>MU863626.1:1130609-1315028 GCA_033575675.1 Parathielavia hyrcaniae
GATTCCCACCATTACCAGAGACCAAAACCACATCATTTGCCGAAGAGCTTGTCGAAAGAGCTTGCTTCCATTTGGCCTTGAAATGCGCGACTGTTGTTCGTGGTCGTTAGGCTGCCAAACGACTGGTCCACGCCTGGCTGTGCCAGACCGACTATCCCTTGCATAGCGATCGAATCGTTGTCTGTCCGCATCGCACCAAACTTCTGCCCGGTTCGCCTTGAGCGGGTTGCCGACAGAGTTTTTGGCAGACTTCTTGAAGGCTAGCCGTCAGCTGCGCGCTCGAACCTCCATCAGCGGCTGTGCCGTCGTCATTGGCTTGTGATCCTGCGGCTCTCGTGGATAGTTGCACGCCTAGGTCGGCCAGAGCTGGCTCCTGTGTGTCGAATTGACTCCGAAGCTGATCGATATTCCCGGAGGTCTGGTTTGAAACGATCCTATCCAGTGTCAGTAGAGCTCTTTCTTTTAAGGGTGGGAGACGTACAGCGTGACGGAAGAGAAAACCATCGTTATTGTCCTCTGACAGTCCGCCAAGTCCCTATTCAGTCTCTTTATCTTCGACTCGTTGAACTGCACAATGACTCTGTCGCGCGTGCTGAAATGCAAATCCGTCGAATGGCTGGTAAATCTTGTCAAGGTAGTTGCAAATTCTTGGCAAAGGGACTGTGTCGACTTTAACGCCTTGCTGAGCTCAATCTCCCTAAGAACGGAATCGACTGCACCGGATGCGGAGTTGGTTCCGAGTGTTCGTCTTAGGGTGCCTAACGTTGTCTGGGTTTGGGAGAGGAGACTCTTGCTCTGCGAAACGGAATGTGGCGCATCCACGAGTCCATCGATAACGTCGTAAAGTGCCTTGGCGCTCTGCAGCGCGGCAGTCACAACGGCTATAACACTAGCAGTGACGTTGAGAGGTCCCGTCGTCGCTGGGTCCACGCCGAGCCCGAAGTTGGGGTTTCGAGCGCCGCTGGGTGCATGTTGACCCGACATTGACCCTGGTCAGCCTCTGCATTTGGCAACGCAGCAAGACTTCAGAGCAGTGGTACTCGACTTTAACAAGTTTGAACTTCCTCCTTTTTAAGTTATTGCTTCTTCAGTGTAGTTTCCTTTTAGGGCGGACACTTCGGGCCCGATCCCGCGGTGGGGCGATCCACAAATCTAGACAAGCTAGAGTAGGGATGTCAATGTGGAGTCCCGAGTCGCCATTCTGCTTGGAGCCTCAATCACTGAAGTCCAGGACAACTCAATGAAGTCGACGCCATCAACGACCGCGGCGTGCCTGCCGGACTTCGACAATCCCGCACAGTCATTGTGTACTGCAAGGTCGTCGATCATCAGTCTGAGTCTACCTACTATGCCCAATCCCAAGATTCTTGCGATTGCCACTGTGATTGACAACAAGTTTGACGGTGCGAACAAAGGGCACTTTGACAGCGCTGCAGAGCAAGCAACAACACGAACGGACCAGCCCGACCAGATCATCAAGCCCTCGGGACTAATCGTTTCGGAGAGTTTCGTGTCTTCATCCGGGGGAGGACTTGGAGGTCACGTCGACGACGTCGAGGAAGCCTCCGGACCATCTTCCCCGTTAGCTGAATCAACGCACGGCGGAAGTCCGGATCGGCCCTCTACGCCGTCTTCTGGCGGCTGCGATGCTGGACTGCAAGTCGGCGCTGAGGCTGATCCGGGTGTCACTCGCTTGATCAGACAAATCGGGGTTGCCAACATGACGGTTTACCTTGCATTTCCGTGGATCTCCAAGCCGCATGATGGGGATGCTTGCGAAACCGAGTCCTGGGAATCATTCTCAGTGACAGAACCTGACGAGCCTGAGAACGATGTTCAAGGTCAGAGTGGGGACCAGTCGAGAAACAATGCCGACCCAGGCGATGGAGTGGACGGCGTCCCCGGCAAAGCCGACACGGTTCAATCTGTGAGCTTCGGCTCCTCGGAAAGCAACAAAAGGGACTCGACATCCAATGAAGAGCGAGGTGACGGCCGGGAAGGCGGAAATAGGAAACGGTGACGGCAGAAGTCGCCCGATATGATGGGACGATGACTGCGATTTGCTTGTCCGTATCAAGCCTACGAGCGAGGACGCCATGGCTGTTTTCAGCGGTGTCCCAAGAATCCAAACGGCGGCTGTGATGGCGTATCCCGATTGAAGTACCTATAATCCCTGATTGCCTGATGAGCCCGAGCAAGCGGCGAATATTTATGAATGACAACTATTTAACACCATTCCAGGCAGCATCTCAGCCGAAGACACATGCTCTCGTTCCGGTGCCAGGTTTGCTGGAGGTCCTTCGACACTAAAGCCAAACAAAGCGAACACGCCCAGAATGCTGAAAGCGAAGCAAGACCGAAACCACACCTGGATGGTTTCATGGAAGCACGTCACGAGGTCGAGATTGACAATATGGGCAGATTCGCGTCAGAGGAGGAGACATGGTGGAAGCTGTTCCGGCTCCTCATCCCCGGCATGGAGGAAACAGAGGAGTTGGTGATAAGACACTGTATTATCCATGTAAACTCTTGGACCTTACTAATCAGTACTCGACTGGGCAACTGCAATCGCGTTCATGTCACTGACTAGTGACATGACTCAGACTACATCGCCTCCGATCTATCAATGACTATCCCAAGTCTGAACTTTACGGGCATGAGTTTGCCCCATCAGGAGACCTCCACTGCCACAGCCGGGTACGACTTGTCTCGATGCCGCAGTCATGCGTCAACCCGGTACAATAATTACCATTGTTTTAGGCTGAGCTAACTTTCGCACCAGGGTCACAACACCGTCGTCCTTGTTCCCGCAAAGCACAGAACTACTCATCTCAAATAATATCATGTCCCAGACCCTCTCCGTACCCGTCTTCGAAACGACGCCGCAGCTCCCTCAACCGTTGGCCGCACTAGGGGCTACTACGCCTACGCACTCACAGGCGAGCTTGACCGACGCGAGCAGTGCGCAGCCGTATCCGTGGTCGACATCACAACCTGCCAACAACGATGGGGCGGCTTCGGCGACGTCTGTCGGGACGGGACCGCCGTCTGTCGGGGCGACCCACAGCGACATAGGGACGAGCAGTGTTGCGCACTTGCAGCGTAACGAGAGACTTCGGGAGCGGAACCGACACGCTGCGAGCGAGGTTTCCGGGCTTCGGGGTGCAAACCGCGCGGCTGATAGTGACATAAGGGATGCGGACGGTATCTTGGAGAGGATGCTGAACTCGGGAGACATGTCCGACATGTATGAGAATCTGAATCAGCTATCAAAACTGCTTCAGGCAGCTTCGGAGAAGCTGCGAAGGTGCTGAGAACAGTTGAGCTTGCGTTTTCTCTCCAAGCAATGCGCTAGTCATCATCCCCTCAAAACATTACCTCCTCCCTCGAAATAACCCCCGCCGTCACCGCATGCCAAACCGCCGGATACACGGCCCGAGCGTAGTTGCTCCGCCTCGCCAGCACATACTCGAGGGTAATCTGGCCGTCCCAGCCCCGGATCTTGTCCAGGTAACCGTCGAAGGCGTGCAGCACGTACGTGGCGGAAAAGTCCATCTCCCAGTTCTCCATGTGGCCAGCAGCACCCATCTCATCCTCACGCGCACGCAGCCACGCCAATGCGCCGGCACAAGTTCTGTTAAGCACAGGCTCGGGCAGCCTTGCCGTATCCTCTAGTATGGCACCGCCTACTATCCTATTATCAGGGAGATGGGGTTTAAACAGGCGCACCTGGTCCTCCAGTTCCCACGAAGCTGGGGCAAACGCACGGGGGTTCAGGATCAGCACTTCACCCGGCACGGCGTGCAGGCGGTAGGCCAAGTCGCTCAGGATGTCGACGCTAATGGCCCACACGCCGTTGTAGAAAGCGTGCATGGCCTCGTAGAAGATCTCGGCGAGGCTCGAGTGCGGGCGCGATAGCCAGACGCCCGTGTTTACGAACCCGGTGAACTTGGGGGCGATCCCCACGGCCCCTCCCACCACGTTGGCGAACCCGGCGTGCCGAAGGGGCGCGAGGTCGCGCAGCGGGACCGCGTCGGTGTCGAGGTACAGCCCGCCGAAGTTACGGAGGGCATCGGCGCGGAGGAAGTCGGACTTGGCGCCAAAGGTATCGATCTCGGCCCCGACCGAGGTCACGCGTGGGGTCTCGACGAAATTGGGCACGACGCCGGGGAGGTTGAGCAGACGTCTCGTCCAGACGTCGCCCGAGTCTTTGGCACGATCCCATACCGCGGGGGGGACATCGGTGTGAATATAGATGCGGTCCGGACGCAGGAAGAGGTGCGACGAGTAGGCATTGATGAAGAAGGCGAACGAGAGGGAGAAGACGGCGGGATCGGCGACTAGCCAGACGTAGTGGACGAGGTTGGGGATGGGCGGGCTGGGGTTTGAATGACTGGCATTGGAATTGCTTTCGGCAGGCCCGAGGCCATCGCAGGCCCGGCTGAGGGGACCCGCGGGAAAAGAGAGAAAGCTAGGACGATCGGGATTCCACGGCAGCGAAAAGTGAAGGTCGACCCAGGCGTATAGCACTACGGCAGCCACGACGAGAGCCGTGACTGTCGCGGTCCGACGCCACCTGCTCCGGTTAAGGACGGCGGCCCATGACCACATGCTGTGCAGTGTTCAATAGAGGAGCCGAATGAAAAGTAGCCAAGTTACTGGAGTAGGGCGGTTCGACAACTGACAGCAGTTGTCGCTCAATCGCTGAAAATGTCCACGCTGTCGTGCCTCAGCGAGAGTCATGGGCGAGATTGAGATACGTGTCCTCCTGTCGGACGCAATCGAATTCGTCTTGAAAAGGTTGAAAGCTTGAATGTCGATGATGAGTGATGGGAGTAGCGTCAGCAAAATGGTCGACGAGTCGGGGGCCTTCTCTGTTGGGAATTTGCGACAAAGGGCGGCTGAGGCCCAATCCCAGACCCAAAGCAGAATTGGGTGGCACGACAAGTTTCGACACGCTGCATGGCTCAGCCAATCGCCTGTGCAGTTCCCAAAGCACACCGCCGCTGAAAGCGGAGTCTAGCGCTAGTTTTCAGAAGAAAAATTCAACAATGGACAGGTTGATGCACTTTTGTTGTTTGGCCAATCAGCGCCAACGGCAACCTTGCACTGTCGATGGCATTGAGGAGCGCGGACAGGGCTTCGATGTGCAGCGCTGATCGACAAGTCAGGGACGACCTGTGTGACCGTGGCGCAGCAGCTGAGTCGCATCCCTGTCACCGATTGTCGGCCTCAATGCAGTGGGCGCAAATCTGCCAACGCGGTTGGGCAGCGGCTTCGGACCAGACATGAGGGAGCAGGCCAAATGCCAAGCGGTCGCAGTTTGATTGGCTCCTAAGCCATTGCCAAGCAGGCACCGTTTTCTTAACACGTCATGGAAACGGACAGCACTAACAGAGGCTCAGAGGCACCCATTTTCTAATCCCGAGGCGGGTCAAAACAGGGCTCCGTTTATCCTCAACCGTAACTTTTCAAGGGCCGGATCAGTAGTTGGGTCGGTGACGACCAGCGAATCCCCGGTGTTGTATGTTTTTTTCGTCCTTCCTGGTTCCATTTTGCCGAGTTGTTTGCAGTCCGCAAAGGGGTTCAGTCGACGATCATTTTTTGAAGGCTTTCCGGCTCCCATGATTACCAGACTTTTTGGTTCATTCAACAACATCCTGTACTTGTCCAAGTACCATGGCAAAAGCAATCTGTGAGCAGCGCTGTTGGCTGTGTGGATATCAGACTAGGTAACAAAGTAATCAAGGCCGGCCTCTGTTTTGAAGGTTAAAGTGGCATCTCAGTGACCTTGAAGTTTGAATCCGTTCTGTGTTCCTATTCTTTACATAGAGCCAGAAACTGCCGAGTGGAGGAACGGAAACGAGCTGTCGATGAGCTCAAGAATCCTGAGAGCGGGTGTCACTTCATAGCTGCCCCCAATGGCAGAGTCAAGTCATCATTCCAAGAACTGCATGCCGATATTTTGTTAATAAGATTCTCATGATAGTCCTATGTACACCGCCGGAATATGAATAGAGTCCCAATCCACGTCCCGCGATAGAGGAACTAGACCATGAGCGAAAAACAGAACAATCTAAAAGCCAGCGATGTACAAAGCATGGCGCAGATTTCGTCTTGTCTAGTAGACGGCCCGAGCCCAACAGTATAAATATCAGAATGCCGAAGCCCCGCTGTAGCATGCATGCGCCCAGAACGCCATCTCCTTTTATCTTGCCCGATCCGCCGCCGCCGCCGCCGCCGCCGCCAAGTCCTCGTCCTCGACCATGATGAGCGTCCGAGTCGCCGGAGATTTCAGAACCATACCAGGGGGAAAAAGAAAGTCAAGATACCAAAATCACCATGTTTCCGCAATGTACTGTCCAGCCTCTCTCTTCAGGTCCCAAAAGTTCTGCGCCTCGTCCCGCTCGAGGTTACCCTTGTCCATGGCGACCTCAACGAGGGCGCGCTCGACGCCCTCGCCCATGCCCTTGCTGCTGCCGCAGACAAAGACGCGGCCGTCGACCGAGTTGACAATGTACCAGACGAGGTCGGCCTGGGCTTTCACCTCCTCCTGCACGTAGCGGCCCTCGCCGCGGCGGCTCTGCACCACCCTCTTCACCTCGTCCTCGTGCACGCCCCACTCGCCGCTGTACAGCTCGTCGACGAGCGAGTCGCGAATCCCCTGCAGCACCCACACCTTGTTGGCGCAGTTGGCCGTCTTGAGCCGGCGCTGCACGAAGCCACGGAACGGCGCGATGCCAACCCCCGCCCCGATCAGCAGCATGGGCCCGTCCGAGACGAACTCCTTGGCCAGCGGATTCGCCATCAGGCCCTTGAACATGGGGATGGCGAAGTCCGGGTGCGCCTCGCCCCGCTCCTGGGCCTCGATGAACTTGAGCGCCTGGCGCTGGAAGAAGCCCGAGCCGACGCCCGTCCGGGATCCGGCGCGCCAGTCGGCGGTCTCGTGAACCGTGACGGCGATCTCGATCAGACGGTGCTGCTTGCCGTCGCGCCGCAGGAACGACTCGTGCGGGTCGTTGGACAGCGAGTAGAAGCGCGGCATCAGGGGCTGCAGGACGGAGAGCAGGAGGTCGAGTGGCGGCTTGGCGCTCGGGAAGGCATGCAGCAGCTGGACGAGCGAGACATGCGGCCCGGTGCGGAAGTCGCAGAAGACGCCCTGGCCCTCGGCCGAGCACAGGAAGAAGAGTATCTTGCGCTCATTTGCGTCAATGGCGTGCTCGGCGAGCACGCGGAGGATCTGCTTGGTCGGCGGGTACGACTGGATGTCGGAGCACCAGGTCAGCAGGTCTCGCCGCGTGGTGACGAGCTCGCGGGCCTGGTCGTCGCCCCAGACGGTAGGCCATCTCCCCTTGGTCGTCCGCAGCAGCACCGGCTTGTCGCGCAGGAAGCGGGGTACCAGGAGGAGGTCGAGGACCTCCTCGACCATCTCTTCCTCGTTGGGTGCCGAGACGCCAATTGCGCCGCCGACCTTGAAGTCAATGCCCTCGCCCTCGGGGTAGTTTGTGACGTCGAGGTCGAAGTGGAACGTGCGCTTCTCGGCGCCCGGTCGGGTCAGCTCGCGCGTGCTGTGGATGCGCGCGGGAAAGACGTGGTGGGGGGGATGCGGCTGGACGAACGAGGGCGGCTGTATCCGTGTATCGAGGTCTTCAAGTGCCAGTGCGTGTAGCGTCTTGTCGACATCGCCCACGGCCGACGACGTTACGCCATCCGCGCCAAGGAAGACGCCCGAGTCGGTCGGAGACGGCACATTGGAAGGCCGCCGGAGCGGTTGCAGGAAGGCCGTCTGCTCAGGCAAGTCGCAGACGCCAGTGAGCGTGGCGGGTATTTGGTCGATCTTGAGACACAGCGATCGGTATGCGTCATTGTCGGGAAACGCGACCTCTTCGACCTCGAGGTCGTCCTTCTTGGGCCGCCCAAGACCGAGGCAGCAGCCGCCGCCGCAGCACCGACGGATCAGTTGCGTCGTTGTCTCGCCCGTGATGCGCTGCACATCAGCCGGGCTCTGGGCGATCAGGCGCGTGGATGCGCGTCGTCGCCGGAGCGGCTCCGGTAGGCGGGGCTCCTCCAGGTCGACCTCATCGGACGAATCCGAGTATGTAAGCGAGGGTGTGGCTGACGGGCCGAGGCCGGTGCGAGGCTCCTCGGGAATGCTCGCGGCCGCATGCTCGGCAAGAAGACGGTCGATCTGCGCTGCCATTGTCCTAGGGCGCGCGTGAATTGCTGGTTGTCGGAGACGGAGGAGTAAAGGGAAGACCGAGTGGAAACAGTTCGAGGGGGCGCGGTAGTGGAAGAAATGGGCAAAAGTCATGGGCAGTCAAACCACATGACCGGGGTCTGGATACCCGTAACGTTTTTTCGGCTCAATCGAGACCACGTGTGAGTGGGTTGGTGGGTTTCACCGCTGCTGTGGGCGAGATGGAAGTGGGTTGCTCGTCTGGTGAGGGAACACGAGATCCGCGCACTGAAACCGTGGATGATGGGAACAAGAAGTTGAGGATGGGTTGCCGAGTCAAGAGGCTGGTATCCTCGATACATGTACCTGCTGGGTCCGACGCCCAAGTTTCGTCGTCCTTTTGGTTCTGCAGCTTGCTCGAGTGGAAGGCTCCCGCGGTTAGAGGCGAAATGGACGGGCGGCCTAGGACAGTGCGAGAGATTTCCGCTGAATGCCCCGATTCGCAGCGCAGTGGCTCGGCTGGATAATCTCCGACCGACCGGTTTCTCCCGCGGAACACGGCGAACACCATGCAAGTATGCGTATCTTGCAGGTTGATTGGGTCTGAGATTATAGGGAGCCAAAATTGAGCATCATCAACAAAGGCATCAGTCATCCATTACATTTCAGCCTGGCCTCTCAGCTCAGCCCGGACTATCGAGCAAGCATTCAACTGTGAGTTGTCCCCGGCCTGGGAAGGGAGCCACTTTCGGTAGAGCCGTAACTATCAGGATACCGATTGAAAATCGGCTGAGACCACACGAGTCCAGGGCGTAAAACTCGCCACTCGTCTTCAGCAAAGCCGAGTCTGGGCTCAGGGAGAGTGGCCTTCTATGAGTGGGTTGTCTCAGCCCTCGGAGACAGTGCTCACCTCTCATGTCTCCCTTTTCGAGAGAGTAGAGTAGCTTTGTTGGTTCGCAAGTTGCAAGTTGCAACTCCGAACTCGGCGGCGAATGCCCGTCTCAGCCCGTTCATCAGAAGCCGCATGAAAGGAGGGCACTGTGCTCATTATATTTACGGACACTGTATGACGCCCAGATATCTAATCAATCAAATTTATCAATCAGCCCCACCAATTTCGCTGGGGCAGAGATCCAAAACCTGGAGATCCGAATTTTGTTGATCTGATAAAAATTATTGATGGGAGCAATCTCCGCGTGGGGTTGCGCCTATTGTCGTTTGCTGCCACAGCATGGTTGAGATTGTTCAAGCTCTTACCTGTACTCTATGTATTCAAGTTTGCGAGACATCAAAGTCCTGCCCAGTTGCATATGACCTCGGATTGGAAAGGATTGTGCATTTCCACAATTGTCCAAAACCGGAGCGGGGATCGGCCACGACTGAGGTGTGGGCCAGCCATACCGGCAAAAGATGGACCAAATGATGGTCTGGCAAGAGAAGCCATAGCTTGATACTTTCGGCTGCTCCATCATGCTTGATATATTGTCAACTGAAAGTTGAAGACCACCTCAATTTGCGGTGAGTATTGTACCCGGGCCCACCAGTCCAGGACTGCCGAGGGATATCACGAGCATCCCACCAAAACCTGCCTGCTTCCTTCACCGAGCTTAGTTGTTTTGTACCATGGACTTGCACACATGAATCGCCGGATGGGCACAACCTGTGGTTTGCATTCTGTGGTTGCTCGCTGTCTCTGCTTGGTGACAGTACATATGAACTTGGCTTGGTCCTGTCTCACAAAGACGTGTGTGATGAGAATAAACCCCCGGAAACGAGAAAAAGTCGTCAAACCATATCATTCGTAAATTTCGTTAGATGGACACGAGAATGAGAAAAAGGTGAAAGGAAAGCAAATGGAAAACAGACTCTCTCTCGCCAAGAGGATGAGTTGAGGGAACACAACCAGGGCCAGTCTTGTATCAACGAGAGAAGGAAAAGGCCGACATTCTGGTGAGGTCATGGCTGATGATAGCCTGACCACAAACACCTCATGCCCCACTCTCCCGTTTGCCGCGCAAGGGAAACCAGACGTGGGTTCCGGCGACGTAGGGACGACGTGTCCCAGCCATCAACGTATATGAGTTCCAACAGATATCAGCCGGTTTTCAGCTGATGCAGGGCAGTGGCCCTAACAAAGACGAAAAAACGTTAAGCATCGCCCTGTGATGGCGCCCCGGCGATGCCAGCAGTCGACACGACAGTCAGGCCCTTGAGCGACCTGTTAATCGTGCCGCCGCTTTTTTGCCCAGCAGTAATCGACTGCTGGCCTGACGATATCTCTGAAATCGTCCGAATTAACATAGCCAATGAAGTACACGGGGAAGTTGTGCTCCACGGTGGTAAGCTTGGCGTAGTTGACGCGGGATTCTTTGGAAAGCTTTTCCGAATTTTCGGCCAGATGGACTCGGACGGGATCAAACCCCAACCTGGGCTCCCCAGCTAGCATGCGAGGAGTCCTCCCGGCCTGGTAGATGATTCCGTGTTTTGCAGGTTTGACTCCCCTTTTATTGCACCCCTGGCGTTCGTACGTCAGGATGGGCCTACACAGCTCAGTCAGCAAGGTGAAAGTGTCTTCGCCAAATGGAAGTGTGCTTACACACAGGTGCAGTGGCCTTCGTCGTTGGCCACCACAATAAATCGCCGAAGACCTTGGTAAAAGGTTCTTCCGTCTTGCTGGTACCTGACGTGGTTCGTGGGCGCAACTATACTCTTGTTGTGGGCTCCCGCACCAAGAGGCTCGCACCACATGATCTTAAAGATCTGTTCGACAGAGCCTGTTAGAGGTGCCAGGGCACTAGGGTACGATAGGTCTTGCTTACCATACCAGGCCGGAATTTGGAAGAATGCTCAAGAACGTATAATGACCCTGACCAGTTCAGTCTGCTGCACCCATGACTAGGCGGGGTACCCACCGTCGTGCGCGCCCGCTTGTGGATGCAACTCCTGGCCTCCGGGCGTGTTGCCAGCCTGATAGTAGCTGTCGTCAGGTGCCGCCGCGACCGTGGTTTGTTCGCGATACCCCCTCGGTGTCTCTCGGCCACCGCCGGTCTTAAGTGCGTCGTCGTCGTCGTCGTGCGTAAGAGGATTTTGAGCTGCAGCCGCCATGGCAGACGACTCTCCCCGAGGGTATGATGCGCCGAGGGAACCGGTCAGGTAGGGGTCTGCGTCCAGCGCAGCGTTTTGGAGCTGCGAGCCGGAGATATCATGGGTGCGAGGGTCCTGAGTGGTCTCGGAGTAGTAATCGGGCGCCTGGTCCTCCGTTGGCTCATCTTCGGCCACCGAGGATGACGGATATACGGTCCCATGATCCGAAGTACGCCCACGACGCGTGCGTCGTTCTGGATCTTCGAGACTAGACGTCACAGTCGACGCTGCTACCCCGTCAGTGAACAAGACATCAGCGACGTATCCCACGCTTCTCATACCTTGATCATATGATTGGTCTTCGTCGGGGCTCTGTGTGAAAGCGGGCGCGAAGGACGGGTCGTGCGGTGACGATCCATATGCTGAATCGGAAAAAAGCTGCGGTTCAGTGAAAGCCGCGGTAGACGCAGCAGATAAATGTTCGGATCCGAGCGGGCCTTCGGGCCTTCGGTAAAACGGATCCTGGGGTTCTTGTGAACCGGTCGTGGGATCTGTTTCGTTCTTGACGGGAAACTTTGGCTGTTTCTTGGACGAATGTTTGCTGAGGTTGTCCTTGGGCGCGTCCTTCTTATGTTTTGACTTGACCTTGGATTTGCCTTTGCCGCCAAAAGAAGGCTGAGCCGAAGCAAATGACGCCGAAGATGAGGCATGCACGGCTGCGTCGGCAGAGCCTCCAGCGGGGTTTCCGGAGTCGTGAACATAGGCGCCTTCATGAGAATAGGATGCGCCTGGGTCGTCCTCGAGGTTCACGCTGCTCAGTGAAGCGGCGAGGTCGTCGGTGTTGCCGCGTGGCGTCTGAAAGTCGTACTGAATATTTCCTAGGCAACTCCGTCAGCACCCAAGTAATCCTAGGGTAGACGGGGCCAAAAGGGTCGTTATACCGAAGTTGTCCTGCCTGGCCCTCCACCAACGGGCTTGGCTAGCATCCCACGACCACTCGGTCCATTGACCCCATGGTATGGGGTTCATGGTTACTAGCCGAATCTTTTGGGGGCTAAAAAGCACAAGCTATATTCTCTGGCGCAGGACCCTGGAGGGACCGAAGCAGCGACATCAGACAGCAAGAAGCCAGCTTGGGGAGCGCGAGCAAAGTAGCGCCAGCTGCCCTAGTGAGCCGGCGGGATGGATGACGGCGGCACGGGTCTCGTCCTGAGTGCAGCAAGCAGCGTTCTCGCGGGAGACGCGCGAGATGTCACGTCCAGAAACGCGGCCGAAGAGCGAGGTTGCGAGATGGGGGGATCGAACGGCCGACTTCCCTGATAAGGCGTTGGGACTCTGGTTTCCTTCGCAGAGCCGCAACGACAACACCTGGCACTCGGTCCGTGGTACGAGCTGGCCTGCGCTGGCTTAAGTCGCCGTGTAGCTACGCAGGTTGCGGGATCCCGAGCTCGTTGCTGGCACCGCTGGCGATATATTAAATGCAACTGTGATTGGCGTGGGGTCGCTCGTGACACGCGGGCCGGCCCCTCATTCGCACACCAACCGAGCGGCGAGCGCAAGACTGTGTGTTTCCCCGGTTGAATGGCGCAAGCAGGACGGCGTGGTGGGAAAAGCCAAGATGAGGGATAGTGGGGAGCCGAGGGACACTTATTGGCGAGGGATGGATGGGTCCTGTGCCGAAGCCGTGGAGAGCAGCTGATGGGAAGGCGATGATGGGCCGGACGTGACTGTGAGAGAGTCTCTCTCGCTTCTCAGAAGAGGCTGCCGTGGAGCTTCTTATCTTCGCCGGCTGCCCAACGTCGACGAGGCTCGAGGAAACCCTACCACAGTAAGGCCAGCACCGATGTGTGCATTTGGCAGCCCCGGCTGGTTCCATTTCCTGGCATCCTCAACGTCGCGGGTCGGCGCTCTGGGTGGGATGGGGGCACCCTCAGGGCCGAACACAACCCGGGTACTGCGGGTCTGACCCAATGCCCGCCGTCCTGCGTGGATGGAGTTACACGGTAACGTGGATAGTGGAAGATGCAGCGAGTCAAAAGGAGGAGGGAGCTGCATTAGGCTCCAGCGCGGCGACAATTGGGTGGAAACTGGCAACTGACGGGCGAACAGGAAGCAGCGGCTAGCGGAGCACTTGCCGTCGCGGGCCGTTCAGGACGGCCATATGGATACGGAGTGCTACGCCAAAACAAAATACCACTTCCCTGAATGAGCCAAGTGCTCTTGTCGGCCCCACCGCCATCACATCAATCGCATCGATGGGTCGATGAGAGAGACGTGGGGATGATGATGTGCAAACGGTTGGACAGGTTTGCGGCCGGGATCGAGCCGCACTCGCCTTTTTCCGGAGAAAGTGGAGACTCGAGCAAGTTGCAGGGATACTGAGGTTGCCCGCACACTGCATTTCCTTTTGATCTTGATCCCGAAATCCAACCCAAAGCCCAAAAACAAATGGAAAAGTAGGGTACCGAAACCGATAGTCTGAATCGATGTCATTGTCACGATGTACAATACAATACAGTATGTTGGGCAGCAACATGGGTTCGCCTACAAGGCGGCTCTGCATCAGATCCGAGTCGGTTGAGGGGGACCCCGGATCCAGTTGCGTTTCAAGTTTTCACATCACAAGCAGCCCTATGGGGTCAAAGTCACCCAACCCAGATGTACGGTACAATACGAATACTGGGTCCGTCGACCCGAGGTCCACAACAATAAGGAACCTGACGGGACTCTCGATCCGAGACTCGAAGTTACTACTGCACAGTATCGCCGCTCTTCAAATCTATGGACGACACAGAAGATGCCCCCTCAACTCTGGCGCGGTGGTTTGTGGTGCCAATTAAAAAAAGTAAAAAGTGCAATTTTTGGCCAGCCCCCGCAAATTTGCCCTATCGGTACCTGAGTTAACCCTGTGACCCTTACATTCCCATTTACCACAGGACTCTGCAATTCAAGCGTGGCACATTCTCCATGCTTCCCCAACCGAGCCTCGGACTGCGACAGAGCGAGAGAGAAAGCAGCGCGCGAAACACCACGACAAAGCCATCTCGACTCGAAGCATCCCCATCTCCTGCCGCCCATAGCCGGCCCGTCGCATGCGCACCTGCAGCTCCCGTCACACTCTCGCGCGGCTCTCTCTGGCACAGGCTGTCGGGAGAGCTGCCCGGGTGTGGACGCGTTGCCTGAACCCGCATGGCGCCCGCGACCATCCCTAAGCCTCCGTCAACCTCTCCGCGCCCGTCGGTTCCTACAAACGGTTCCGACCATGGCCCGGGCCATGACCCGGCCGTATGCATCACCCCAACGCGCCCCGTCCCTCGCCCGACCGCGCCGCCCCCCACCGTCCGACTGGGTCTGAACCGATCCGAACTCATCAGTCGAGATGCTGGCCACACCGCCGCGCCGCCACCGTGGCACAAAGATCCCTTCCGCGAGGCGGGCGACTTTCGCAGCCTGCCGGCACGCCTATATAATTGCCAGGGCACCCTCGACTCCACCGCCCCGTCCAAAGACCAGTCGGACTCGTGGTCCGGGGATGATTCCGACGCGACTTCCGACGACTCCCACTCACCCCCTGCGCCCCTGAGACGCTTCCTGTCCGTCCCGACACCACAGCCGCTCCCCCCACGCGGCAACCCTCGCTTTCCCCCGCCTCCGTCGTGGCACCCACCCGCTGGGCCAGGGGGTCCGCGACCGGGGCCAGTACAACTCCCGGTCCGCCATCAGGATGACGACTCGGCATACTCCGACTCCGAGTCGGAGAGCTCTGACGGAGCAACCAAGAGCTTGCCCGGCCGAGGCACCCGGCGCCAGGAGCTCCAGCAAAGGTTCCAGGACAAACAGCGGAGCATCTGGCAGTTGAGACACGACATGTCCCGGAAGCGGAAGGAGCTGCAGGAACTCAGGCGACGGAAAGACGATCTGGACAATGGGGTCATGCAGATCTTCAGGGCCCATTTGACGTCCAAGAACCGGGTTGCCGTCATCGCCATGGACGTGCTTGAGGAAAAGCTTCGGGACATGCAGGCCGTCCGAGATGAATACTACACGGCCGAGTCACTCTACGAGACCATGGAGGTCAAGATGAATACCGAGGAACTGGAACTCGAACTGCTAGAGCTTGAGCTGTATGGCTTGCCGCCCGGCCGCGTGGTGGACGCTGGTCCCGTGGTTCAGTTGCCACCACCGCCACCCACAATGAAAGCACCTGGGATCGTTGAGGCGAAGACGGAACGAGAGGCTTCGAACGACGAGATCGAGCCAGCACCACCATCTCCAGTCACTCTTCTGGGCATATCCCCAGATCTCCCTGAGGATGTTCACCCCTTCTACGATACGCTGCTGGAAGCCGCCGGCGACCGCCAGCTCGCCAAGGAGTACGTCGAAGACATCGAGATGCACCGGGAAAGGATCCTCTACGACCTAGAGATCGAGCTGCATCGCAAGCGTGTGCGTGAGAACCAGGGCAATCAGATCAGCGAGGCGGATCTCCTCTCCCTGCGGTCCTCCCTAGAGAAGGTCCCCACGGACGCGGCCGAATTCGAGGCCCGCTTCGGCATCACCATCACCGAGGACGAACTCGACTTCCTCCGCGACTACGAGCTCAGGTCGAAACTCGCCCGACAAGAACTCGACTCCGCCACCGAAGTCCTGTCACACCTCCGCGACCTGTGTCTCAAGAAGGGGGTGATGCGCAAGCACGCATCGTACCACGAAGAACTGGCCATCTTCTCCGACGCCCCAGGCTGGTCCCCCCAGCCCCAAGACGGCAATATGGCCATCGACCCACCTCCCCAACCCCCTCCCTCTGCCGCCAACAACCACCACCACCACAACAACAACAACAACAACAACAAATCGACAGCCACCCCCTCACTCGCCCACCACCGCTTCCCCATCCTCCTCTCCAACCCAGCCCACGTGCTCGCCCTGCAGCTCCCGCTGCAGGCCCTCGAGCAGGCCCTCCGGCTGCCCCAGGATGACCCGGCCAGCCCGCTGCGGCGCGCCGAGTGCATGAAGGAGCTCGGCATCAGCGCCCTCATGACGCGCGCCGACAGCACCCCCGACTACATCAACCGCTGGCTGATCCACCGCCTGCGCACGGGACCACTCGAGGCCGAGCTCCTGCTGGCCGTGTGCGAGGACCGGCTGGGCGCCGTCCACAACCTGCGCCGCTGGCAGGAGGATGTCCTGTATCACTGGCGTCTGGACGAGGCGGCGGCTGGTGCTGAGGTTGGGGGGCTGTTGGATGATGGCGGCGGGGCCGCGGCGATGGCGCATGTTGGTGGTGGTGGTGGGGTGGGGTTGATGCAGTGGATGGATGGGGATGATGGGGTTGGGGGGAGTGTTGGGGGGGACGTGAATTCTGTGATTGAGGACGAGGGGAAGGTCAGGAGTGAGGATGGGGAGGCGGTGAGTCCCGGTGTTGCCAAGGGGAGGGCTAGGTCGGTTAGGAGCTTGGGGTGATTTCTGTTTTACTGTGACGGGCTCTTCATTCATCCTGGCCGCCGAGCCGTTTTCCCTACCGAGTTCTGCGGCACGTACTACGGTTATCGCCGCTGTGGCTGGTAGGGTTGGAGCCATCATTGTTCTGCCACTGTTACCGGGAGGGCCGGCAGGGGGGGAGGGGCCCGTTGTGGAGCTCTGCTAGCTCGTGCTGCGCTACGCATAACTCTTTTCTTCTTGGCTGGACTTTGATCTCTCTTGTTATTCTTTTACTTCCCTTTTAGCGTTGGGTCTCTTTTTGCTTGGAGTCTGTTCTTGAAGCTTGCGACGCGACTGGGAGAATGCATCATCAAGTCTGGATTTCGTGGGAACATGGTGTTCAGGGATCTATGTTGGGGCTGGCACTGGGCAGGACGGAAAACATATATATTCTGGGACAGGAAGTTGAGGACAGTCCCGAGTTCGAGTTCGGTTCTTGCCCGGTTTCGATCAGGGGTTCAACCTGCTGAGTGGGTACGAATCCATGGCGATGGCTGGGATCTTTGCACGGGGACCAAAGCTGGGCTTCCTACACATGTCTGGTTTTGTCTTTCTTTGGAGATACCAGGGAGTTGGGTTGGAAATGGGGTTGTGCTGGGATGCTTGGTGATACACTATGGTATTTTGGACGACAGATGGTAATCGGATACACATTGAGACGGACGGGTCTTTCCATGAGCCTTGGCCTCTTTCGCTTTGTTCGATCTTTCTGTATGTGTATGTTTTCGTTCTTATATGTATGTATCACCCATGGATCCGGTGTCTCTTCTGCCTAACCTGGGGAAGCGCGACGTTACTCGGCCAGTGCCCGGGACGTTAGGCTGCAAAGATGCAGCCCGGACGTGGGCAGATTGGGTGCCGTAGCCGCATCTTTGGCCGTGATGATGCAGCATGCCCGCCGTTGCCTTCATGCAGGCATGAGCCTTGGTATAGCGCAGTGAGTCCTCAAGTCAGGAAGGGATTTGAATGCATGCTTATGGTGTGTGCTGGAACTTCGCAGTGATATGGCAGGCGGACGGTCTTCGGTTGGAGCTGGGGAATGCAGGCCACAAGAATCTTTGTTGTGCTACTTGTCTAGCGTTTTGGATTGTACTTCGAACCAGGCAGAGCTCACCCATGGTTGGTTGGTTCTCGATCTGCCCACGGAGCTGGGCAAAGGCCATGCATGGCTCCGAACGGTACGTCGCCCAAGTCCGGGCTGTCTCCCGCTCCAGTGCCTACCTCCAATGATTGTTAATGAGGTCTTCACCGCAAGTTAGTCACCTGCTCTGTTGCGTCGCCCCCATCCGCAAGGCATGCAGGAGGGGCTTGGGAGACGGGTAAAATCAGTTGTATGCACCGTCTTGGAGCGGGAGGGCCGACAAGGCGACAAGGCAAGTCACACAGACTTTCTGCAATACACTATGCTGTGGCACGGAAAGTGGAATTCTGAGGCTTATGTATAACTGCTCTTACGACAACGACTGGATTGCATCCAAGCAACGGACTAGCCGATGCCGTTGGGTATCAACCAGCTGGCGCGCTCGACTGTCAGGAGTACTATCGTTTGACTGCAGGTAGCACAAACTCGGTCTTGAAATTTGTCCCTGTTAGTTCTTGATTATGTTACTCAACAAGCTGTGGAATGCATCACGACCAAGCGTGACAGCCAGTGTCCGAGTGTCGCGCCTAGTTGGAGGGGTTTCGGGAAACGCTGCGGCACGGAAAATGTCGCCTTTCCACTCCCGCGTGCTCTCCAAGTCAGCAGTGTTTCCATAACCGTTTTCTTCATTGAATGCAATCTTATTATCGTTGCTTCCCTCTGCTGAGATAAACATCCCGAGGCTGGTTGTCGGGGCAATGCAGTCAGTATTTACTACAGCCCCTGAAACGAGCAGCCCATCCCCTGATCCGATGATACACACGCAAGGACTGGCCGCCTCCATAACAGCCGCCGTAACAGCAGCAAAGCAATGTTGGGTCGTCTTATATTCATACAAGAGAACAGCCATACCAGGTTAACTCATCTAAGACAACGAGTCAACCAAGTAATACACCATAAGCCCTTCTTAATCCACGTGCCTGGATGAGAATGATGGAGGGAAGCTCAACTGCTCAAGACGGCTGATCCTTCCGCCTTCGTCCCAGCATCCGCCGAACAATCTTCTTCAGACGCGCGCGCTTCGTCAACCGCTCGTTTCTCACATCAAGCCCATGCACATTGGCCTCCTCCCCGGCAGCGTTCCCCGTCTCCCCTTGGCCCTCAGCTTGTGTCTGCGCTGGCGCGCCAGGGTCGTATCCCGTTTGTGCTTGTGCTCTCTGCGAGACGACCACCTGAGAGTGTGTAGTCGCACGGTCGAATCGACGAGGTTGGTTCGTTCCCTCGCTGGGATCGCGTCGGAGCCGAGTCTGGGACGAGGGATGCCGGAGGTGGAAGCGGCTGGCCGATCCAGAGCGGCCGCGTTGTGGAGACGAGGCCGATGCATCCGGTCTCTGCCGGGTTTCGGATGGTCCCGCCCTGGCCGCTGGCCTCTGCTGGCTTTGTGACGGTCCCGCCTTGGCCGCCGGAGTCTGTGTTTTGTATCCGTATTGTACGTCCCCTGCTTTGCCCTTGCCCTTGTCCCCGGGAATGGCATCGCTCATGTGCCCCGACTCCGAGGTGCCCGGCTGGGCCCCAGCCTCTTCCCAGGGGGCGATCTCGCTCCTCTTGTCGGACTGCGGTGCCGCTGCACCCTGAGTTCCGCCCCCTGCCGCCCCTTTTCCTGCTGGGTTGTCGAGGGATGACTTGTTGCCATAGATTGGCTTACCGTAGAACTCCCCGGTCGATCTCGGGCTGCTTTCACTGCCCTCTGTTTCCGCCGGTTCTCTGCTCTCTATTTCCGCCGGAAGCGCCTTGGTACCATTCCCTGCCCGACGAATTGTGATTCGAACTGAGCGAAAGCTCCTTCTGGCTATGTTTCTGTACCGGCAACCTTTCTTTTCATTACCCCCTTCCTGCTCTTCTCCCCCCTTTCCCCCTCCGCCTCCCGACCCTTTCCTTTCCCTGTTCCCCTGCCCGTCGTGCCCCCCACCCGTCTCGGCCGGATGCACCTGCAAATCGGTCCGTACATTCCCTTCCTTTTGATCCGTGTGCGGGTAGGGATCAGCGATATCCCTGGACTCCTGAAGGCTCAACTTGCGCTCCATCTCCAGATCCTGCTTCGTCCGGCCGACTCGACCGTCGCCCACCGTCCTGGTCCGGTGCTTCGACCGCGTGCTCTTCTGGTCCGCTGCCATTTTCTCAAGCTCGGCAATCGTAGATCCAATCCGGCAAGAAGCACACATGATTCTGGCAGCTTCGTTCGCCATCTCGGCTCTGGCCTCGTCGTCTTCGTCATCAAAGCTATAGTAATCGTCGTCAGCAGCTTGGTTGTCGTCGACGAAGCGATTGTTGTTCGTGCCGCCGCCCTCGTAGCCAGTACGAGTAGTCGTTCTCCTGGACCTGCCACCGCCGCGACATTTGATGCCGGGAAGACTGGAACCACCACCACCACCACCACCACCGCCACCAAGAACAACAGCACGATCAGTACTGATAGCAACACCAATCTCATCATCACCACCAGAAACCTTGTCCTCCTCGTCCTCATCCCCGCCCTGCCGCATCAAAGGATTCTATCCCTCCGGCACTTCCTCAGCCCGGGACCGAGCCGCGCCACGACGCACCCCTCTCGAACCGGTCGCAGGCCCACCACCACCACCACCACCACCACCACCACGGTCCGCAACCCCTCCTCCCGCCGCCGGGTTTGACGTACCACCACCACCCCCCAAACCCGACACAGCCTCCTCTCCCCCTTCCCGCCGGCCCGGTATCATATGCACCGGGTTACGCGCAAGGGGCGAGCTCGGTGAGGGAAACCGGCCCCGTTGCGGTGTGCTTGTACGCTGACTCGTCGTCGACTGGTGCTGTTGTTGTTCATGCTGTTCATGTTGTTCATGCCCTCTTCCCCTGTCTTCGTCCTGGTCCCGGCTATTTCGGTTTCTGTCGCGGTCTCGATCCTCGTCCGTGCCTTCTTGCAAATGCTGCCTGCTAAAGAAGGCCGAGAGGGAGGTCCGATGGCGGCTATTGCGCAGCCAGGAATGACGGGGGTCGCTGTTCTTGTGTGGCGAGGACATGGTTGGTGGCTCGCGAAGGTGTTGGAGGGGTCTGTCTCTTCCGTGGCCGTAGTCGGTCGAGTGCTTGTTGCTATTTGATAGAGAATCGGATAGGTAAATTGGGACGCTTCGAAATCTTGGAGGGATGCGGATGGTAAGTGATGGAGCGCGCAATTTTGTAGAATGATGTGTGGATGGCTAAGACAGCTGTGGCGATAATATCGGTTGTGCGTACTGCTTGACCAAGAAACGTCGAGAGGTAGGAGGAGAGACGGAAGATGACTCGCGCAGTCCACCACAGGTCTTGCCTACCCACCTTGAACAGCTGAGGTGGTTGTGAGATAAGGTAGGTGGCTCCTGCCTCTTTTCAACTCGAAACCTGACGGCTGGGGCCACATGGACCGCCTCATTTTCGGTCCCTCGGGGGGAAAGAATTTGTAACAGATGCGGTGAGACACGGCAATGCCCGTTCGTGTTACTCGCTCTTATAGTGACCGAAGGCAGGAAACAGGCCATTTCAAGCCCCGACGAGCATCTTTGTACTTCATGTTGGACGTGGATCCACCATGCATTGGAAGTTGCGGCTTTGCAACAAAAACTCGAAATCCAACGACCAAACACAAAACCGCTGTGCTTCGCGAGGGAGGTCGATTGCTTTCCTTCGAAAGTACAAGTATACAATACAGCAAGCTAGAGCGCTTCATCATCCGGCGCTTCCTCGACCGTCGCCGCCCTAGGCACCCTGTCGTTCCCGCTGCCGTTTACCCCGCTGTCTCCTGCCTGCGGCGCGCTGCTCCCTTCTCCCGAGGCGACTCCATTCACCTCCGTAGCTGTCGCTGTCGCCGGTCCCCCGGGACTGCTACTGCGCTCTCCACTTTCGCCGTGTAGGTCTTGGGGAGGCTCGACCTGCCACCCAAAGGGCACCGTTGCCCGCTCAGCTCTAAAGAGCGGTGAGGGACCTCCCCAGTTCGGGGCTCGAGGAACGGGGGCCGTGACGGGCGGCTGCCTAGGCACCGCCGTGTCTGTAGTAGTCGCGCCCTGTGCCCCTGGCGCGCGGGCCGCCTCTGCGTTGCTTGTTGTTACGGCCGGCCTTCCAAGCTGCGCAGAAAGGCCACCGCCAGGCGCTGGACTGGCCCCGCGTGACCGGGGGTGGTGTGCAAAGACCGACCGTAGTGTGTCTTGAGCAGCCTGGTGCGAAGTGTGTCCTGCTGTCGAGTCAGGTGGTGGTGTTTCGCCGTCTACGCGTTGGAGAGGCAGCAACGTCCATCCCGTAGGGATAACCACCCCTTCTGGCAGATCGGGACTGCCCGCAGGAATCGCTGTCCCAGGCCCAGTACCAACATGCCTAGTGAAGGCGGATGGAGGCCTTGGCCCTATGAAGTGCTGGCCTTGCGGAATAGGAGACTGTCTCTGCAATGGCAGATGCGTAAAGGGATGAACAAATCCCTGTTGTGGAGGGGAGAAAAAGGCTTGTCCGCCATGCGCCAACCCCGAGGCCACGAGCTGTGTTGCATGTTGCTGGCCTTCTGGTTGTTGCTGTAGCTGACGGAGGCGAGTGAGCTCGTTCGTCAATAAGCTCATGAGATGGATTTCATGTGCCGCGTTGTGTAGGTTGGTGATTTCTTGCCGAACTTGATGGCCCAGCGTCAGGAGCTGGCCACGAATCTGATCGAGATCGGGGCCTGCGTCATTGTTTGGTTCTTGCGGGGTGGGAACTGTGGGCGTCGGTGCGGGTGGGTTCGCAGCATCCGGAGCTGCCCGCATTCGTTCTGCCATTTCTCGCATCTCGTCGAGGCCGCCTTGAGCGAAGCCGAGCCGCAGGGGGCCAAGGTTGAACATCCTAATGTTCCGGTTCTGATTGTGCGGCTGGTCGCCCGCTGCCCCTCCTTGGGCAGGCTGGCCACCGCCAGGCGCTGCCTGGCCGTTAGCCGGCGGCTGAGCTTGTCGGTTCTGATCTGCAGGAAAGCCAAGCCCCAGTCTCAACACCACAGCGGGGCCGTTGGCCGCCGCGGGCTGCTGTCCGTCTCTGGCAACCGGGCGGCGGCAGGTCGGGCATACTTGCTGCCGCTCTAGCCAGCTTTTGAGACAGCCAAAGTGCAGGATATGGCCACAAGGGAGCTTCTTCGCACGGGTGCGCTCCACTTGTGTGGCATCCGCAGGATTCCAGGGCCGCATCTCCTCTCTGCAGATGATGCACGTATCCTCGCGGCCAAGCTCTTCAGCGGTGGCGTCTGGATACTGTTCCATGTGCTTGAGTGCTTGCCGATAGCGGATGAGAGCATGGAGCCTCTTGATAAACGACCTCGTAGTCATGAACCAATCTCTCATGATGTGAATAGGGAGGCCGTAGAAGCTGAGGAGGACGCAGAAGAAGGCTGTGTATAAGCCGAGCTTGATGAAGTCTAGGGGGCGTGTTAGCCTGTACGGTCACACACGCAGCATTTCAGCACCAACTCACCCGCAAGTAAGTCCAGCGATAAGACCCACTGGCCCTTTGCTTCCCAGCCTGGCACTTCAATGTCCATCTCATCCACGTCGTCCTCGTTGGGCAGTTCTTGATCGTCGCCGCCGACGGCCCCCTCGGCCTCTCTCCGGTTCAGAATCTCGGCCCTTTGTTCTCTGATGCGGCGCCGCCTAACCTCGAGGCGCTGCCGTGTCTGTGTCTTGACTACGTGCTGCTCCGCCAGCGAAATCATGTACCGGGAAGCCGTGTGGAGCGACGAGACGGTCAGGACTGCGAATTCGAAAAGGAACATGAGCATCATGGTGGGCCGGGCGTCTTCGACGACGGTGTTGACGGCATATCGCAGAAGCAGAATGTCGTAGGCGATGCTGACGAGGAGCGAGAGGCCGAGGCGGGTGTGGAAGAGCAGCGGGTTGGCGGGCGGTTGTTGCTCGAGCACCTCGACACGGCCGTCCCCGATCCAGCCCCAGACCTTGCCCGTCACCAGGGCTGTGAACATGATCAGGAAGAAGGCGCCGACTTCTTCGCGGAAGATGGTCATAGCCAGGCATGTCTCGGTCACGGCGAACCAGGCCTTCTCGTACAGCTGTTCGATTTCGGTGGGGCGGAGGGGGCCGAAGCATAGGCGCTGGAGGCCGTACATGAAAGAGCCGTAGACGACGAGGACGAGGTTGGCCAGAGCCTGCAAGACTCAATGGATGGCAATGATCAGCGGCCAGTCGGACGGGGCGGAAAGGGGGAGGGGCAGGGGCAAACGGACCATCAGGGACAAGTTGCTCTGTGCGAGATGCACCATGGCAGAATAGAAATTGGCGCGCTGGTGGAATGCGGAGGCGACGACGGCGGCCGCCAGGGCCGTCGAGACCTAGACGAAGCCATGTCAGCTTTTGGCGCGGTGCATTCGAGTTGCGGATAGCTGTCTCGAAGCTCCGAGTGAGAGCTCCAAGCTGCTAGCTGCAGCGGACCACTTACCCCTGCGTACCACGCGAGCCGCATCTTCATCGGCGGGCTGTGTGGGAAATGCAGAAAAGGGTAGGGCCAAAAATCCAGAGATTGGCGATGGATAATTCAAGTGTCCATTGTGTCGAAATAGCGGCAAGGAGGATTGTCGCGAAGTGGGATGCAGGTCAAACTGGTCACTAAGTAAGACGGTGTTCGGTTGTTGCCACGTTATGGATCTGTCACTTTTGGCAGGAGGAAGAGTGAACAAGCCAACGGGTGACGCACATGTGGGGCTGTCAGCCACACTTCTTTCTTCGAATTTTACGGTTTTGAATGAAAGGTGGCGGTGCAAAGGGTCCATGATTCCATTTAGTTAATGATGAACGACAACAGATTGAACAACAGACAACAGACAAATGTCATACTCCAGCAGCAATCGAAAATTCGTATAATTATCTCTCCATTAATTTATTCTTTCAGTCTGGCCATGAATTTGCTCCCCGCCATTGTCACGTCGGCTGACCTGTCTTCGATTCGCAGCCGTCCTCAGCTGCCAGCAAATACTTGGTATTTAATCGCATCAGTCACGCTATCGCAGTTGAATCGACTAGACGAGGTCTCAAAAGTCTATCAGCACGCTTTACGGCATGGCCCCGATGGCACTGTACCGAGCCAGGATGAGAAGCTGCGGGTTTCTCGCCGCATCCGCGAGGCCCTGATCAAGGCGGTTGCAATCAGCGGTGTTCCGAGGGTATCAATACTGCTTTCTTCTTATTTCGCTTGAATGACCTGTACAAGTACAAACCACGAGCTCTCCAGGACGAACGTTTTCGACTGATTCCGTATTAGACCATCAACACCTTGCTCGAACTGAAAAAGGTGACACCTGAAGAGCTGCTGGACGAGCCAGACGCTTTCTCCCCAACCGGCCGGCGGGCCGACATGTACGACACACCCGCGTCGCAGATTATACTGCGTGGCCAGACCTTCTTCGAGGCGATATATGGCAAAATCACTCGGCGGGTCGTGGGCCAGATGGACCGCTCCGGTACCGAGGACCTGGGCCTGCTGGCCCGCCTGATGAACGGCTACGTCCTGAGCAACACGAGCGTCCTGAGCCCAGCCGAGACTTCGTTTGTCATGATTGCCGGCCTGATCCACCAGGACGTGAACCCCCAGCTGAAGGGGCACCTGAGGGGTGCTCTCAATGGCGGTGCCACGGTTGAGGAGGTCAGAGCGGTGCGTCATGTCGTTGTTGAACTATGCCACTTGGCCGGCATGAAGATGCTGGACGCCAGCGCTCCCGCAGGCTTCGCTTGGAGGTGTGAAGTTGCCGACCTGTAGTGGTTGGCTGCTGCATGACCACAAGTACACTACGCCCAGCCACTGGCCGCATGGGATACGAGAGCTGTGAACGCCACGGCCGAACAGTTGCCCGATCCAGCTAGGATGCCCCGCAAGCTGAATCAATCGCGCCGAACCACAAGCTGAACATGTCAGTCGTGATGCTGGCGGGAAGCAGTGGACCAACCTCACACTTCTGGGGTGACGGTTAGAGACTTGTTGAAGTCTCTGGCAGATCAGCATGGCAATAGCTTTTCGGGCTGTTTGCTCTCTGTCTACCACACAGGTAACCTGAACGACAACGTGGCGGTTGAACAAAAGGTCCAGCAACCCACAGCCAGGCATGCTCGACTCATGCAGCTCACTTCAGCTGATGCGCCGATCCAAGACGCTTTGCCGCATTGGTTTGAGCTGAACAATACCCCGGGTCTCAGCTCGAGGGTATATAATGTCTTCCTCACGGCCTCTCCTCGCCCTCCCTCCCAGGCTCCCGTATCCTCCTCAGCACCCCGACGCCCAGCCACCGTTTCCGCTCGCTCACGTCCTCGACGCCCCGGTCCCACACCCACTCTCGATTCTGCCCATCGCAGTCACGCTCCCACAGATGCTCCACCTCAAGCCCGACCGCCGCGAGCGCCTCCCTCTCGAAGAAAGCCGCCACCTTGTCCCGCCCGGTATGGAACCCGCCGACGACCCACGCCCTCGCCGCCTCCCCATCCCCGAGAAACCAAGCGATCGACCGCCGAAACTTCTCATGCTGCCACGGCATCCACAAGCAGTCCGCAGCAATCACCCGGTCGAAAGAGCGCCTACCCGCCCGCGCCAGCGGCGTGTCCAGCTCGCCCCACCCGTGGCCCTCCACCACCGCCTCCTCCACAGCAAACCTCCCCGCGGGAGCAAACCTGGGCTGGACGGCCAACGTAACATTGTCTCGTAGGGTCTGAAGCACCGGCGGGCTGGGATAGTCCGTCACCACGACGCGTCTCGCCCCGAGCAACCCAGCCATGATGGACGGCAGCGCCGTGCCGGCGCCTAACTCGATCGTCTCGAGACCAGCGACGTTGAACGCCTCGACAGGGGGTCCCCCCTGCTCACTCGTTGTCACCCCCAGCGTGCCGACCTCGATCAGCTCTGCCAAGAGCAGGGAGGCGTTCCACAGGTAGTGGCTGAACAGCCGGCGGTCGTCCTCGGACTTGACCTCGGCCAGGGCCAGCGGGACGGCGCGCGGGAGGTACGGCGACGTGTAGAGCAGGCCGTGCTCGGCATCGCCGTGCAGGTTGGAGACGTCGCCCGGAAAGATGACGCCGAGGGAGGCGGCGAAGTAGTCCTCCGGGTCGTCGGCTGCCTTCCCGGTGGAGAGCCGGGATGTTAGGGCGGTCATTGGATTGCCTTTGTTGTTGGTGGGTGAGATGGGGTGGGGAGATGTGAGAGACGGGGACTGTTATTATGTTATGAGAGCAGCGCCCTTGTTTCGGGATGGAAGTACCAACAGAAAAAAGGAGACGGGACGAAACGAAACGAAACGAAACGAAACGGGATTCGGGTGTCGGAAAAAGGCTTGAAAGTTGAGGAAGTTGTGGCATACAGACTCCACAGGCTTTTCAAGGTGAGTGAAATACTCGAAGCAGCTCTTATTCGCCCATGCGCTCACCGGTTGGTCGATTCAAACGCCAAAACACGCCTTCGTCGGCACTCTGATGAGAACGGGTTATCACAGCGCCAAGGATTTATCGTCAGGCCGGTTGGGTTCTCTGGCTCCGCTGCGGCGCAGAAACTCACAGAACTCCAGCAATGTGGGGGAATGGTATTGCCACGTTTGACCGCCTAGCCCACGGTATTCGTCTCAGCAGACAGCCGCCGGCGACAACATGGCATGGACGAAGACGTACGGGTCAAGCGTAACGATATTTTCCAAATCGGCATTTATGAGAAAGCAAAGCCTTTCATCCTGAACAAGCCTGAGACCATCACGGATACTTGATGCCAAGGTTTCTCTTGATTTCGCATACAGTCTATTCGAACCACCAGCGAGCACGACTCATGCCTTGAGGCGGACAGGAGCTGAACAAGGGACACCGAACTCTGGTCATATTATTATTTCTAAGCGACCACACCATCTTCAATCCTCAACACCAAATACAACAACACCAAGAACAACAGGCGTGAGGAATGTGATGACACAGGGTATCGATCCCACTGCCGATACCAAGCAAGTGGCAAGAGAAAACTGCACAGGAAGATACAGGCAGAGAGCATTCATCAGAAAGAAAAAAAGATTAGAAGTAGAAGAAGGAAGATTCCATTCCATTCCTGATATCCCTCCTATCCATTCCGTGCCCTTCCTTGGCTGTCCTGTAAATTCCTCATTCCCAGCCAGCCCCGCCCCAAAAACCAGATCCGTTTTGTGTCTGTTGTGTTTGTGTCATTTCACTCATTAGATCCATCCCCTTTTCCCAGTTCTTTAGACCCCGACCAGAGTCTCCCAAGGCGAGAAAAGAGCAAGTAGTAAAAAGGATGTCAACATGAAGAAAAGCGAAGAAATCCTCTCGCGCGCCAGCCACAATGTTGCCCAAGTTCCCATGGTTTGTTTGCTTGCTCCTCACGCCGGAAGCGCTCATGATATTAAAGTGCCATTTGATATGGCGGTGTATTTGGAGTGCGTGATGCCAGTCCAGCCCGTGTCCAGTGTGGTTCGCCGGAAGGTATAGAGAGAAGGAGGAGGGGAATAATAGTACAGGATGGTAGGTAAGGTAGGTGTTGTATTATATGACAGGTGTAAGTAAACTGTGGAGGGTCTTGTGGGTATCATGAAATCCGATGAGCAAGCGCCGCCTTCCCCCTTTCTTTTTTCTCTTTGTTTTTGCATGACTACGCGGCGGCGACGGCGGCCGCCTGGGAAGACGCGCTGTACTCGAGCATCTGCTTGAGCTGCTCCTCGGTGGGGTCGTCCGAGATCCACGGGCCCTTCTCCTCGTCGGTGGCGTCGAGGAAGCCCTTGGCGCGCTTGAGCGTCTGCACGTCGAGGTCGGTGATGTAGGCGTTGCCGTCCTGGAGCTTGATGCGCACCTCGTGCTCGGTCGACAGCATCAGGTCGTCCTTGGCCAGCCGCCGCGGCCCGTCAAAGACGGCCATGACGCGCTTCTTCATGGTCATCTGGCCCTTGTCGAAGCCCCACGACGAAGGGTAGTCGCGCCGGTTCTTGCGGCTCCGGCTCTTGCCGTGGAGCGGGACGCCGCCGCGCGAGTGGGTGAGGCCCCGCGACTTTTGCACCCCGTTGGGCGGGTTGGTGGTGTTGTTGCTGATGATGCCCACCTTTGTCCGCTTGGTCGGCGACCCGGGCAGGCCCCTGTCGCTCCGGCCGCCCTTGGTCTCGTCGTCGAACTCGTCGTCGTCCATGTTCTCGTCCTCGTCCTCGGCATCCTCGGTGGCGGCGACGACGGTGGTGGTCGGCAGGTGGTTCTTCTGGAGCGTGTTGTGCACGTCCCTGTCGTTCTCGACCTCGGCCAGCCGCTGCGCGTTGATGGCCTCGGCCGGGTCCTCCTGTTGCACGATGCGGAGCACGCAGTCGTCGAGATGCTCGTAGAAGTCCTGGGCGTTGCTGAAGGTCTGCGAGCACGTCGAGCACTTGCCTGTCGCGTCGGGTGCGTACCCGGTGAGCTTGGCGCTGCTGCCGTTGTTGCTCCCCCCCGAGGCCTTCTTCCGGCTGTTGGGCGGGGTCTGCTCGACCCCGTGTACCGCCGTCAGGTGCCTCTTGAACACGTCGGCCCGGTTGAACGACTTCTCGGCCGCGGAGCCGGACCCCGGGCAGAAGCCGCACACCATGGTGCCCTTGTAATGCGTGAGAGTATGGCGGTTCTTGTCATATCTTTGGTGGATGAAGCGTTAGATACTCGACCTCATGATAGGGAAAGGAGCCGAGGATTCACAAACTCACTTTCGGGCAAAGCCCTTGATATGGTACTCGCATGTTGTTATGGGGCACTTCTCGGGCCGCTCGGTCTGATGCGTGAGCATGTGGGCCTTGAGGTCCTTGAAGATTTTACCGCAGTCCGGGTGCGGGCAGCGCTGCTTCTCCCTCGACTCGTCGCCGCTGTACGGCTGCTCGCCAGGGGTGGTACATTGATACGACGGCCGCCTTTGCTGGTCGAGCGGCGGCTGGAATGGCGAGTACGGCGGGTAGTTGTTGTGATGTGGCATAAAAGGAGAGGTGCTCCCGTTTCTGATCTGCGGAGACGGTGAGACGGAGAGCGCGGGAGAGGTGGTGAAGCCGGTGTTTGGCGGCGGCGGGTAAGAAGACTCATACGGCATGGGCATGGGCCTCATGCTCTCTGGATGAATCATGGAGGGATCTGCGTGGGCGGAGTCCGTGTCAGTAACGCGGCCTTGCGGTTCAAGTTCACGTCGCGACAGAGGAAACCAACAAGTCTCGAGTGGGGGAACGAAATGCCCGCTGGATTGAGAAAAGAAAGGATTGACGAGACGGGAGCCGGGAGTGCCGGGGCGAGCTGGTGGGCCGCCGCCTACAGGCTGGCTGCTCCAGGCTGCGCGAGAACAAGAGAAGGAGGAAGCAGAAGTGGTGGGCGGTGTCAAAGCATGACCGGACGAGGCCGACGCCTGCTGCGCCAAGCGGGTGTCGAGAGCCAGGCCGGGACCCGGCTGTTTGCTGAGGGGAACAAGCGTCGATCCGGAGTCGGAAGAGAGACAAAGAGAAGGATGAGAAGGATGAGAAGACCTAGGGATCTGCGACAACTCACCAACGTAGCCTGGCGGCTTGACGGGCGCAAAGTCGTAGGGAGGGTGGAAGGGGTCGAGTCCCCCGGGCGTGATGGAGTAGTCGCCCGGGAAATAGTCGCTCTGCTCGACGATGCCTGGCGTTACGCCGAGGCCGTGAGGGGCCGAGGCCCACTCGTGCATCGGCGCCATCTGGCCGTGGCTCGACAGCGGCGAGCCCATGTTGGACGACGATGCGCTCGCGACGCTGAAGTCTGAAGCCGGGCCGCGCACAATGTCGTGGTCGTCCGGGCACATCCCTGGCGAGGCCCTCCCGCTGCCGTACATGTACGGTGCTTCCGCGTACACGGCGCCGTTGTCGTATCCCATCGTTGTCGCGTATTCGTGCGTCGACCGCGGATAAGCACTGTATGGCTCCGGCGAGAGGCCGAGATCCATGGTGGTTGTTGAGTAATGAGGCGGCTCGGGGTAGGAGGTCATGTTGGAGGAGGGCAAGCAAAGCTCGTGTGGAGACGAGGGCCGGGCGGCCTCGCTGGCGCTCTCTCGGAAGATGCAAGAATGCCGCTACCTCAAGGCTAGAGATCAAAAGGCGTGTCAGTCACAGCCGCAAGACAGCCCACCGGCTCGCTGGCAACTGACTGACCTTTGCACATGCGCATCCCAGCAGGGTTGGATCCGTCGTCTCTGTTCGTCGGGCGCTGTGCCGTGCGGTTACCGGAGAGAGCGTTGTTTGGCGGGCCGAAACCGAAGGGGCCGTGTAAGTCGGTGGCGATGGACTTGTCCTAGCGATCCTGTTTGCCCCGAGCTTCCAGTCGTCCCTCAAAGGCAGTGGCAGTGGCGTCCAAGGATGAAAATGCTGGGTGTCGTCCACGTGGAGTTGGGGCCAAAAGCCTTGTCGAGTTCCCAATGCTGATGCGTCTCTGGTGTAGGGCTGTATGCACAGTGCCTCGTTTGTTGGTGATGACTGATGCAGGGCGAGATGGTGAGAGGAACGGGCCAGCTTTGGGGGCGTGAGCTTTCTATATATCCCCGGCCATGTCACCGGCCAGGCTGGTGGAGGACGATCTCGCTGTCCCCAGTCGGGGCTCCTGGTAGAGCGAGGCTCAGTCCTCACATTGCATGGGCGGGAAAAGGTCGACAGGGGCAGGGCGAGGTGCTGCACCGCACAGGGGTCCTGGGACTTGCTGCTGGGTGACATGGGGCTGGGTACGGATAGCTCAGGGCTCTGGCGAGCAGGGGGGTGGATGTGACCCAAGATACGGCGGTACATTGGTACATGGGCGCCCTCCTGCGAAACGAAAGGGCCTGCGACTTCTTGCGCCCACCACCCATCGTCCGAGCCTGTGGTTGGTGTGGATGGGAGACAGGGGTAAGCGAGTAGGGCGGAGACCGCCTCGAGGCTTGTGCCTGGGCCGCATCCGCGGGAGACGCGACTCTCGGCCCAGGGCCCCTCGGTATTGGCCGTACTGTACAGTACCTGACTCTGTCCTGCCGATGATCTTGATGCGAGAAACCACACAGATAGCTGGTGAGAATTGCTTCCAAGACATCGTGGGTTCATTGCTTGAGGGCCAGCCTGCGACACGCGCGGCGTGCTCTCAAGTCTCAACCACCGGCGACACCGGTCACGCTCGTCCTGATCGGGTACTTCCCCCCCTCCCCCCACACAATATCTGAGCATTTGTTATGGCGGGCCCTGCGGTAGTTGGTAATTGGCACCAGTCCCGAGACAGGGACAGGCCAGAGGAGAGTCGCTGTGAGCCGCCCACAGACCGCTAGTTTTAGTTGTCCGCGGCTCCTTCTGACGAGAGCTTCTCGTTGCGCAGGTGTGTAAGCGTACGGAGTAATAAAGTGTTTCGGCTCGTGGGAGACACAGCGAGATGAAAGGTTTTCCAGCGAACCCACACCGAGAGTCCTTTTGCGTTGCTGTGTTTTGCTTCTTTGCCCCCTGACATTGGAGAGCCACTCATCATTAGACGCGGGAAGGCCGCAGCAGCCAAGCATCGATGTCCCAATGCAGCCAACCTCTTGGAGACAGACACTGCACAGCATCATCCTGCCAGAATGCCCTGGTCTCCGCAACGCATCGCGAAACCGGTGGCAGAACGAACTTGCGGGTCATGAGAGGATGCGACAACCTGCTGCTGGCTTCTAGGTTGGTGAGAGCTCTGCCCTCAACGAAGGCGTGGTTTGGGCCGTGTGCCGCTTTGCTGGACCAGGCCTTTCCCCTCTCTCTCTCTCTGCCCCTCCCCTCCCCGCTGTCTCATCAGTCTCCCCGCATTGTGGCGACTGGGCGAGACCGAGTTGGTGAGCGCGCCAGACGCCTGCGGTGCCTCACCAGAAATTCCGGGCATCAACAGGTCGGGTTGTCTTGCTCGCCTGGATACTCGGTAGGACCTACTGACTGCTACTACAAGAGAGCCGTCCCCCATCTCGATTCGGACAAAGCAAGCCGTGGTGGAGAGCCGCAGCGGAATATTGTGGAGGCTCTGGCGGAGTCGCAGGGCCTGCGTTTGTGTATCGTGGTTGCATCATGGCATTGGCATGCCAGATGCGCCGGAGATATTTTTATATTTTTATACATCCACAATCCGATGCGCGGTAGTTGGGTGCTGCGCATTCCCGACTTGCTGGGTGATGGTTTGACGCTGCCGCCCGCCCGCGCCCGGTTCCTGGCGTGCCATCAATCATCTCTTCATCGTCAATCGAATGAAAAATGGCGGGTTTGGGGCACCACCCACCCACCGAGGCCAATGGCAGCCAGGAGCCGGGTATCGGGGTGATCAGCGTGCAGATGCACAGCCCTATCCCTGGCCGCATCGGGACAACCCTCCCTGTTCCCGAGAGTCGAAGAAAGGTCGAAACGGTGGGGTGAAATCGTGGCTTGCGGTCTGCGTCTTCGCTAAAACTCTCTCTCTGTACCTTTCATCGGCGAAGGTGCATCAAACCCGCTGTTTCGCGAAGATGGCCGCCGGCGTAAAAATGACCACTGGGCAGACGCCGATCTCATCTCGGATGAAGAGGTTTGAACGGTTGTCTCGCAGCGCGGAAACCAACGCTGCTGTCCCAACAGTTGCTGATCCACTCTGGGGAGTCGTATCTCGTCCAGTCATTTTGCTAGGAGATCGGAGGTAACCGAAAGCGTATTGGATAACGGGGCCTTTGGACACGTGGATTTGTGGCCCACAGCGAAACAATTTTCTTGCGGAGCGCAGAGTGTTGTGTGATGCTAGAGTGTGGGGTGGAAGCGTGACCAACAACAATCTCAAGGCAGCAAGAAGTCCAAAGCCAGCGTGTTTGACAACTCAATAAACTGAAAAACTTGACATTCTCATAACGAGCAGCCAATGCATTCCGAAAGCAGAAGTGTACCGTCGCACATCTTATGGCTAATTAAGGCACAGAATCCGTACAGCGTTTGTTGTGGTTTGATCATCACCATTCATGAGGTCTTGGTTTCATGTTGCACGTCGCAACGAGCGGGAAGAAAATTAGGAACAGCTGGGGACCAGCCCGGTGCGTTTTCCCGGTGGCACGGCACCCTCTCGTCCCGTCCCGTGCGGCCTTGTGCTGTCACCACTGCTGTGGTTGACCCGGCGGGACAGCGGCGCCGTGGCTCCGACAAGTTGGGCGACAGCTGCCAACGTTGCAGCGATGGATGGGTCGTCTTGGGTTTCGGAAAGGTGAGGCAAACGACGGCACGGCATGGTGGTCAAGGTGGCCAAGGTACCTAAGTTCTAGTCATTGAGCTGAAATCGAAAAAGTGGTTGTCTTTGTAGATGTTTGTTTTTCGAGTGTTGAGATGATGTTTGAGAGGAACAGCCCGTGAAGGTTAGGTTGGGAAACGAGTAAAGTTCCCGACCAGCCCTGGAGGGCTGCGTAGCATCATGATCGGCACCGCGCCAAGCCGGCTCGCGATGAATGACACCAGATCGGGACTGGTCGTGGCTGAGCTCGCGTCTCAGTGGCTTACTTTACGCCATGTGGGGCAGTTCTCTCGTTGTGGGCGGGGAAAAGGCAAAATCCAAAAAAAGAACAAGACAGCCTCGGGTAGGGGCGGTGCAACATGGCAAACTCCTCACCAACGGGCAGCGGCACGTCACGGTTGCAGATGTTCGGTATCTTGTTCTGTCTTTCCTGTTGTACTGCTATAGGAAAATCATGATATTGTAGTTCGCACCACACACATCATTCACAGGGAGGACTGCGGTCAGGCGGGGTGCTGGCAACACAGCGCAGCGCCAAGGACGGGCTGCATGAATCGATCCAATCTTCTGGGTTCGACTTTTGGCGACTGTGCTCCCCGAAAATTCCTCTCATCCTCGACTGTGCTACTGTGTACACACCGACCCTGATGCGGGAGCCATGCAGCCATCCGCGACCACAAGCGAAATATGGAAGAGTTAAAATTTTGCTGTACATTTGCCCGCATATGGTCGCCGATTCGTGTCATGGTGGTGTCCCCGAGTGCCGAGCCGATGCTGTGTGCGCAAAGACCCATGGTCGCAATATCATTGGGCGGGAGAACGAGGGTCAGTGCGACGTGACAACGAAGGGGAAACCTCAACCTCGAGGTGACTTTGGTCCTCGCATCCCCTGAGTAGGTAGCCAGGCTTTGGTCGCTGTCGATTGCAAAGGCCGCGGAATCTAAATCCGTCGCTCGACCTTCTCCTCCGCCCTCCTCGTGTACAACGCATAACGCTGACTTGGACCTCGAAAGCTTCCAAGCCAAGCTTCGGCGCCACTTCCCATGCCCAGCCAGCCATCGCCCGGTTACCAATCGACCGGTAGTTGGATGCTCAGCCAGCCACCGGGTGAGACAACGAACGTCTCTCACAGAGAAGAGGGAGAACAGTTCACGCGTCGACCACCCGGGACGAGTTCCGGACTCGCAGCCGTTGAGTCCATCAGTCTCGGTGCCCAAGAGTAGAAGGGTGGTGCAGAAACGAATGGAGCCCCCATCGTTGTGGCGGCCAGTCAAACCGCGAGGTCCGCGGCGCTCAGCCCTATGGGGGTCTCCGGCGGCGTGGTTTGCTACCATCACCAGCGCCGCCGCTAACTACCGCACACGTGTGGCCGTTAATATAATCGGTAGTGCTTGTCCCTGTTTGGGCCTAGATGTCGGCTCTTGCTGAAACTCCGCCACCCCCGCGGGCCGGTGACGAAGAGTGCTGAACCCAAAACCATACCTACCGTACCCTGAGACGCCCGCCTGACTCGAACGCAGCCTGGATTGGTAGGCCCTGGAGAGGGAGGGAGTGTGCCAGTCGCGTCCAGCGATATCCTCGGTGAACGGGGCGTATCGCCGGGTAGGGCCCGCGCTGCAACCTCCTTTTTGCGGCGTTGTATTGTATCGTCGACATCCCGTCCCAGCATTATGCGCTCGAGCGTGTAGGTCATGATTGGACGCGATAGGACCCGCGGCATGCGAAGAAAAGGGGTGCGGGTTGCCCTCTGCCCGACAAAACGAGCCGCGGACCAAACACTGGGCGAACGATGAACAATCTTCAAACGCTCGGATGAAATTCGAAGGTCAGCAAGCCATGGCCTGCTGCGCGATTATCAAGGGGTCGGGTCGGAGTTGCGGGAGCAGAATTGTGCCGCCAAAACCGATGTACTTCGTACTTGGATTTCGCTAAAACATGGAAGACCGCGGCGCCAAGAATCAACATGGTCGCAGTTTCTTACCACAATACCTGGTGTTGCAGGACAGCCACGTGCGACGTAATGAGATTGGGTCATGTTGTCCGGTGGATTGGAGCTTGCAAGCGATTTTCTGTCGAGTCTTGCCTGAGGGCTCGAGTCGAAGAGCGTTTGATACAGAAACGGCCTGTGGGCAGGTATGTCCGTACCTCACGTTAGGTCCTATTGTGCGAACGGGCGCCGTAGGGCTGAGCCTGCTCAGGTACCTACCCCCCACGAAATGCAAGAACACAACTGCGCCTCAAAATATGGATCGGGGTGGCAGAGGATTACGCCGAATTGTTCGCAACGAACCTACTTCGTACCGTACACAGCAAAGCATCAGGTCCGACGAATAGACAAGGCTGTGATATCCAAGCACATTATTGCCTGAGGCCAAACTCTCAGGGTCTCTCTCCGATTTGGGCAATCAGCGCGATGCACCCAAAAGGGGATATGCTCAGGCTTGGCATGCGGCTCTGCCAGAAATGCCTGATGCGTTGTGAAGAAATGAGCAGCCATTCAACATCTTCCGTTCATCACAAATGGTCGGCCGTCAACAGGCACGCCTGTTCCCATCGGGCCTCGGAGAACAGCACCCCTTACGGAGTACCTAGGTAGGCGGCCCCCTGGAAACGTGCGAAAGCCGATCCCTTCTTAGGGGCCCGCAAGGTTGACCACTTGACGAGGTTGATGAGTCGCGGATCGGCCCAAAAAGTTCCTCGGGAACAGAAGGGGATTCAGATCAGTCAGATGGCCATTCAAAAAGGTGGCTGTATGTAAGGTACCATATCTTTGAGGTACACGTGTATGCGTGTACTGTATCCGTATCGAGGAGGGGTTTCAGAGTACATAATGAGCCTTGTGATCTGATGAGAGTGTGGTGCCGAGAGCAACTCGGCGCAAGTTCTGTGACGTGGGCAAGGAGCGGCTCTGTTCTCGTCATGTGGATCCTCGTCGGAGCGCCAAGCCACCCGGCACATCAGAGCCTGCTTCTTGGCATTGGTCTTTACTGAAAACGGAAGTGCGAAGCGAGAGTCCCCTAACCCTCGGAAGTCCTTAAAACCTCGCTGCTTGGCAACGGAGCACAGGCTAATTTAATCCGCACCAGGTTCATCATCATGACCATTCTAGTAGTCCTGCTTATGACGCTTTGGGAGGACATGTGAATGACAGTTGCAAAGCGCTGGTACTCAGCAATGACACACCAGCAACTTCAGCAAGACGAAGCTCATCTCGAGCAGCTTATTATGGACCTACAAATACAAACAGGCATTGACGGCCGAAACGATTCAGTCTCAGTTGTGATAATGGAGATATGGTAAGTCATCATGCCGTGGCAACAACATGCGGCTTGCTCTCCAGCATCGACAGGATTCCCAAACAGATCCGATGTCACAGTTGCAGTGGGATTGGATGAGCGGAGAAGCCATCCCGTCGGGCAGAGCCCAAGACGGGAATTAGCGTTCGTTATCATCAACCACGCTCGTGCTGTTTCTCGTTTCGCAGCCTGTCACGAGTTTAAGACACGCAACAATGGCTTCTGCTGTTTTGCCACTTCTTCCCCGCGTTGCAACGGTAGAGAGCGGTCGAGCCTCGGACCCGACGTTGGCCTGGCGTTACCCGTTCCCCTGGCTTCCAGGGAACTTGTTGTTGGGGTGGACTGGGCGTTGCAAATCAGACCATTCTCACAAGGCTTGCGGGTTTTCGATCGAACAAGCCCCAGCGCTAGGGAGTTTAGTACGGCGCCCCCTGCCGATTAAGCTTGTGGAACCCAAGTTCCGGGGTCCCGGAAAGCCAGGGGTTGGCCCATCATGCTGCCCCCTCCGTCCTCCTCCACGTCCACGTCCTCGGTGTCCAGTGGAGGCTAGGGACGATGCCACGGTCGTCCCGGTCTCTCCTCAGCACCACAACTTGTGTTTACTACGTACCTCCCGTAAGTGCCGATAACATTCGGCACCTAACTTCTACGCACGTAGACCTGACAACACCTCACTTCCAAACCAACGCAGACACATGACCCGCGGATGTCTCAGTTGTCCGCTAATATTTGCTCGGTGGCTCCGCAATCCACTCGCGTAGATGTGAGGGTACCTATTTTCAGTCACCGGTCCCTGCATTCCACATCTTAGCTCTCATCACAGTACCATAAGACTCCGTGTTTGATGCATTGGTGATGAAAAATCAGCATTTCCCCACGCCGCCGCGGAGGTCGTGGTGTGGGCAGGCTAGCAATAATAATAAAGGCACCCTGAACTTATTAGAACAGGCGTCCCGGCACGTGCCACTTTGCAAATTGTTTCAGCAAATTGTGTGGATTAGCTAAACACCATGACCACGCGCAACAACTTGTTGAGCCTGCGCTTTGCTGATAATCGAGTGCTTGGATTGCTTACCAGAACATGAGAGGTTGCATGCATCTGCGCATGGCGGTCCCAAAGATCGGAAACCGAATCTTGCCTAGAAACACACCTTGCGACGCCACCACGACTCCAGGGGTCGAGAGCTGTCCAGAAGAGGCAGGTCGTAAACTGGTGAGCCCTTGGGGCCGTCCCAGCAGAATGGTTCGGGAATCGGGATCGCCCGCCAGCCATGGGTCGCGAAACTCTTTCCCAACGTCCCCAGCTGTGCATCATCTCATCAACGAAAAAGTCGTCTGCTGCGGCGAGACAACACCAGCTAACCTGTCCATGTACGCAGCAAGCAGGTTCCCCTCGCAATCGACACACGGCCACCGACACGGCATGGCGCGCCCCAGCCTGTCACCAGACGGTCTCGGGGCCACTGCAGACTTCTTTGACGTAGCATTGGGGGGAAATTGCCTGACCGAAAGGGGAGCATCGCTCATCAATGCACTGCATCACCACCGGCAGCAGACTATCGTCGGGTGCAGCTTGAGAACCTGCATAGGAGTCTTCTCGCTGCCTCTAGGGACAGGTGGCAAGCAAGGCGGTCAAACGCCCGCAGGGTTCTAGACTGCCATCCCGTTCAAACTGTCGAGGAAGGAATCCGTCGTCGAAACGTGTGTTGTATCTGCACCACGATACATGGCATATAGAACGCACGGAGTAGCTACTAATCAACAGAGCGACTGGAGACGGGGCGCGGCGATCTCTCAGCAACAGCCGGTCCCGAGGATCTGGTCAGCGCTGTCCTTGCACCTTAAGCCACCCACCTGGCACCGTCTTGGCTTGGGGTCAAGCTCCGCCGTGCCCCTCGCTTGTGTGTGCTGCGTGACCACATCCAATCGTAACTTTAATTGTCGACTCGGTGGAGTCCTCTTTGCTTTATCTTCTGGCCTCCCGGCGTGGTCCCAGTCGAAGTCACATTCGACCGCAGGCACTTCGTAGCATCGGACACCGACGAGCCCTGTGTTCTGGGGTGGTTAGGATGAGGTGTCAAGGGAAAACAAAAACCAACAAGGCATTCACGATCATGACTCGAAAGAATTCCCTCACGGACCCCCTATGCATGCCTTGCGAAGTTTGCCTTGCGCTACCGGCGTAGCGTCCGAGATAACGTCCTCGTGGGCAAGCCATCGGTCGGTCGGTCTCAGCCTGCCTGCCACATGGATGTCGTGGTGGCTTTTTCCTCCCCCTCCCCCAGCGCTCGGCAAAAGCGTGGTGGCTTGGGACGTGCCTGCACAACAAACACCACAACTCCCATCCCCTTCTCTTCTTCCTGACACGTCCGCAAGCGGACTAGACCGTCCCGCCAGAAACGTCGTCACCAGTGAGGCGCGAGCGCCCCCCTACACAGCACACTACCAGGCGGCAAACCCGGTGAGAGCGCCTCTTCCGGCCGGTCATAGTCGACATCGATGATGAGCCGATGCGCTCGCATTCGTATGCATGCATCCATTGATTGGGCCCCATCCCACCCTGCCACTCGCCCAAAACAAGCAACAAATGCCAGCAACGAAAAGATAGCAAGAAAAAAGTCTCGTCAATGTTCAATGATGAAGCCGCGCGGCAAATGCCGTCCTCCAGGGCTCATTCCCCCTCTGCTCAATTTGTGTGTCCCCGGCCTGGTGGAAGGAGTGGACCCTTGTTGTATTTTTGGGTGGCGAATGTGACTGGCTGCCCAACGAGACGCGACCAGGGCCAGTCAGTGGGGTCGTGCCGTGCCGGGGAAGTGGGCATCCGAGATGAGTGCTGCAGGTTGGTCGCCGACCATTCTTCGGGGAACTCTCCGTTCATACAACAGAGCAAATTGCTGATGTCAACATGATGAAAAGGGAGCCTGATGTTTGACTGCTGCCTCGTCTGCGCGGTATAATCTGTGTCGCGTCCAACGATGACGACGACAATTGGTCATTGACGTTAAGTTACGTACTACGGATCTGTATTCGTACAAATACTGGTTTTCTAAAACTGAACCCCAGGCTGCTTGCTTCCCGTCCCGCAGCGCAGTCCCCGCCGGTTCTCGTGGTGCCGAACGAGGAAAATGGCATCCCTTTGAGAGTCCACTGCTGGAGTTGAGGAACTACCTAGACCTTGAATTCAGATATATGTTCCTGGAGGTTTCTCTCATGAATATATCACGATCAAATGCCTTGCCATGTCCAACGTAGGTAATTTTAATGAGTCCACTTCACCAGTTGCCAGTGAGGTATTCACAAGGCGTCTCATCAGAACCGCTCATACATCCATGTTTAGAGGCACCCTACCTACCTATTAAGGAATGATGTCCTGCTCAACGAAGGCTACATGTTGCAGAGCCTCAAACACAACTAGTTCAGTCTCGAAGCAGAACAACCACGAAGCGCCAGCCGACACCGAGCAAACGCCACCTCCTGCCGCTGTAATACTCCGTACACGCCGTCATGCTATGTGCCATAGTATCCATTGACATCCATCCCCCAAGCGCCAACTTGGGATTGGAGGGGCTTTGCCGCTCACGACAGCGCGCCAGTGTCACTCATGAGTCGTTTTCGCCTAAAAATATAGTCTGGGGAAACCATTATGAAACAGAGATGTCGAGTCATGTCTTATGTGAATCAACAAGCGCCATCCTCTTGACAGGGGCAGGCAGAAAGAGACGAGCTCGACGAGGTATGCATTAAGGGGTGCGGCACTGCAAGCCGCGGAGTGCGAGCAGAAGCCTACTGTAAACCATCGCAACAGTAATTCGGGTGCCAGAGGCGCAGAGCTCGAGTCCATTCAAGGAGCCGTCACCAAAGCAGCCAGCAACGCAGCGGAGACAAGTGATGTGCATTGAGCAGTGCACACAAACTCCAACCAATTCCCCCCCTCCCCCAATCCTCTTCCTCTCTGACTCTAGCTCTCGTCTTGATACGTATGGCCCAACAAGGTAGGTATGAACCAGGCAGACGCTGCGATGCTTATCTGCTGCTGAAAACCTTTCATCGCCGATGCCTCGTGGTCTCAGAACGTTATTGACAACCAACCTTCGTCTCTCGTCGCCAAGGTCATACACAGCATGCGTCCAGAACGCAGATCTTGGATTGAACTCACAGGTCTAACCCTTTGTGACCACGGACCGTGATGTAGACAAGAAAACTCGCGTTCAAATGTGACTGGTTCTGTCAAGATGTCAATCCACATCATGTTACTCTAGCCACACACATGCCGAGATCAAGACCCGAACGCCATTCGCCGCCCAGACTCAAACAACAAGCCAACCCTCCTGTTGAACACCAGCCAATGTGAAAACGCCCCGAGGAAGAAAAGTCAAGAAGCAGACCGAGATCCCTCTCAATTAGCCTCAAACTCCTTCTGCAGGTAGACGCAAGACACCATGGCGTGGTCACGCTCGTACGGTTCTGCATATGACGTTAGTATCCGCGTTCATCGTACCCCCGCGGTATCGTCCTCGACTTACCAAGAGTAAGCTGCTCCTTCGGGAAGAACTTGTCTTCGCGGAGCTTCTGGACTTCGCTAGCAAACACCTGCTCGGGGGGGGCTGTGACAATGTAAGCGAGTGCCTGGTATTATGGCAACCGCGATGAACTCACCAGTGCTGTCAATGCAGCTGGCCTTGATGGAGATGAGAAGACCACCACCCTGCTTCAGGAAGAGCCTTGCGTTGATACCGACAATTCTGGCCTGATCGGGCTGGGCAACATCGGCGAAGATGACATCGACCATCGGAAGCAACATCCGGTAAGCCATCGGTTTCCGGGCGTCCTCGACAATCCTGTTGAAATGTCAGCCACTGTGCTCCTTCAGGGGCACATAGACCAGTGTGCTTACGGGATAACATTGGTGCGGCGTGTCTATGAAGCAGTCAGCATCCTTGTTCGATCGCGTGATATAATTCAGGGCCTGAACATACCGCCATGTTGATAAGATCTCTGCCGGAACGGTGCGAGAACTCAACGGCCTGGGCGCATCTTGTTAGAGCACGATGGGCACCACTCGAGTACGAAAGCGACATACGTAGACGGCGCCAGTTGGCCCGACAATATCGGCAACGTGCGACACCGAGGTACCCGAGGCAGCACCTAGGTACAGCACCTTGGAACCGGGCTTCATGTAGATCGTTTCCAAGCCACCAAGGATACCAGCGGCAAGCTTACTCCGGCTGGTTCACGTTAGCGCGTGGGATATCGGATTCGAGAGCGGTATGGACTGACAAAGGATTCCAGATCTGCAAACAGAGGTTAGCTCGAGCATGACCGGAGACGGTGACAAGGCCTCATGGGCCAATCCGCCGCCAGGATAGAGTGTAATGGCACTTACGCGGTACTCGGTCTTTGTGGCAACAGCATCCTCACTCTTGGCAGTATTCTCGACGGAGATCCTCTTCTCGCCGTAAACGGATTCGCCAGGGACGAGGTTGGTGGTAGCCAGCAGATCTTCCTTTCCACCACGCGCGACGAAGACGCCCTTATGACGATGGGGCTCGACGATAACCTTCCTGCCGCCCGACGCGCCACCGCCTCTGCCGCCACGGCCGCCGCCACGAGGACTGTGTCCGCATATTAGCATCACCAGAAAACCCGAGAGCCGACAAGAGATCGACGTACGCTCCGCGACCGCGACCGGGAGGACCGCCGCGTCCACGGCCAGCAGGGCCGCCACGACCGCCAAAGCCTGCGACACTTTAGTTAGCCGCCCGTCCGGCCTCAAGTAAGTGGGGGGGGAGGAGTGTGTGGCAGGGGAAGTGGGCGCTGGCAGAAGAAGCGGACACGGCTTGACCAAGGCAAATCACCACCGCACGCAATGCGTTGAAAGCAGATATGCAAGGATATAAGTCGGAACGGGCAAGTTGACTTACCACCGCCACGGCTACCGCCTCTCGCGCCGCCGCGACCACCACGATCACCACCGCGGAAACTTCCACCTCTGCCGCCGCCTCGGGGGGCGCCTCTGCCACCACGGTCGAAGCCCATTGTGAAGTTTTGTTTCTTGTCCGACAGAAAAAGTCGATTTGAGTTTAGGTATACTCGATAACGCCGAGTATGGTGTTATGCGAAACCTGCTCCTTGAGGCACAATGGATGCGAGATGGGCGGCCTTGTCAAAGTCGTCGAACGAGAAGCTCGATGGAGCTGATGCAAAATTTCCCAAACTTCCAGAAAAAAAGCGGATCCGCGCTCGGGCCTTGGCCTTCGCTTGGGTGGGGATTTAAAAGCTACTTCGGCGCTCTGAGTGGTCAGCTTTAGAGTGTTTCCAACCTTATCCCCAATTGCGCGTAAACATAGCGTATTGGAGTTACTTGCCTTATCACTCAGCTTGCGCCTGGCTTGTCTCAAGTTGTGGCCTTAGGCAGAAAGTCTAGCCGCACAAGCCAATCAACCTTGGCCCACGGAGCCCTAATCGCGAAAATCGCATTGGGCGCCAAAATTTGGAACAACCATCATTCAAGAACACCAAACCCGGTCGATTCCGTCCTCACATCGACAAACAGTCAAGATGGTCAGTAGCCCTTGCGAAACCGAACCGTTCACGAGCACTCCGAAGAAAACAATGCACTGGGGAAGATTTCTTCCGCTCGAACTGGGGGGATTGGCAGGGGAGGATGTTGGAACAATCAGGAACACGATCAACGCTGTGCCGGGACCGGGCTGACCGAAAATTTGGTGATGATTTAGGTTCGGTATTCCAGGACTGAGATTGCCCCGGCGAAGTCGGCTCGCTCCCGCGGGTCGTACCTCCGGGTCTCGTTCAAGAACACCCGCGAAACCGCCCAGGCCATCAACGGCTGGAAGCTCCAGCGCGCCCAGACCTTCCTCGAGAACGTCATGGAGAAGAAGGAGGCCGTCCCCATGAGGCGCTACTGCGGCTCCATTGGCCGGACCGCTCAAGGTACGATTCGAGACTCCACGGTCTATTTGGAAGCTACGATGAGGATGGATATGGTGGGCGGAAACTTGCGACAACATGGCGATCAGCGGCCTGGGCGACAGAGATGGAGGGTGTCAAAATGACATTGAGAATAAGCGCTGATGGTTTTGGGAAATAGGCAAGCAGTTCGGTGTCACTCGCGCCCGCTGGCCCGTCAAGTCTGCCGAGTTCCTCTTGGGTCTTCTCAAGAACGCCGAGGCCAACGCCGACGCCAAGGGCCTCGACACTGGCAACCTGGTCGTCAAGCACATCCAGGTCAACCAGGCCCCCAAGCAGCGCCGCAGGACATACCGCGCCCACGGCCGCGTACGTTTCCGAGATTCGGACATTCGTTATGCATAGCGACGAAAGACTAACCATTGCGTAGATCAACCCCTACATGTCGAACCCCTGCCACATCGAGCTCATCCTCACCGAGGCCGACGAGGCGGTCCAGAAGTCGGAGGCGGTTGTCCGTGACGAGTCGCACCTTAGCTCGAGGCAGCGCGGCGCGCGCGTCCGCCAGGCTATCACCGCTGCTTAAGTCGGGAGGTTGCAGGTTGAGTGGGGACATGGGGGATCTTTCTGACTGGGCTTGACTTTCTTCCGGAACGGTGTACGCGAGCATGGCATTTTTTCGGGTCAAGGCACGATTCCACATAAAAAGGGGTCGGTTACGAACACTCAATACAGAATCATTGAGGGCCATAATGGTACACGCGGAGCCGGGTGGGATACAGGGCGCTACGGTGAATATCGCTGCTTTTGACTCGAATGCCGCCGCTCCGCACCGCTTCGATTATAGAGGAAGACATGCTATACCGGTTACCCAGGAGCTTGTGCTGGTAAACCGTTTGCTGAGGCCCCAGTGTATCCTTCCACACAGTTTAAGCGTGTGAGAGGACCAGCGCAACAAGAACCATGTTTGGACGGTCAGCGGTGATGTTGCCATGGTTGACATGCAGAGGCCTCCTTGGTACGGAATCCAGTCAAATGACAAGCCTTTCACCCCTGGTATTTCACTCAGGAGTTTGGATCTCAACCCCCAAAGTACTGCCTCGCAAGAATATACGACGAAGCGCCGTTGCCGCATCCGCTCAATGCTTGCACTTCTACCCTGCCATCTCAACGTCCTCTCCCCCACCGCCACCGGCGCCTTTCTTGCGCTCCTCTCTCCTCTTGAGCATCGACTGCTTTCCTTGGTCGATCCACTTGTCATAGGCGCCGTCGCCCTCCTTCAGCTTGGCCGCCACGACGCCCTTGAGCACCTCGCCCGCGAAGCCGACAAAGTTGTGCCTCCTCAGGGCGTTCTCAAACTGCCAGTCGCGCCGCTTGCGCTCCTCGCGGGCCAGCAGCTCAAGGTCACCAAGCTCGCGCGCCTGCACCCGCAGGTCGCGCACCATGGCGAGCAGGTTGAAGCGGATCTCGGACGTGTCGTAGCGCGCGATGCGCCGCTGCAGCACGTCCATGACGCGGGCGGGGAAGTCGTCGCGGCGGCAGGCGCCGTGGCTGATGGGCGCCGGCTGCAGGCCGTCGAGCTCGTACAGCGTGCCGTCGACGGCGCTGTAGGCGACGAAGTGGAAGGCGTCGTCGCCCTCGTCGGGCTGCCGCTGCGTCTCATCGACAAAGGGCGACGACTTGGCGAAGCTGTTGTGCACGTCGCGGATCAGCTCGCTGTTGGACAGCGCCTCGCCCCGGTACTCGGGCGGCAGGGCCATGGTGAAGTCGCGGAATTCGGCGAGCGCGGGCCCGATGTCGATGGTGTCCTCATCTGTCGAGGAGGACGAGTCGGGGGTCTTGTTGAGGAGAACGCTTAGCAGGGCCTGCGTGCCGCAGGCGTTTTGGATGGTCTGCGCGGCGAAGAAGAGGCGCTCGGCGGCATCTTGGTCGAATGTGCCGTCCAGAGGCTTGTCGCCGGCGTGGTAAGGGGTGTCGGTGGGGAACTTGAAGAGGAAGATGACGCCGTAAACGGGGTGGAGCTGGGCGAGGGCATCCGGGTCGAGGGACAGGAGCTCCTCAAATTGGACGTCTTTAACGCCGAGGTTGTCGAGCAGGTAGGTGAAGACGCCCTGTGGGGTTTCACGCTGTCAACTCCACGGCCCCAAATCGTGGTCTTCTTCGCCGAGGACCCCTCGAGCTCAAGGTCACGCGGTGGGAGCTACGTACCGCATCGGATTCAACTATGATTTGACTGTTAGTGGTCTTGCCCGTCAGGAACACTTTGGTGGCACTGACTGGTATTCCACCCCCCACTCATCTTTGCTGTCGCTGTCCGCTTGGGGGCGGGCTTGCCTGAGAGGCGGCGTGGTGGATTCGTTGAAGCTCAATGCCGCTTTGAGGATCCTTCAAAGCGCGAACCCGATCCGAGCCGTATTGTCCTGAGAGCCACACGCCAGAAGTTGAACTTACGTCAATTGCTTTGTGCAATTGCCCCGATTTGCAAGTTTGGTCAATAACAGACTTTGTTTCATGTCCACCGAACCGAAGCGAACTTGAATCCGGAATTGTCCAAAATGAGACGGATGATGCGGTCGCTGGAAGCCTGCTGATAAGATAAGCTGGGGATGCTCGAGGAGCTTGGGCCTGCTGTCCCGTTACAGCTGGAGAAGTCAACAAAAGGGGTCCAAACACCAAACAGGGCAGTCACCGTCTCTTACAACCTTCCAGGTTCCATTGCTCCCCATCTTCTCTTTCAACGCAGCGCTGAGGTACGTAATAGACTCCCCCTTATATGCCAGTTTGTAAACGTCCAATTCCTCCCGGCCTCATCACCCCTTCCGTCACCCCGCTTCCTCCTCTCTTCTTCATTCCATGCTCCTTTTTCTCTGATGAGCTGCCTTCCCAGTACCTTACTCATTCCTTTCCTGATGAAACAACAACTCAAGGAGCGTACCTAGGCTGGCTCTTTTCTTCATGATCACAATGTGGACTTCCTTATGTTCGACTACGCCAATACAGAAACACTGGGCAGCAATATATAGACGCTAACTATGAGCAGCACAGCTCAACGATAGGTAGGCACTGCTATCCCCCAGTCCCTCCACAGAAGCCCAGATCTGAAGCTACCTTCATTATATGTACCCCTCTTGGAGTCTCTAGTCCGCCCCCCGCGACGTGGGTGGGCAGAGCTTCAAGCTCAGAACGCCTGGCGGAAAGGCTCCGGCGTTGCAACTCTCGGCTCATCGTGGACATCTGCCGTGCGCTCCGACGTACTGTCACCACGCTGCTGCTCAGCACGGGAGACATCATCAACCGAGGTCAGGGAAAACGAGGCGCTCCAGTCCTTCCGGTGCTTGGCCCAGTATATGAAGCTGAACACGGCCCGAACAATCCATGGCTTCTCGCCGGGAGGCCGCCAGGACCAGTACTCCTTCAGATCGTACTGCTCAGGAACCATCCTCTCGCCTGAGATGTTGACGACAATCCAAATGGCGCCGTTGATGATTGTGTAGGTGAATAAACCGCTGTATGTACAAGACTCGTCAGCTGGCGGGACCTCGAGCAAACATTCAACAGAAGGGACTCACGCGATGAGGCCGTAGGCACAGCTGTAGCTGAAGGGGATGAACACCAACGTGACAAACGACGGGATTGCATCTCCAATGTAAGCCCAGTTGATCTTGGTGACCTGCCGAATCATCATGCAACCGACCTGTGAGTGTTAGCCTACTACCGACCTCGATTCACCAGGAAAGTACTTGGTAAAACGACTCACCAGAATCAGTGTACACCCCGTGGCCCAAGGCGGGATGGATGCAAACAGCGGAGCAAAGAAGAGCGAGACCAGGAAACAAAACCCAGCTACCACAGCCGTCAAGCCTGTACGACCGCCCTCAGCAATGCCGGCACTGCTCTCAATGAAAGCCGTGACGGGAGACGTTCCAAACAGCGCGCCCACCGAGATGCAGAAGCCATCGACGCAAAAGGCCATGGTCGACCGGGGGAAGTCCTTGTCCTCCTTGCGCGCTCTGGAGCAGAAGCGGGCCATCGAGTACAGGGTCGCTGTGCAGTCGATGATGTCGACATAGAGGAAGGTGAAGAGGGCCAGAGCAAACTGTCCCCCGAATTGCCCGGAGAGATCCCACTGTTGCTTCGCCAGGGTGTGGCGGATTGGATGGAAGTTGGCAACCTTGGAGAAGTAGTCAAACCGCTGATCGCCGTCGGGGGTGTCGGGAAAGTAGGTCAGAGGGGTGTTGCGTCTGTGAGAGGCGGGTGAGTATCTTGCGTGTGCAAGAGCTGGGGTAGGAGATACTCACGGCCATGAGAGGATGGATACGAGAGCAATGCCAATGATGATGGCGCCTTTGGTACGGAAGGCCATCAAGACGGTGGTGAGTAGACCACCAAGGAAGATGCCCACCCACATCTTCAGCAGCATGTTAATTTCGCAGGTCGGTGGCTTGGGGGTTTTGGAAGACAAACCTTGGGACTCGTCAGAATTTCCGTGGTGCAGTCTCCGGTGGCAGAATCGAGATCTTCCCTTGGACAGCCTCCAATAGCGAGCGGCGTATGGACGCTACCTGTGATGATGCCGATGCCAGACGTGTACGACATGCCAATGAGGGTGAGGAACATGCCGATTCCCACACCACTCGCGATCTTGATGGTGCCGGGGATGATCTTGACCAACCAGTGTCGCATGCCTGTTAGAGCCAGGAACATGAAGATCCAGCCCTCTATGAAGACGGCTGTGAGAGCTACGCGGTAGTCGACGGGACCTGTGCCTTTGACACCGACGACTTGGTAGGTGAAGTAGGCATTGAGGCCCATACCAGGACTGCAAGTCTTGTTAGCTGCGGTTGTTTCCTTCAATGGGCAGCGAGCTATATTTACGCAAAGGCAACAGGGAGATTGGTAAACAGGCCGAAGAGGATGCTGGTGAAGGCGGCCACTGCTGAGGTGGCAGTGATGAGGTCGAGCTTCACTTCTGGCAGTTCCATACCTGATCAGCGAGGTTCGTCACACAAAGCTTGAGGTGCCCAACCAACCATTGTAGCATTCCGTCCACTCGGCAAGATTGGCGCAGTTGCCTTGCATGTCATGCGGTTCTGCGCAGTGGCAGTGGTAACCGGATTCGGCGAGGATGAAGGCCTAGACCCCGTCAGCTGGATCGAACAATAGCAGTGATATGGTTGTAGACACGCAACCGTACATTGACAGCAATAACATATGCCATTGTCGTGAAAGTCGTAATCCCGGCTCGAATCTCAGTTGACAGATGGGCATCTCGAATCTCCTTAGGCTGCAACACCGTGGCTGTAAGTTCTGTTTTCTTTCCACGAAGAGCTTTGATCGTGGTTTCTTACATGCCCACTCCCTTTCAGTCGGAATAGTCTCCCAACAAGCGACGTTGCCACGCGGCTGTCCATGCGGTGGATCAGGTCGGAGATGCGGTCTCTTTTTCTCTGGAACCAGTTTTTGTGACAAGTCTCAATTCCTTGCCCTGTGTCGGGAATAGAATCCACAGGACGCATCTCAATCTCGTCGCTGGGCGAATTAGCAAGTTTCGACATTGGGCACAGGATATGAATTGCAAAGGCAGCGCGGTGTGCGGTCCGGGTGCGAGCGGTGTTTGAGACTCAACAGTGAACAACCAGTGCCCGTTTCACCGCAGAAAAGAAGAGGCGAGTTGTCGCACCGCATCAAAGATATCACCTCGCTCTGCCAGGGAAGACCAGTCGACATTGACCTCTCTGAGCCCATGAGGGGCAAGCGGAAGTGACACCAGGAATACTTTGCAGGTACAAGGAGCAAAGAAAGAGCCCTGACTTACGGACTTGGGGTGCGTCTCCCCAATCTGATGGCGATATTTCGGATCATGGCGAAGACGTGGACTCTGAAACTTCCATGCTTGTCGAATGCGTCGAGTCTACTGTTCTCTCATCCACGAGTATTGTTGGATACAAACCGGACCAAGGGAATCGATGGATTTTCAAGATCAAGTCGACCCGACTGGATTGACGAGAGGATGCCTCTGGCGAATTGAGAATCGGTCGGCTGCAGAGCAAGCGACACAGCATTGACGGTACAGGCGGAAAGGATTCGAGCTCGATGTGATATCGGCGATGAAATAAGAATACCTACGTATCATCAGGAGCTCAATAAACTTGAATTTTAAGCACGGTCAAGAGTGAAAGGACTCCTTTGGGTGAGGCTCCCGGAGATGAGTTGAGACGAAAGGCACGATCTCAGCAGACAGTCCAATTTACTGGCATTACCCTGACAGCGATAGCACTGGATTGCTGAAATATCACGCTCACCAGATGTCCAGTGGTATGGAGAATGTGTGAGAAGATCTGGCGTAGTATGTAAGTGAGCTAAAGTCCATCACTTCGTCTGATGCTCTTTGACGAATCTTGAGAAAAATCCGAATGGCGGTGCCGGTAGTCTCACGGTATATTGGGGAGTGATAAACGTTCTCAGCTAATAACTTAGTCTTGCCATTTATAGGTTGCGAGTGAAATGAAAGTACCCGTGAATGGGAGGGGATTGAGGCAACAGGTGCTTAGGTAGGTAGAGTACCACCATATACTGCCTGGTGATGTCCGAGTCTCGGCAGTCGACAGTAGGCGCAGTACACAGTACTGTGCCCTGTCTTTGTTAGTAGATGCATCCAACTCAAAGCTTTCATAACTTGGAGAGTGGATAATAAGGTATGTTTACTGGTCCTGGGAGAAGCCAAAACACCTTATCAACTGAGTCCATAACTTTCCACCTGGTACTTGGGATAGAAAGGAGCCTTTCCCGCCTCCACTTGGGCTTCAGGAACGACCACCTGTGAAGCTCGTCGAGTTACAAAGTGCCATCATGGGAACACTGAATCCATGGATGACAGCAAGGCCGGTCATCTAAGGTCTCTAGGTAAGGTGCCTTACCAGAATCAGTGAGTTGGGACCTCGATGCTTGCGGAACATCATACGCCGGGCCGTAACCTAGAAGTGGTTGCCTCGAAACCATCGGGCATGATGCGGGCCAAGGCCGGACCTTAGGTCAGAGATGAGTTCTCCGGCCCTTCCGTGGATTCTATCGGGTGCTATCCCGCGCTCTTTTTTTTGGAATATGTCGTGTTCCGCTGCAGGGTATTTTCCCTTCCCATCTGCAACACAGGCATGTTCCCGATCGGTTCATCACAACGTGAGATGGATGCAGCTTTCCAGATTGAAGCTAGGTCTAGACTGTACCTGAACAAAAAAAAAGAAAGTGAATCAAATGGCGGAATCAGCGCAAGCTTCCAGTGGTAAGTTGCTTTAGAACAGCCAATTAGCTGACTTATTGAAGTTGTGCGAGGTTGATCAATTTGTCGGGCCGTTCATCTTGTCCGATTCTTGGCGGGATATGCTGCGGGCCGAGCGGCCTTGTGGGGTCACACCCAGCCGAAATGGAGTTCATGTACGTCATCAATCTTGGCATACAGCAAGCGCAGCAGAACCTTAACCCGTAGAGCTCTTGCTCTCAACTTCGGGCTACAAAAGTTTTAGGTCCATGAATTCAGGTTCAACTATCCAGGCAAAGTCAACAATGACATTCATGCCTGGCTTTCTAATTTCTCTGTACCTAGTCAAATTGTGGCCGGCTTGTTATACCTGAGCTTCACCTCTTCCCACCAATCGGTGTCCTCCATACACCTTATTGCGGTGCGAAAAGCCTCTTGCACAGCAAGACCGTTGCAAACTTCGGAAGCGGCCATGCGGCTCTACTTTGCTAGCCATTGCCGATGGACACCAAAGTGAAATCGGAGGCAGCTGAGTCTGATGTGGAGTCCCGGATACTCGGTGCCCCCATGCACCTCCTGAGTCCTAAAGTCTCGCGTAGCCCGTCACAAGAGGTGCTTCAAGGTTACCTTAAAATCGTGAGAAGCTGAGAGCTCGAGATACGGTTCTCCAAATGCATCAGACTCCACGAAAATAGGCGGAAGCCGATCCAAAGGCAACTCAGATCAACCGACGAACTTCCCTTTGCCACCAGAGCTTCAAGACAACCCCTGGTTCAAGCCCATATCTGAAGACACGCAGGCAAACTGCAGGCTCCCTAACGGCCGAGACATCCCGCCAGCAACGCCATATTTCGCAAACGTGGTGCAATGAGCCACTGCATTGCTTTCAGCAAGCAAGTTTGCTATCGAGGTTCAGTGAGCAACAAAGGAAGGTACTCTGAACTTTTACAGTCGTGCCTTCCTACCTTAGGTGTACCATACCTTAGTACTTCCCTCCAGCTCGGCTACGTTGCCTGTGCTCCCGTCCCGACGGCTCCGTTCCAGTGACTCAAGACCAAAGGAAAGAACATCAGCCGTAGGAGTTGACAAAAAACCGCTTTGTTGATCTTTCAGCTTCAGGTTGCAGATTCACCTCCAACGCCATGCGCGTTTACAGTGTTCGGGATGAAACTGAGAAAAGTCGCAACGCCACAATTAGTGCCAGCGCTGGTGTCTCACTTCAGTAAGTTCAGTGTTCAGTTCGTCAAAGGTATCACAATCCATCTGGTCAACCTAAAAATCGCCACCAGCTATTCACGGCTTGGGTTAAATTTTTCGACACATCTGTGAGAATGGCTTTCTCGCCTCTCCTTTCGTGCTTCATTCAGGTCAGTTATTTCCCACCACTCATCGCAGAATTGAGATGACACTGGTGTACATTTGGCCAACACTTCGAGTTGCACGCCTCGCAACTTCTCTTTGGATTTGATCTTCTGACCGAAAACCTCAACAGGATAACGAGATTTGTTATTTCACGGCCTGACACACTCACTTATCGCAACCCACTTCATCTGTGAAACTCCGGAGAAAAGGAACTGATCCCACCCCCCTTCACCTTCTTCCCCCAAACCCGTCAGGGGCGGCTTTCTGATACTACCTGCGCTCTTCAAACGAGCATCGAGGTCAACAGAACCCTCTTCTGCGCTGCCTGAACAACATGTTTGAAGTCGACTGGGCGGACTACGACTGCGAGCGGGTCGGTCAGAGGCGGGCTAGGAAGGATGCCGAACGTCAATCGAAGGAGAAGGAGGACGCCAGTAGCGGACATCGAACTAAATCGACTCGGACCTCAACCTCGTCAGACCCCCAACGCCGGAGCTTCTTTGGAAGCATGAGAAGGAAGAAGACCAACGATTCTTCGACCAGGGGCGAACAACAAGAGCCATCCACACTAAATTCCGTATCGAGCAAGTCGGACCTGAAGTTGAAGCGTGGCTCTCTTGGCTTTCTGCGAGCTGGAGGAAGCTCTATAACAAAACCCCCAGACAGTGTGTCGGTGGTGTTCATGGATGAGCGTCACGATGCTCGGTCTTTGGTCGAGGGCAAGAGGGCCACAGACTCTCAGGACCATACCTGGTCCGGGTGCGATGCCCGATCGTCGAAAGGTATCTAAGATACGCAGATACTTTGCTTTGCAGGTATTACATGCTGACTCCAGGGGTAGGGTCTATTTTCTCCCAGATGACACAGTTGACGATTCCGACCATGGAATTTCGGCGAAGCGGTGCTGCAACGAGCGAGGCAGCTCTCGGCACCAGGCTCGTCCAGGCGCTTGATGAAGACGGCTCCTTCGTGGCGAGAACTGTCACGAGAACTTATCATGACGGCAAAAGCAAATTGTCCCCTCGTTCTCGCGTCGGAGTTGGCACCAAGGTCGCTGCGAGCCCAACGACACCAACAACACCCACAACACCCATGCTACCCCAAACTCTCCACCCGCAGTCATCTCCCAGCACCGAGACACTGGCAATTGAGGTCGTCGACGACTGGGGTACGTCTCTGCACGGACAAACCCGGCAGCTTCCACGGCCTGGTCTCAGCGGGACGGTCCGGAGAGACAGCGTTCTCCTTCCGCCCAGCCCACACCGACCCATCCCCGTGACGCCAACTCGGCAATCGACAAAGAAGACAGCCCTCATACCGCCCAACCCTTTGCCGATTCGGTTCTCGGCGGACAATCCAAGCGACTGGAAAGCGCCCGAGGAATGGAACTGCACCCCTTCTACAGCCGCCCCAGTTCTGTGTCCCACCACCACCGATGTATTCGATAGACAAGACGAGGAGGCGGCATTTGACTCGTCCACCGTGCAGGCAGAGACTGTGCAGATACGAGAGACTACCCCTGAAGGAAACAAGGACGGAAAAGGAGACAACGTGGCTTTTCCAGATTGGTCCACAGACAAGAACAGTGTGTATGACCTTCAGCTTCAGGCCCGTCAGTTAGAGAAAGCAGCTGGAGGGACAATTACATGTAGAGAGGGAGACCTCTCCATGACGAGGAGGTAAAAGTGATATGGACACACGTACGGCAAGAGAGAAGTATTGTCGGAGCTCATCCTTTCTGTGCACCGAGGTTGGCCGTGGGGCGGACCATGCGTCAGCAGCTGGGGACTGGGAGAGGTGGCGTCCAAGGTAACTGTGGAGGAGCCGATGGCATTACTGGAATTATCAGTGTTTTAAGGGGCTAAGCATCATCATCCGAAAGATTTCGCAGACGGAGAATTATAATATCGATACCTTATGCTAGGATGGACGCCTGGCATCGGCGAGGTGTTGACTTGACCCGCAGCTTACACCAGAGCAGGGCTCCGAGACACAATGAACAAGTTCTATATTGCACTACTCGGGCACATGTGTGCATACTCTCCCGGTAACAGCCGCCCCCGGGCTGCCCTCCCATCCCTCGGCTGGCCTGGCCCGGTATGGGAGACCAAGCTGAGAAACTCTTGGTTGGAAATCGGAACTCCTGGCGCATTGATGCAGTTGGCGGCCCTCGTCACGCCGAGACGGGGAAGATGCAGATGGGAGGACATGGCTTCCAATCTCTAGTATCGTGATCGCACCCGATTGATCGGCGATGCAAAGAAGCGGATGCAGTGGACACTTGGATCCGTACTTTACCTCGCTCGGAAAGGAGCAGCCTTCACGAAGCAAAGCCATCTCAGGAGCAGCGGGTGTTAGACTGTTGCAGTCTCACCGCGATGCCAGCCATCGGTTGGCCTTGTCGTGCTCAGGTGGTTGGCCCGAATCGCTGTGGGAAGTTGGAAGTTCGAGAAGATCCAGCGTGGTATCCCGGACTGGAAGGGATGCTGGCCGGAATAAGGGCAGGAGGAAAGCAAGGTCTGAGAACGGAAAGAGAGAACAAACTTATACGTTGATGTGTGTTCGTTGTGAAAACACACCACGCCAACTCCTCGCGACACCACCTCTTCCCTCCCTACCTTCTCTTCTTCACCTTCCAAACTCTAACTTGACATGAACGCTTGGCGCGGGCTGCCCGTGCCTCCGTACGGAGTGGGCAATGCGGCTACAATCGGGGAGAACGGGATGTCGTCTGGCAGAACGTTGGGCGAGCCATGAGTCGCTGCGAGCCAAAACCAAGCCGGCAAGTTGATCAGTGTGGGTCGTGCAGAAATTTTGCCGTGGCTGACCGCAATTCCCGTCACCTATCGCTAGGGTTAGGGTCGTCGCAAGAGCTCAGCTGGGATCAACGGAGTGGTTGCTTGGGGGGAGGCTCAGAAGTCATTGGAGTACGTAAGAACTCTGCATCGCAATGTGGTTTTGTCAACTGAACTGAGCAGGTGGTGCGAGTACATATTGACGGCGGTGATATTCTCTCTGTCATAAGGTGTGACTCGCGGCGCCCAATCGAGGCTGGTGCATACACAAAAGATGCAAGGGGCGGGTGCTTGACGTTACTGTAGAATCCTCGAGGTTGACGCGCAACATTTTCCAGATTAGTTGATGGCTTGCGAGCGCCACGGGCGCCTCAACCGTCACAGCTAGCCCCTTGCTGTCAGCCTATCAGGCCATATGTACTACGGATAATGCGGTGGCGTTTGCGTTCGTGTTGAGAGTCTGAAGACAATCCTGGCCCGAGGACGGATCGGAGTCCTGGACGGAGATAAAACCTACCCTGACAGAAACCTCCCGAGTGCGAGCAGATGAAAGCTTGCATCGTCTTGGAGATCGCCTCAAATTAAGGAGGTTCTTGCGCTGATCAATGACTCCTAGCATCCTGGAAGCCAGTGAGCATCAAAGCATAGTGCGGTATGTGGACATCTGCAAACTGCCAGGTACCGGCAGCGCAAGATCCGTATCTCGCAGACTGGGCCGAATGGCTTCCGGCAGGCGCCGCGCACGTCCTTCGTCTTTGGCGTTTTCGTCTCGGCTTCTTGAAGTGGTTGGATGTGCAGTACTCTGTACCGAAAAATGATTTGGTAGCTCGTATGACATCTCGCGTGGCTGGTGAAACAATCTTGCATGGTGGCCTAGTTATCAGCGTATCTTCAGGAACAGACTGGCGACAACTGGTCAATCTCAGAATTTTGTCATCCAGTTTCTGATGAGCCCCCCGATGAGGCCCCGTCAGCGCGGTGCCAGATCACTTCCACAGTCGGCAAGAGGTACATGTTGAACTCGGCCCGGTGGAGACCGGCATTTGACTTCAGCCAAGACTGTGGAGGAGGCGGGATTTTGATGGAGGCAGCTGTGGAGCCCAACCGACTGAGAAGTCTCCACTGTAAGTGACTGCCACCGCATGTGTAAGGCTGGCCGAAGACGGGAGTGATGCTCGTGCCAACAAGTGAGGCTCGAAAAGGGGTCAGGGGAAGCTATAGTGAACTGGCTCCTGTGTAGTCCGTACCTCGCGGACATTCAAGCAGCTGTGCCGTGTGGTCTCGCCGTGATTCCACTGAACAAGGTGAGACAATGGACTCGATGGCGCCTGGCCTGGGCTTTTCCGATCTGGACAATTGCCGAAGCCACTCTTGATCATAGCCCGAGTCTCAGAGCCGATAACGTTATGCCCAACTCAAAGCTGACTCCTGTGCCGAAATTGCGGGGATATTGTTCGTCGGTAGTTCCCGCAGACCTGGAAGCTTGTTGACTACTGTGGACAAAGATCGACTGGCAAGCTCCATATGGTGCATTAAACTGTGCAAAACATCTGGTTCGTTAGCCAAGTACAGTAGGTAGGAGCAGCGGGGATGCGAAAAGGGCAACCCTTTTGGCGATCTTGCCCATTTGTTATCAGTTGGCAAGCAGGTGAGGCTGGCGACTGAGGCGGGCTCGACTCGAACGCTCAACAACCTGACCCCATGCGTATCTTGGCTCGCCACCAACGCCGAACGTCATCTGGGGCGGGCCGCCTTGACGTACTGTGGTAGAGATCGTGTCTCGGATCGCAAGGAACGGGGTCGGTGCCTGATAAGCTTGAATGCCGTGGCGTATGTTGTCACCGCCGACAGCTTATTCGAAGTCCTGTGTCTGATGAGAGCCGATGAGTCTGTCTTGAAACAAGCGTAGGCATCTTGCGAGAACGTGGAGTCGAGTTACCGCTCTGTCGATGCGCATGCGACCAGGAACAATCGATCGCCCCGAAGAATCAGGTCACAATTTAAATCCAGATAACTGCGGTGATGCGTAAAGGTGCATGCTATGAGTGCTTGTGGTGTTCCGAGATGGCGATTTGCACTCCAGTTGAGGATGTTGCATGCAGCGGCCGAAGGTGGGCCTGAAAAGCAACAGCGGAAGCGGTTGAAAACGGACCAAAACGGCATCTTAGCTGTAACTTTTCTGTAATCTGTGTCCGTATTGTTGGCGCATGCGGGGCATTTCCACGTGGTTGTGCCTCGACTTCCGCGTGCCCCTGCCGCTTCCCGAACTGTTTTTGCTTTTCTCATCATCAGTTCTGCAACAGCACGCCGCCTTCGGACAACCGCCCACAATTAAAAAAACAATTGAGAATGGCATGCTGGTTTTTTCCATGCCTCCTGCTGCAGAATTGCTCAGGGCCCTACGCAACAGCTAGAGTCGACTCCAAGCATTGGACATGTCCCTCTCTCGACATTGCAGTGACCGGCCGGCGCTTCCCGAGACACCGGCTACCTCAGCAATAGTGGTCTCGGCGACTCCGCGTTTCCAACGAACGCGTACCTCGTCAGTACTGCGTACGGAATACCTTAGCCTGCTGTGGTGTGCGGCACCTGCATCTTCGTCTCAGACGCTCTCGACCCCAACGGGCCCATGTCACCCTCCGTCGAGATGAATGCGACGCAAGGATCAATCACAGAGGCGGGTTGTTCTGCCAAGTCTGACTCGCATGGCCCAACGGGGTCACCTGGATGTTTCTGGAGAAATGGGGTCCGGTGAGTCTGGGCTGCCACCAACTCAACATCGACCCCGCGATCGGCACAGAGTCAACCAACGGTCCGCGGCTTCAATTTCCGAGCATCGTTCCGCAGGGAATGGCCGGTGTCACTCCTGATCGTCGCCGCCATCTACTACAGTACATGGATTCACGACTCGGGAGCACAGTGAATCAAGCTTCTCACTGACTCCGACTGCCGGGCGAGGAGCGGAATGGCTCCTTTCGAACTCGGCCCCTTTGGCCGTTGCGAACGTGTGCCTGGCTCGAGCCTGGTTAGTCTGCCTCTTCGAAGGTCTGATCAGCCTGTTGTGCAACCAAGATACAGTCGGAAATCGGAGAAGTATGCCCTCTCTGGTTAGTGTGGGCTCAACGCTGCATTGTCTCCTGCACGCTGCCCAGACGCTTCACAGGCAAGGGTCGGTACTGCTGCCCAGGGGTACCTATGGTTTTTGTGGTTCCGCATATCATGCTCGAGCGCCCGTCGGTTTGGCTCCTTTCAGACAGCTAAAACCATGGAACCCTGGAACCCTGGAACCTTGGAACAATGGTCGTGCTAGGCAATGGATGACGCTCCATCCCTAGCTAGCTACCATTAGCTTCTCTCGGGTAACTATCACTGGTCGCCCTCCTTCTGCGGCCCTGTTTGCCGTTTGTTCCTCCTCCTTGTTGCGACCCAGTATTTGAACTTAGCGTCTCCCTCGTCCACCATGCCGGGCGAGGTCCCGCTGCTCGGATCGTGACCAGCGTGTTGGAGCCAGCCCCAGTCCAAGCAACGTCTCAACTCCCTAGCCTCGACGCTCGAAAGACAAGCCACCACAAGAGCTTCGTTGCTGCCCTTCCCAGCTGCTCGTCGTCCCGTCGAACTGTGACCCCGACGTCCTCTCGCGGCTCGCCCTCGGGGGGCCGCTACTTATTCGGGGCGGGCCCTCGATATATGCCCGGCACCTGGCAGCATCCGTCTCGCGTCGTCTGACGCCGCGACGGCAACATGGCGACCCACGCAGACCCAGGTCTTGCCGAAACGCCGGTGGACGTCTTCACCATCATCGAACGCACCTGCTCTGTATTCTCGCTTCTGGGATCCATGCTGGTCATCATCACCTTCTCGCTCTCCAAGGCCTTCCACAAGCCCATCAACCGCCTCGTCTTCTACGCTACCTTTGGGAACCTCATGACGAATGTAGCGACTCTGATTGCGCGGACCTTCATATACGATGTCGAATCAGCAGGCTGCCAGTTCCAGGCCTTCCTCATCCAAATGTTCGCTTTCTTCTCGTATCCCGGTGGCATCTATCTGCCTTGGCGAGTGCGGCTGACACGGTCCCAGGTTCATGCCCGCTGACGCTTTCTGGACATTGGCCATGGCCGTGAATGTGTACCTCACCTTCTACTTCAAGTTCGACGCGCAGCGACTCAGGCGGATGGAGGTATCCTACCTCTTGCTGTGCTATGGCGTGCCCTTCATCGTCGCCCTGGTCCTCATCTTCATCTCGACGCCGGACAAGGGCCGTATGTACGGGAACGCAACGCTGTGGTGCTGGATCTCTCCCAAGTGGGACATCTTCCGCATCGCCATCTTCTACGGGCCTGTCTGGTAAGCCCCTGCCTCTCTCTTCGGTCTCTAAGACGTCGAAAGCTGACTGGCGCAGGATCGTGATGCTCATCACCTTCTTCATCTACATCCGAGCCGGGAGCGACATCTACAAGAAGCACAGGCAGCTGAAGGAGTTCAGCGTCAGCACCAGCAATCACCACGACGCCGTCGAGTTTCCGGCGCCGGGGGAAGACCTCTTCAGCTCAACCAAGACCACCGAAGTCTTTGTCACGACCGAAGTCATCGACAAGCCGGGCACCATCGACCTGGCGCCCCTGGGAGGAAGCGGACGCCGAAACTCGGAGACTCTCCCGCCCCAAAAACCAGCCAAAGCAGCCTACTCGGTCACCATCTCGTCCAACCGACACCGCGAAGCCTTCAACGACCCGGACGGCCCAGCCCCCCCCGGCACCGAGGCAACCACCGAGCCCCAGCCGCACACCGCCGCCGGGCTCGTGCGCGTCACCAGCCACGCGACCAGCGCCACGGTGCAGAACAACAACAAGCTGAACACGGTCACGACGGGCACCGCCACGCTCACCAGCAGCACCGGCCACGGCCATGGGGCGGGGGCGGGGGCCAACGCCAACCCGCTCCGGCGGCGCGCCGCGTACGAGGCCAACAGCGCGACGTGGTCGTACACCAAGTGCGCGGCGCTCTTCTTCATGGCCATGCTCATCACGTGGATCCCGTCGAGCGCCAACCGCGTCTTCAGCGTGGTGCACTCGGGCCGGGCCTCGCTCGCGCTCGAGTACATGTCGGCGTTTGTGCTGCCGCTGCAGGGGTTCTGGAACGCCATCATCTACGTGGTGACGTCGTGGGGCGCGTGCAAGATGCTGTGGGAGGACGTGCGGGCGTGGTGGTGCTGCGGGGCGTCGGGCCGGAGGAGGGGGAGCAGACGGATGGGGAGGGGGAGGGGGGGCCTGGCGGACCCGCACGAGCTCATGCCCGGCGGCGGCGGCGGCGGCGGCGTGGGAATGCACCTGCACCGGTCCGCCTTTCAGATGATGGAGAGCGGCAAGAACGGGCGCAAGGCCAGCGACTCGTCCAAGACGTACGAGACCGAGTCCATGACGGAGCTGGCGGCGAGCCGGCCGGGGTCGAGCGGGAGCCCGACTACGGGCGCCATCACGCCGACGGGGGGCAAGATGGGGGTGTAAATCCGCCTTTGTCGTGTTCTTTCTTTTGGAGGGGTACAATACTTTTTTCGTCTATGATCGACTGCCCTAGGCAACCTGGACTAATACTATTACCGACTAAATACTCTTTATTTGGATGGGGAGTGCCTTTCTTTACATGCTTACTTAGTACTAATGTTCTGCAAGGTAGATCAGCAAGGAGTTGAGCTCACAGCTTAGCAGGCGGATATGTATTTCCTTTTTCTCTAGGGGTTGGAGGGGGCGGCGGAAACGGCAATGGGGAGGCAATCTCATATGCAATATACCCTTTCTTTTCGAATCTTCTGATGTTCTGCCTCTTTTTTTTTTTTCTGCTTTGGGGTATGCCGAAGGGTGCGGTGCTGCACGCAAAGAACAAGGGGAGGAGGCGTGGAAAAGGAGAGGGGGTAATTGGATTCGGAAACAAGCAGAAGGTTGGGACGAGCAACACTCCAAGTCGTTGCCAAAGCTCTTTTTGTCTAGGGTCACCCATTGAGGACCGTGTTGACTAGTGAGAGGACGGACAATGCTATTGACTGTCGGACTCGTGCAAAGCTTCCAGTGGAAGTTCCAAAGTTCTGGGTGCATTCGTTCCTGAGTCGGTTGTCCCACGTGCGATGGACTTTTGCCTGAATGGACGGGATCGCTGATGGACAGGGCACTATTCGTGCCTCTAAGGTAACACCTTTTGTTCTCGATCTCCGATGTTCAATGGTCAAGTCATTAGTGATAAGCCTAGCGGGAAACTGTTGGCTGGCAACCCCCTCCCCGAGACGTTTGATGTGGCCGGTCTATTTGCAACTTTCTTGCCACTGTCAATGGTTTGTTTCTACACACCTTAGGCTAATTCCGCTTTTGTTTTTTCTAGGGCTGGCACGGTGCTACCCCCCGCATTTTGACAGGCAACGTCACGACAAGCGAGCTGCCACAGCTGCGGCAGGCGTCGGGTGGCTGCCACGCGGCGGATCGGTTGTTGAGGAATGGATGCCTGCATTTCAAATTCTCCGGCGGGACTTTGCAGTCTCGATGTCTGACCAGCTTCGTGGTAGGCAAGTTTCCGCAGACTTTCAAGTTGTTGTTGACTCTGCATGTTTGCATAACGTACAGTAGATCGTCAAGGAGGGTGGCATGTAAGACGTTTTAGGACTTCGCTCGCATCCCATATCAGCTGAAATTGGATGAGTTGGTTCGTCGGTAGCCCGTGGTCAAATTGCCGTGATAGGTACCTTCATGCGAAGAGATAAAGCTTGCAAGCAGTTAACGGTAGCACGCTAACAAAAATGGCGTGCGATTTGGTAATATCGTTCTAAAGAGCCATCTTGTTCCCAAAGCGGCTTTCATTTCGTGGACTTCCAGGTTGCCCGCTTGAGCCCCACCAGCACCCAGACCGGTCTGGAGCCTCGACCGAATCACAGCACTCATCACCCATCGATCCGAGAGGCGCGAGCGACAGGCCCCTTTCCCCTTTCGCATCGTTGCATCTGTGTCAATGCAAAGCAAGTTCTAAGGACAAACTATCTCGAGTCTAGCATATCCAGTTGCGTTATACTTTCTGTTGTCCGCTAGATCAAGTACCGTACCTTACTATATGGTATTGTACGTGGTCGTCCCCTCATTTTGCCCGTTTCGGGCTTGCCGAGCCTGGAGGACCTCGATGCTCCATCTGAAGGACGCTTGGCTTCCTTAAACTTGTGGAGTCAGTCTGGGGAAACCTGGGGTTGTCTCCTCCCCAGATGCGACGCCGTTTCCCCTCTCCTCCCCAGCCCCATCGGCTGAGCCCTTCGAAAAAAATCTCGAGACGGCTTGGCGAAGTTTTTTGCTGCAAGTCGACGACGAATCAGGCTCCATCTCCGAGCCTCGCTTCCACACCTTCAACGTGCGCCAAGGCGAGGCCGGGGCGTCTCCACTTCTCAGCTTTGTTGGTCTCTGCCGTTTTCTCACCGTTTTGCTTGTGTAACATAAGATATCATCTGCAACCACCGTCTGGCACGTCCCAAAACTTCCAAACACAGGAAAATCTGCCGAGCCGCTGTTGCATTTCATGGCGCTCAGAGAACCTCTTTTTGCAAGCTCCCTAAAAAAATGACATCAAATCCGGGCGCGCTCCGACCCTTTCACCAACTTGAAGATCAAACATGGTCGGCAGCTTATCAGCAAACGCGAGGCGAAGGCACCAGACACCAACCAAGGTCACAATGCGAGCACCTACCGGTAACGACGACTCTAGGAAGACGCGGCCGGCTTGCCCGACTATCCAACGACGATCACTCGTACCCGCGGTTGGCGGCGCTCGACCCAGAACAAGTACCATGCCGAGGAGAGTGCCAGCAGCCCGCCTCGCCATCCATCTTCCCATAACTTTGGTTCTGCCGCGCTCGCTTCATTGATTGACGACAAGATCAGTACCTTCGTTGCCGACCCTCTCTGTACGGATAGCGACGCAAAATCCAGGAAGCGAAACCTGGTTTGCTGCTATCCGAGGTGACAATCCGCGAGTCGCGGTCCAGGGGTAGTTAGACAGACGTCCATTCGCAAGCACCGATCATTTTCATTTGACGGCCGCGGCCCCTTGTTGCCCTTCTCTCCTGGTGACTCTTCCGGCCGGACGGGAGGATACGTCAGGTGCGAATCTCACAGGAATGCAGCGCCCTGGACAGCACATACTCTTCCGGACATCCTTGGAAGTCTGATATTGCAGCCATGCCTCCAGCATGTGCTTCCTCACTGTTACTTTGTTGCGACTGCTAAATTCAGAAGGGGACGACATAAACCGCGGAATAATAGAAGCCATTCTGTTCAAAGTTTTCCGGTGGAGAGCCGGGTTGCAGAGACTAGAGCGGACGGCGCAGAGCTCTCTTTTGCGGCGGGTCTATCAAGATCGGGGAGGGAAATATCACCACAACAAAAGTAAAAACAAGGTGTTGGTTCGAAGGTTGTTCCAGCAGGGAGACCGTCATGGTCGGTTCACTGGTCATTTCTTCACTGGAAGGCCGCTATCTATTGCTGAAGATGCTGGCCAGAATCGAACAAAAGGGGGCAGGTTGGTTACGAGGGGTTTATCACCATCTTCATTTAGCGAACTTACTCACCCTCGCAGAGGCGCTGGGTGCATGCTTGAAGCCCTTCGGCGGTTTGGTCAGACGGCGATCTTGGAGCCCCGATGATCCCCTCAGGACAGCGCGCAGCTGGTCAAGGGCAAGATGGAGGAACTTCTCAAATCCAGTCACAGGATGACTCCGTGTCACTGCCTTTACTCGCCTTCCTCCAACGGCCGGCAATTGCTGGGACCGCTGGACTGGCCCCTGATTTACACTCCTGAAGCATTGGCCCCCTGGTGAACCTTCATCTTCATGGGCCTCACTCGGTACGAAGTGAGGACGATGAATCAGCGAGATGTATTATATGATATCCCAAAACCATCAAATCGCCCCCCACCGTCCATGAGCGGAAAGTATGTAACAAAATCTCAACCTCCCACCAGGCAGGCCACACACCCATCCACGGATCTAAACCATTTATCTCTCCCCTAACACAAGGAAAACACCCCACACCAAAACGAAGAAAATCCTCTCTCTACCTACCCCCCCTCAACCACCCCACCCCTCTCCTCAACCCTAACAACAAACTCAAACCCAACCCTCAAATTCTCCGCCCCGCTCAGCGCCCTCTCCACCAGCGCCTCGCGCCGCTCGCAGACTAGCCTCCGTAGCGCCGCCACGAGGAACCCGCCCGCCACCTCGACCCCCCACTCCCCCGGCACGAGCGCCAGCACCTCGACCACGTCGAACCAGGCCCCGAACCGCTCGAGCAGCGCCCCCGTCTGCTCCACCCTCTCGCCCTCGTCCCGCAGCGCCAAAAACTCGCCCAGCAACGCCCGAAACAGTTGCGTCTGCTCCTCCCACGTCGGCGGCAGGTCGCTGTCGCTGTCGCGCCGGTGCCGGCCGCCGTGGCGCGTGCTGCTGAGCGGGGGGGTGAGCGCCGCGGCGCCGCGGATGCAGTACGACACCGCCGTGTCGTAGTCGCCGAGGCGGTGGACGAGGAGGCGCAGGGCTGTGCCGTGGTGCCGGGCGCGGGAGGCGAGGATGATGGATTCGGGTACGAGGAGGGAGGCGTCTGGTGGGGTGGTAGTGGTGGTGGTGGTGGTGGTGGTGCCGTTGATGGTGGCCGAGGTGCCGCTAGGTTGGGGCGGTGATGGTGACGGCGATGGTGTGAGGGCGGCGAGGGAGTCGTCAATTTGCTTGCGGATGGCGGCGGCGTCGTAGTCGTGTCCACCGCCGAGGAGTTGGAGGAGCCGGAGACGGCTTTGCCATACTTCGTCGCTGGGCGGGGCGTTGTCGGCGAGGAAGTGGAGGTAGGTTGGCTTGGGTGGTTGGAGAGCACGGTAGCTGTTGTAGGAGGCGGCGATGTTGTCACGGGAGGCGGGAGAGGTCTGGAGATCGCTGATTACAATGTCGAGGTAGTACGTGATGAGCTCGTTGACGTAGGCGGTGCTGCCCTTACCAAATACGAGGTGCTCCAGGTAGTACTTGACCGCCTCGGGTGCCTCCTCCCTGAGGAGGGCGACGACTTGGGTATGTTGGAATTTGGGGGCCTTGCCCTTCTCGTCGGTGAAAACCTGGACGCCTAGCTTGGGGTTGCGACTGGCCAGCCACAGCCCATACTCCTGCACCAGCGCCTGGTTGCTGATGTTGGAGAGGTAACTCCTCACGCGTTGCTCGCCGTCGCCGAGTTCGCCGCCCCGGTCTTCTTGCCCTTCAATGATACGCCGCCATGTTGCGAGCACGTCTGCTGCCATCTTGCGATGTTGGTACAGTCGGCTGAGAACGAAGAGACGGCGGTACGACTCGAGCAGGTCGACTGCTCTGTCGAAGCAGTCGACGCCGTGGTCAACGAGCTCGTACAGCTCTTTCCGTACTGAGCCAGGTTTGCCAGTCTGGCCGACAGGCGTGCTCTGGTCGATTTCCAGAAGCACCAGCAGTAAGGAGGCGTCCACTGTCCGAAACACCTCGTCCGGTATACTGCCGAACCCCTTCTTCTTTCTCCATGCGGACAGAAAACGCCTCAGGAACTGGAGAACGTTGGGAGCCAAGGAGCTGATTCCTTGCGCCGGGGATCCATCCATTTGCGCTACACTGTGGCGCTCAACAATGTTTTTGATCCCCCCATAGATCCATATGCCTCTTCGATTCACGACGATTTCGTTGCGGAGGGTGGGTATCAGAGACAGGACGACCCTGGCGTCCAAATCCCCGCCGACTAGGTTATCCTCCATCGCTTTCGTTTCCCTGTCGGTGAAGGATGGCTCTGGGGAGCTTAGAAAAGTCGCTAGAAGAATGACGCTCGCTTTTTGCTTGACGTAACCCAGTGTCATGAACTCGAGTTCTGAAGTGGCTTCGCGATCCTTGATCGCGTCTAGCAGCGAGAGGAGCTGTTGCCTTGTCTCAACGCTGCTCGAGCTCGCGTGCTGTTTTCCGGCGGCAGCTACCTCTAGAGCATGATCCAGCTGCGTCAGCAACGGGCTTCGAACGGCCCACCAGATCTTGTCCCCGGCCCAGACTGCCAAGCGCGAAGATGTCTTTGCTAAGCGTCGAACAAAGTCTTCCCCCTCTTTGATTCTTGTGGCCTCCCAACCTGGGGGCAGTTGCTCGTCTTCGGACTCGGGATCCCTGTCGAACAGCTCCCTTTCCTGAGAGAGCCGCTGGAGCGACAGCGCTGTGCGGGAATCGCTGCTTTTCAAAGCCGTAGTCGGGGTCTCGGGCTGCCCGCTGAAGGGGGAAAACCGCCTCTGACAGAGGCGCTCGACGACGTCCTCGAAAAGCATCTCCTCACTCTGTAGCAACGGCCGGATGCCTATCGGGGTACTGGCTGTCGGCAGCTTCGGCTCGTCGTTGCTGATCTCGAGCCACCACTTCTCCGGTTCGTTCTCGCCTACATTCACGTCAAAGCGCTGGATCTCCAGGCCATGGTGCAAGCCATCTTCAAACTCCTTGGTCATTGACGCAAGAACATATCCTTCCTCCCTCGCACCCAGCGACGGGACTGAGGAGGACAGGTCTGCTGAGCCCCCGTCGACGGCGACCTCACGGGGGTATCTGGCAAACTCGAGAGTAGGGCGCGTAGGTTCTCCGTCAAGGTTCACAAACATGCCGATGCCCCGGTCAAGGGGACCGGTTCCGGTGACAATGAGGAACTCTTCTGCAGTAGGGGATACGATGTGCGGTTTCAAAAAGACGGAGCCGGGTTTAGGGGACGGCGTCGTCCGTATTGGCGGCGTAGCTGTCCGCGGAGGGGCTGCGGCCTGGACGGCCAAGAGGTCTGTAGCGTTTGGTGGTGGAGGGACCGGCAACGGCTTGTCGACTGGCGCTGGGCTCCGCGAAGGTGGCGGCGCGTCGGAGTCTTGAAAGACGGGCTCCTCGGCATCTCCCGGCCGCCTCTCGTTTCTCCGCATACCCGAGATAAAGTTCCCTAAGCTGGTGCTCCTAGAATGGCCATGAGAGTTAGCTGGTGTGCGGGCCGTCGCGGACGAGGCACTCCTAGACAGCCCGCCGTCCTGGGCGCTAGGAGCAAGGTTTTGGGCTCGACCGAAAGCGCCGTCAGGTTGCGAGTCGTCCAGGGATGATATGCTCATCAAGGGGATCTTGAGCTGGCGGTCGACGTCCAGCAGGGCGTAGTTCCTCGAGTCGGCGACGCAAGCAATCGTGTCCCTGCGCACCGAGAGCGTGCTCCCCGCAAAGTCGATTTTCTGCAAGCACGTCAGACTGCGGTCCTGGAGCAGGGCGCCAGCAGAAGACGTACCCTGAGCACCCGGGCATCTTCCTCCCCTATTCTGACCACCTGTATCCGGCGGTTCAGCGACAGCAGGATGGTCACGCCAGCCGACCTCTCGTTCCCCCCTCCATTACTCCCCTCGTTCAGATCCACCCCGCCAATCCAGTTGCAGTTCCTGACCTGGGTGGCGCCAAACACGGGGCTCAGCTCGGGCAGAGAGTAGAAGGTGACGGTCCAGTTGCACAGGACACAGGCCTTGGCAACGCGTGGGAGGAGGAGGATCTGTTGCACGCCGGGGCGCGAACCGTTGAAGCCGCCGGCGGGCTCGGAATAGACCGGAGGTAAACGGGACGCGAGAATGAAGGTAGCAGGTGCGCCAGGGTCGCTGGGGTCGGGCGGGATGCGGAAGAAGTGGAGGAGCTCCGAGGCACTGGTGCCGACGTAGAGGTTCCCGTCTAAGGATTAGATCATCGATGCATGGTCAGCGTGTTTCCCAGCCAGTAACTTTGGCCGACGTGCGTGCGCATACCATAGTAGTCGACGCAGTTTATCTTGACCTCCTCGTTGTTGCCGTCGGCAGAGAGGGGCACGTCGTGAAGCAGCGCGCGCAATGCGTAGGGGCGGGCTCCGGGGAGTGCTGCTGCCGTGCCCTGCTTCCGATGAGGGTCGGATGCCATGGCGCATCCCGAACCATTGTCGCCTGGCCGTAGATGGCGGGGACCGAATTGAGGGAAACCTGATGACGCGGGCGTCTGCGTTTTGTCCCGTCGTCCACGGTGTTCTGGCAATCGAAGGTCAGCCACGGGCAGGGACACGGGCTGAAGCTCCAGGGCAGTGCAGCTGCGCAGGTGCTTTGTTGACCCCTGCATCCCGCGGTCCAGGCTGACGAAGGCGCCCCACTCAGCACCAAGCGAGGCAATAAGTGGGTCCCCAGGGGGCAGCTTCAGCGTCTGAGGCACGTCTTTGGCGCTGTTGGTGCGGCCACCTTGACAGCTTCCCGTCGTGTCGGATCGTGGCCTTTCATCGAAACGACAACAAACACATGCAACACCAGCGCGGTTGATGACATCCACACCACAACACTGGGCTCATTGCCTTCCCCGGTAGTTTCCCTGCGGAACATCACGAACACGCAATGGCCGAGAGAAGCAGCTGCGACAGTGCCGCCGCAGGAACAGTCAACAAGTTTCAAAACGCCATTTCACAATGGAGGAGTGCGCCATTCCTCACTGGCATCTGGATAGTTGGGTTTTCTACTGACACACTCGTCGTCAGATCTCGACTTCACGGCGCTCGTCTCGAGCCTCGACAACACCGCGTCCGAGATCGTGGCCTTTCAGCGAGATTCGACGGTGCAGCGGAAGGACCTGGCGCAGAAAACAAAAGACTTCCGTAAACTGGATGATGCAAGCAAGCTCACTGAAATCAAGGGGTTGCTCAAGGGTACTATCCTCAGCCAAGGTGTCAGAGCCCAGCGCATCCCGCTGACCAGTCGCAGCCTACCAAGCCTTCATCGACCTCCTGACGAACAACTCCAAGTCGGTCAACTCGGCCTTCCTGCACACATACACATCGCTGTCTGAGGCGCCAGATCCGTACCCGCTCCTCGAGGCCTCGGTGGACTCGATGCTCGTCTCGGAGGACACACTGCCCAAACTCACAGAAGAGAACCAACACCTGCAGGAGAGCGTGTCCCGTCTTACGAGTCAGCTCGAGGACACCGAGTCTCGGCTACAGACCGAACGGGACACGAGAAAGACGCTGGAGGAAAACCTCGAGGGCAAGGTCAAGGAGGTTGAGGCATCATGGACTGCCGTGCTCGAGGAGAATAAGGACAACTGGTCGGCCAAGGAGAAGGCGATGGAGGACAAGATCGAGAACCAAGACCGCCTGCTCAACGAGATAAAGGCTAGTTATGAGGTCAACCAGAGGTTGGGCAAGTCGGACGATGCAGAGGAGAGCCGGGGGCATGTCACCAGCGCCGAGTTGGAGATGGCGCACTCGGACCTGGAGCGCACCAGTGCACGGCTCGCGGAGATGGAGGCCCGCAACGAACAACTACGCCTTGAACTGGCCCAAGCCAAGTCACAGGTGCCGGCTCAGCCCTCGATAAACCTGGAGGATGACCCCGGCTACATGCGTGTGAGATCCGAGAACTCGTCTCTCATCCGGAAACTTGACGCGGCAAGGGTAGAAAAGGAGGGGTTGAAGAGGGACTTGGATTCCAGACTTCGAGGGCTACAACGGGAGGTTGGGGTTCTCAAGAACGAGAGGGACGGTCTCAAAGCGAAGGTGCACAAATGGAGCGACTACGACGAAGTCAAACAGGAACTCGAAATCCTCAAGAGCATCGAGTTTGCGGCAGGAGACGATGACGAAAGGCGAGATGTCGCCGACGACGAGGACGGGGCTGCAGCCGCAGGCAAGGGGGACACACTCGAGCAGCTACTCCTCGCACGCAACAAGAAGCTCAGCGATGAGCTCACCATCTTGCGCGTGTCTCACCAAGACCTGCAGAGCAGGCTGCAGAAACTGCAAGAAGAGCTATCTCGAACAAACGCCGAGCTCGAGAAATCGCAGAACCTCAACGAGAAGCTCGAAAACGAGCTTTCGACCATCCAAGCCGAGGCACCCAACGCCTTCCCCTCGGGCGCCTCCGTCGCAGGCACCTACGTAAGCCGCTACGCGCCGTCCATGGCGCCCGGCCGCAAGGGAGGGCGAACATCCCCTACGTCGTCCATCATCAGCGGCTTCAACCCGCGCGACCTTCCCGACGACAGGCCGATGGGCGGGGGCTCGGGCATTCTGCCCATGATCACAGCGCAGCGGGACCGCTTCAAGAAGCGCAACGCCCAGCTGGAGCAGGAGCTCTCGGAGAACCACCGCACCGTGTCCCAGCTCCGGCAGGAGATCGCCGCCCTGCAGCGCGACAACCTCAACCTCTACGAAAAGACGCGTTACGTATCCACCTACAACCGCGCCGCCGCCGGCACCACAGCGACGACGTCGTCCTCGTCGGCCTTTGCCGCCAACCCCAACCCCTCGTCCGTCTCCATCACCTCCCCAACCAGTGCCACTTCTCCCGGCGGCGGCGGCATACCGCCCCCGCTGGACCGGTACCGCAAGGCGTACGAGTCCAACCTCTCGCCCTTTGCCGCCTTCCGCGGCCGCGAGTCGGCCCGCGCCTACAAGCGCATGAGCCTACCCGAGCGCGTCGTCTACACGGTCGCGCGCGCCGTGCTGGCCACGCGCACCAGCAGGAACCTGTTCGCCGCCTACTGTGTCGCGCTCCACCTGCTGGTCCTTGCCGCGCTGTACGCCATGGGCACCGCCGAGGCGGACCGGGTGGTCGGCATGGCCGGCGGGGCGGCGGCGGCGATGGCGGCACAGGGGGCGGGGCGCGCTGGAGGGGTTGGGGGGAAGGATGGGTTGGGTGGGTGAGGGTGAGGGTGAGGGGAGTACTGTGGTAGGGTAGGGTAGGGTAGGGGTGGTGGTGGAAAGATTTGATGGACGGGGGCAGGTCAGAGGTGTCTGCAGACTGCTGGTGAGCGGTGTTTCTGTGTGTTTTGATGTGTAGAGGTGGGGTTAGGTATGTGTGTGTGTGTTGCGTGACGTGAGCGAGGGTTCTTGGAAAGACGTGTAACGTGTACGTGAATGTGTATAGTTTGCCCTTGGAGGCGTGTGAGTGGCTCGCCGGACGGGAGCCATGGTACAGTCCTCGGGACGAGGTGTGGTACAATATCGGCCGAGGTGGGAAGCCGTCTCGGCGGGCGGCTGCGGAGATAAGTCCCGGGATTGGCTGGGCTGGAGTTCGTTTTTGATCCCGTGGTTGTCTCCGTGTCCAGCGGCTGTCATGTACACATCGCATCTCATGCCTTTGGGGTTCTTAAGATATTGGCAGAAGAAGGGCACGAGAGCAGCGTCTGAGTCTTGGTAGATTGGTACCCGGTAGCGAAGAGCTTGGTATGAATCGGCAGGTTCAGGTTTGCCAGAGGTCATATCTACATCTGACTGGGTAGGTGGTAAAAAGCCTGTTCAATCATATTGGCTTTGGGCCGAGGGTTCTCGCATGGAACACCCAGCGCTTGAGCTGACAAGTGTCGCTTTCTCGACGAAGAGCGGAAGGCGAGGAACGAATCATTGGATGTCCCTCGATAGCCCTCTCTGGTGGAAGTTCCCAACAACTTGAACAAGACGGGAGTTTAAATGCCGCCCAGACCCGCAGATGCGCTCTCGGCGGCCACGCAAGCGGTATTCGGTCGAGCGTCAAGAAGCGGGAGGAATCACCTAGCGGTTTCGGCATCTTTCGTGCCGGAGGAATGGTAGGGATACACCACGGTATTAAGTAGAATTGATGGTTGCAGACCTCTTGTTGGACCATCAATTCGAGGCAAGCCATGGAGAGCTGACGTAGGGTTGTGTGTAGCCCTCGCCGTCCCAGGCGCCCGCAAGAGCATGTGGGAGTGGAACCGAGGATCAGATGCAACCACCCGAACACGATAAGTTAAGGTACAGTAGGCAAGGCAAAGAGATGGAGGGCCGGCCGCAGCAGGCGGCCAGCGTCTAACCGTCGGGCCTAGCTGGTTCGTTAGCTGGTACGGTGGTAGTATTGCCACATGGAAAAGACGGGAAGGGTTCGACGGGGTGGAAGTCGGAATCAGGTTGCAGAGGTTTGGATTGGAGGTTGGCTATGTGGGCTGCCAAGAGGCCAAGCTTTTCCTGTCCGCGGCTAACGTTGGGGTGCCAACCTGGAAATTGATGGCACGGCATCTTCCGACACGCAGCGGGCAAAGTTCAAGGTGTGTCGGACTGATGATGGTGATAGATGATCCGGGGCGAATATTCGCAGGCTCCAGGAAAGAAGCGGATGATGACAGTTCCGCTGTCGGCAGCTATATCTTGAAGAAAAGCACATTACCTCCGGTTATACGGCCACCGCCGCTTCGCCGAAGAGTGATCTGCAGAACACGATCTGGATCTGGGATCTGGCGAGATGCCCCGCGAATGGCTGCCGCAGTGGGCGGCTAAGACGCTGCAACGAGGATGGTTGGGCGCGGTAAACAATGTGGGAAAAAATAGAAATGGCCAATCAGCGGCTAGGAACTTTGTGGGCTAAATCCAGCCAGAAGCAAAGAGATTAGCCCACTTTCTTGCCATCTTCTGGGAGTGATACTTTCACCCCACAAATCTCTTTTTCCAGAATGTGGTTGACCGAACTTCGAGAAGACTCAGATGGCTGGAGGTCTGTGGTCTAACCTGGAGCACGCAGTTAACCTTTACTACGAAGTACGATTGCACACAAAAAAATAAAGAGCGCACTCTGGAGACGTTGCCGTTAAGGGTGGCCGTGTCGTCTCGAAGTCAGCATCGTCTACCGAGTACGTCGCAATATCCGTACAAGTCCTCTGATATCCCCCAGAGACTGGCCGAACGGAGCATCCTTCTCTCGAGTCTCCAACGAAAGTAGCCTCCAGGTCTGAGCTTGTCCTACATCTCGATACTGAACTGCGAGTCCCCGATTCCTATCACCATCCAGATAGGAGTTCCTCATTCTGTCCAGAACCCCGGTGTTTGCAGTGTTAACTCTCTGAGTCTCCATTCATCGACATTTGACACGCCTCAGATGGAGAGGTGTGCGCCGAGAAGAAGACGCTGGAGAACGGCGCTTGCCAGGGGTCAGACGAGCAGGGGCCGGCCAACCCCTCCAATATCGACTCCCAAATCAGGCAGCCAGTCAGATCGCAGGGGCCCGCAGCCAGGAACCGCTTCCCGCCGCCATCGCTGTTCCTTCGGCGGCTGCCCGCCGGACTAGCGAGCGTGTGCATTCGGCCGTGGGAGCGCGGCACCTGACGGGACGACTGCTACCCGCGGAGGGTCGGGGGCGGCTGGGTGCCGGAGAGCCAGCCCTTAGGTTGTATAATACGCTTCCCACCCTCTCTGCTTTGTGTAAATCTCGCCTTCTCTGTACCACAAGTCCACAAGTATATCCCACCCAGCCGACCGTCCTCAGATCCCTCCCGGATCTCCTTCTCTTTTTCTTTTCCTAAGTCTTTCTTGTTTCCTTGTTCTCTGATCTTCCTTCCTCTGGGTCTTTTGGGTTTCTTCCAGGTTTCTCGATACCTTACCAATACCGTCTCCCAATCCACGATCAGCGATCACCCCCTATATACATACACCTTTTACGAGGAACAAGACACAATCACAACACAATGCACGCCTCAGTACTCCTCGTCTCAGCGCTAGCAGCCTCCGTATGGGGTGCCCCTGCTTTCCCCAAAATCAACCTCGTCGACAAGCTCGAAGGCGTCACCGACTACTTCAACATGTTGGCGTCCAAGGTTCAAGATAGTCGGTCACGGGGCCCACCGGTGTGCGACCTCTCGAGTGTTTCCCTCCCAGCCGGTAAGCCAAAACACGGCCCTCGCTTTCCTGACCATGAAAAAAACAAGACTAACAAAACCCCCCCTTCCCCCCAGGCGCGTCCACCATGGCACCACCGTCCGAGGGCCTCGTCCTCAAGCACATCGCCATCGGCCGCGGCACGCAGAACTACACCTGCAACCCCGCCACGCCCGGGGATGCCCCCAAAGCTAACGGCGCCGTGGCGACCCTCTTCAACGCGTCGTGCGCCGTGGCGACGAGCATGGAGCTGGCGGCGGCCCTGACGCGCGCGGCGCTCTACTTTGACCTGGCCCAGAGCGAGACCCTGGGGCGGCTCTCGCCCTCCAACCTGGGCCGCAGCGGCGTGCACTTTTTCACCGACTCCACCACGCCCTTCTTCAACCTCGACTCGTCCGCCTGGAAGCTCGGCGAGATTCCCTGCGCCAAGCAGGGGAGCGCCCCCGCGCCCCAGGACGCCCCGCGGGGGCTCAGCGGCGAGCCTGCCGTCGCCTGGCTCAAGCTCGATGCCAAGCCGGGCGCCACCGGCGGCCTGCAGGAGGTCTACCGCCTCTTCACCGTCGGCGGGAGCCCGCCCGCCACGTGCGAGGGCTTGCCCAGCACCTTTGAGATTCAGTATTCTACGCAGTAAGTGACATCCTGGACCAATTGATCGGGGAATCATGAGCTAATGAAAAGTGATAGGTACTGGTTCTATGCCAAGTAGATGGCAAAGGTGGCGGGAGAGCGGAGAGAGAGAGACTGTGTCCTTGTACTTCGCAGGGGATTTGCTGCATTGATGGGGGCGTTTACGGGCGCTGGTGGTATATTTTTCTCGGTTTCCAACCTTATAATTGAGCGGTATTTCTTGTTTTCTTCAAAAACCTGACCGGACTTGCAACTTGCCAGGAGCAATAAATATAGGATTTCTTGATGGTCATTTCGTCAGTCAGATCCTTGACAGCATGTGCTTGCCATGTCTCAGTACGAACTAACCAATGCTCGTTTGTTTGGAGGGTTCCTGAACAAACTCTGATGGGCTCGCTAATAACTCGTTTGACACTGAAGTGGTGGACACTGAAAGACCTGAGGTTACAAGATCATCGGGAATCACAAGGCAATGTGCTGTGGGTGGGAGGTGGGAGATACTTGGAGGACCAGGGGTTGGGCAGAAATCGCAATACGAAGCGCTTGAGGGAAATCTCAGGGTTAAGTCAGGGTTAAATTCGGGTATATAGGTATGGAGCAAAACACGTGCTGTCACGTGGACATCGTTCCATGTTTTTTTGGTTTCAGATTCCAAGTTCAATCCATCGCAAACCCGCTCCAACTTGTGGTGCCTCTGTGTGAGAACATGTTCAGGACTTCAGATGAACATGCCGAATTCTGAAAGAAAAATCTGAATTGAGGTTGATTTCATCGAATGCAAATTGAAAATTGTCGAACCGTGGTTGGGCCAAAACAAAAGGCAAATCAGGCACCACACAGCCTTCCGAACAAACTCTCTTGAAATGAAAAAACGACAAACTGCCAGTTCGCTTCTCCTTTCGCTGCACAATATACCTCCATCCCAGAGGTTTCTGGCGCCGCTTTCTACTATAAAACCAGCGTGTCGCTTAACACAACGCCAGGCGCGCTCCTTCTTGATCAATTTCACCAAACCACAAGTTAGGCAGCTTGTCGGTTATCGAAAAGACTCAAAATCTGTCATCGCTGTTCGCGGGGGTCGATCGTTCGGCCTCGACATCCACGCTCTCCCAGAGCGAACCTCAAACCCACAGCGGTCACAATTAAAGTGAGGTAGTACTCACAAGCAGTCCATTCTATGCTTTATTGATTGCTGATCTTCTGCCAGTCTTGGCGCAATCCGGAGGGGGATGGTCTGGAGCTGGTGAAGCCAGACATGCCCTGAAGAGAATATCGCCGGCTGAAAGCAATTCGCTCTCTAGGATCGTTTCTTCTTCACAGTCAGTCACCATGGACCCAAATCAACCCTGGGGTTGGGGCCAGCAAGGGCAGGGAGGGTATCCTCCGCCAATGCCGCCGGGCTTCAACCCGTTCTTCGGCATGCCATTCAACCCGCCTTTCAACTTGAATCCTGGTTGGAATCTGCCGGCACCCCAGTTTCCTTTTCCCCAGACAAGCCCGCAGCGTCAGAATATTGACGGCAGGGGCCGAGGCGGCGCGCAGTTCACCCCGCCCATGCCTCAACCGGCCTTGACTCAGACCAGCCAGTTTCGCCCGCAGAACCATGGGAGAGACCGTGGCGGTCAAGGGACGCCCAACCAACCGGCCTCTTGGAACTCTTACACTCAAACCAACCCGCCTCATGTCCAGAACTCGGGCCGAAGCCGTGGCCAAGGCGATCTCTACCGGCCAGCGTCCCCCTTCGGTCCGCAGACCAGCCAGCAGGACCGGCCGAATGCTGGCGGGAGCCGGGGTGGCGATGTGAACAACAGACGGTACGAGCTGCCTCGCAACCGGCGTCGGCGGGCAGCTGCCTCTCCGCAACCGCGCCAACCCCGCAGGGCTCCAGCACCGTCATGGACATTGTCCGAGGATAGGCCGCCGCCGTTTCCTATGGATAACCAGGCCGTTGGCCCCTTTGGCGCCACTAGACCAGTCCGGCAGAACAATGCCCTGAACGCCATGGTACCTATCTCAACCCCACTCCCTATCCGGCCCTTGCGTCCTAACACCCCCTCCCAGGTTTCCAACTTCGCTCTCACCAGCGCCACCACGAACCCCAGCACGAACAACTCGAAGGCCAAGGTCACCAAGAGGCCCGCCCCTCCCCCGGCAGCAAACCCAAGCAACCGCCTCCGCGAGAACAACCCCAACCCCACCCCCAACCCCAACGAGCGGGACGCCATCTCGGCCCCCTCGGCCGCCTCGGGCGGCATCCCAGACCCTACTGACGAGTACCTCCGCTGCGCCTCCTTCGTGCCCTGCCTGCTAGACAAGCCCAAGCCGATCCTGGTGGTCATCGACCTCAACGGCACGCTCCTCTACCGCCCGCACAAGCGCAACGCCTTCACCTTTGTCGAGCGGCCGCTGGCCGGGGCCTTTCTGCAGCGCTGCGTCGACCGGCACCACGTCGTCATCTGGTCATCGGCGCGGCCCGACAACGTACGGCGCATGTGCGAGCAGCTGCTGCCGGCGGCCTACATGGCGCGCGTCGTCGCCGTCTGGGGCCGCGACCGCTTCGGCCTGAGCGCCGACGACTACAACCGGCGCACGCAGTGCTACAAGCGGCTGACGCGGCTGTGGGAGGACCCCGTCGTCGGCGCCTCGCACCCGCTGGCCGCCGCCCAGGGCGCCATCTGGGACCAGGCCAACACGGTGCTTATCGACGACAGCGCCGAGAAGGCCCGCAGCGAGCCCCACAACGCTGTCACCCTGCCCGAGTTCGCGGGAGACCTGGCCGAGAACCCGCAGGTGCTGCCGCTCGTCGAGGAGTATCTCGACACGTTGGCCATGCAGACAGATGTCAGCACCTACATCCGGGTCAAGCCCTTCACTATGCGCGGGAGACAGCCGGTGGCTGTCATCCAAGGGAAGGATTAGGGGTGCAAAGAGAGGCGAGAGCGGTTCAAAGGCTGGGTTACGAGTCTTCAACATTGTTTTGTTCAAGATCTAGAATTGTGTAGAGAGACACCCGATACCCCGTGGCATTGAGAGGAGTATGCCCTGTCTCGAATCATGATGGGTTTGTTGGACGTTACACCGCAGGAGGGACATTGAGTCTCAATCAGCAAGAGGCCCCGCAGATGCGGTAGCTAGTGTCTATTTTGTCGACTCATGTTATGCTCGACCTGACTGCCGGTGATAGCTATCAAAGCACAACAAACCACCAGCGGATCCGAGCCCGTCCCGATCGCCCCGTGCATTCCCGATCATCAGTCATATCCCATAGTCCAGCATGCCGCCACTGCCGGCCTGTGATGCTCTTGCTTGGTTTTGTTCTTTGTTTATTTGAACACCTTGCCGGTGGCATGCTTGTACTCCTTGCCGTTGACAGTGGTGGGCCTGTCCCAAGACCACTGGGCCTCGACGAACTCGCGGTCCTCGGGCTTGGTGGGGTCGAGCTTGGTGAACTCGTAGCTCTCAAAGTCGGGAGCGACATCAAAGACGGGCAGGTACTCCTGGCCGCGGATGACGAAAGCGCCCTCGATGACCGAGTCATTGTTCTGGCCATAGACAGACGCGCACCCGAAGAGGTACTTGCGGGAACCCTCCAGGCGGTTGTTGAAGCCACCGATGAGGTTGTTGGACATGAAGGTCATGGTGAGCTCATCGTTGTACTTGTACCCAACCTTCCAGAGCGAGTACTCCTCAAAGTTGACGTTCTCCCAGAACCACTTGAGCGCATCAGGGGTGTCCTTGTTGGAGTACTGGCGCTTCCACTCATCAAGGGGCAACGACGCCTTGGGAAGGGCCTCGAGAGGGTGCTTGGGCTTGGGAGCATCAACCGGCTCCTCTTCGTCGTCCGCGGGCTTAGCAGCCGGCTTGGGGGCCGCCTTCTTGGGAGCCTCCTTCTTGGGCTGCTCAGCCTTCTTGGGGGCGACGTTGGTCAACTTGGGGGTATCAAGAAGAGCAAACTCGGGGGCAACAGCCGAGTAGATGGGCTGGTTGTAGACCGTCTCGTACCAGCGCGAGACGTTGGGGTTCTTCTGGCGCCACTCCTTGTCGAAGAAGAACTCAAAGCCGCGGGCAATGAGGCCGGTGGCGAAGAGGTCCGCCAGGGTGATGCGCTCGCCCACGAGGTACGTGTTGTCGCGGAGGTGAGCCTCGACGACCGAGATGGCCTGAAGAGTGGCCTTCTGCGAGTCCTCGACGGACTTCTTGTTGTAGGGCTCCTTGCCAAGGAGAGGGCTGAACCACCCGCCCAGCTTGGGCAGCACCTCGCTGTTGAAGTAGGACATCCATCTCAGGATGGAGGCATAGCTACCGGCATTGTTAGCAGAGAGGGCGCTCTGAAGAGAAGGCATCGAAGCTTACTCCTGCTTGGTCTTGCCGAGGAGGGTGGTCTTCTCGTTCTGGGAGGTGACTGCCAAACTGTCAGCATCGAGCCCAATACGTGCACATGCAATAACAATCCAAGAGACGAAGGTAGACAATCAGAAGTTAGAACTAAGTCAACACCGTTTGTTTCAGATAGGGATAACTGTTATTGAGATGTCTCGGTCATCATTGTCGTGGGCGGGGCAGCTGGGAGCCAAGGTGGCATGGCGAGAGCGGGGCATTGGGCGGCACAACCAAACGGGATGATGTTACGTACCGTAGACGGCGACGGCAATGCACTCTGTAAGGACGAAGCCATCAGCGCCGACGAAAGTCGGAACCTTGTGAAGGGGGTTGGCCTTGACAAAGTCCGCCGACGGGCTCTTGGTGTCGGCCTCGACCTCCTCGAGCTCGAGGTTGTTGGCCTTCGCAACGGCGCGGATGGCCGTGGAGCGGGAGTTGCCCTGGGTCGCAACAAGTCAGCGATGCGCACAAAGCACGCGCGCGTCTCGAGGATCGCCTAACGTACCGGGTAGGTGTAGAGCTTTCCGAACGCCATGTTTGCTTGCGATGGCAATAGCGATCAGGCAGGAAAACTGGAATGGTTTGAGGGGGGAGGGGAGTCGGGCAAAGAAAGCTGTCGACGGACGGGAAAGGTGATTCACAGAAATTTATGTGGCGGGGTAACTCCCACAGGAGTTGAGGTGGGGTCGAAAGCCTGCATCAAACCAGCCCATTCCCGAATGGGCGCGAGGCTGATGCCTAACTAATGCCTGCGAGCGGGCCACCGCGTGGCTCGAGCTCATTCTCCGTGAAGGTCGGGAAAAATTGCGGCGGATTGTTCCGCCAGTGTCCACAGCCAAAACTGGTCCCGGTCGACGACTCTCCTGCGCGACGGCGAGAATGACGACGGGTGACGCCCGCGCGAGATAATGGCTTCTTCTACGAGACAAGGGCTTACCTCTGCCCTCCGTGGCGTCACCAGGACACTCAATGGCAAGCGGCCACCACTGCCCAAACAGCGACTCCAGACATTACGGCTGAGCGGCGGCTCGAGATGCCTGTCGACCGAGTCCATCACTCCCGCCAAAGCGATCGACATCCAAGGGCTGGCCGAGCGCTACCGGATTGCCGAACATGCCCGCGCGGTGCCGGTGTCCGCGTCGTACTTCTCGCGCACGCCGATCTTCAACGACCGCTACCTCGCCCTCGACAAGCTGGCCAGGTCCTACACCAACCTTCCCGTGGTTCCGCCGGCCGACGCTGAGCCGGTTGTTTGGAAGAATTTATCGGACCTCAGGCGGTCGATCGGCGAGCAGGTCAAGGCGACCGACTATGCGGACTGCCTCGCGATCGTCCGGAGGTTGCATCAGATCCACCCCGACCTGAAGCCCGACATCGTGAAGGAGGCGCTTGACGACTTCAAGCGAGACGTGCAGGGGTTCCTCAACCGTCCTGTTCCGATACCCATCGACAAGTTTGGGCGAGCCCTGGGAGTTGGCAAGCGCAAGTCTTCGACGGCTAGGGCATTTGTTGTCGAGGGCGACGGCCAGGTTCTGGTCAACGGAAAGACACTGGTGGACTATTTCGGCCGGGTGCACGACAGGGAAAGCGCAGTTTGGGCTCTGCATGCGACGGATCGCCTTGACAAGTACAATGTGTGGGCACGGGTTGAGGGAGGCGGCACCACTGGCCAAGCGGAAGCGCTCACGCTGGCGATCGCGAAGGCTTTGATAGCCCACGAGCCTGCTCTTAAGCCCGCGTTGAGGAAAGGTAAGCAGCTAACCGTTCCGGGACGCTTGTTGAGCGCATCGAGGACCCTGCTAATCCATCGTTTCCAGCCGGCTGTGTCACCCGCGACCCGAGGAGAGTGGAAAGGAAGAAGCATGGACGTGTCAAAGCCAGAAAGGGACCTACTTGGGTCAAGAGATAGTTGTGGCCACGCGGGCCGCTGTGCGCTTTTTGGTTTGCATGGAACACGTCTCCTTACAGACGGTCACTGTCCGTGCCTCATTTATTGTAAGCATCTCTCTGTAACAACCGAGACACGAATAACTGTACAATACAAGGCGTCGAGCCTGCTTTCCAATGTCCACATCCGTCACCGAGTTGAGGCAGGCTTGTCCTCGCTTCCTGAGAAAGGGATCGAGGCAAGTCAGAGCGGCATTGAACGCCTGGCCGGACTGCTTGAAAACAGTCTCGGGTGGTCAGACCGGGCGGGAGGGTAGGCTGTCAGAGCCGCCGCCAACAACGAGGATGCGGGAACTCTGCACAAGCAGTAGGTGACGTGGGCGAGGGACTGCGATACCAAGGCCTTAGTCGACGAGCTCGGGACTCGCAGACTCGTTTCTGTGCCCGCAGTCAGCTCTCACTTCCGGGAGTGCAAGGTGGCTCCCTTCAGAGACACCAGTCAAAGCGGTAAGTGGTACCACGATGTTGGGTAGGCTCATCTCACCATTGCCAACGGCGTAGGCAGGACGATTCTTCGCTGCACATGCTATTTCGGGGGCATTTGAGTCCTACCCTCCATCAATGAGACGTGCCATCGCGACGCGACCCTCTGGAAGCGATGGGCCGTGTACGCCATTTGCCCCGGTATTGCTACCCGAGGCAGGGTCGCTTATACTGTTATGGCATTCCGCCGGCTCGCGGAAGCAGATCATATCCTCGCCTTCATATATCGGCGGCTACATGGGTGATCTTCCTCTTCCCTGGAGATCTGACGGCTAAAACGCTTTGATCTTCACTCCATACTGACAAACAGCTGTCATCACATCTCTGTCGCAACCCACGGATCAATCCTTAAACCTCAACTTGGCCAACGTTGCGAAGACCGCCGTTTTCCAGCCTCACATCGGACGATCGACGAGTGTTAACGTTCGTTGATTGTCAATGGTGGTCGGCTCTCAGAGGCTGAAGATCATCGGATACGGCCGATCGATTTAATCCTACCAGGTCAGGTACCGAGCAACATGTGAGCCGCAGACCTGCATGCAGCTGCCGAGGCCACACTCTGTTCCCTTTCCAACGTCGCAGTCTTCTCGCGTGATGACGAGGGACAACAGACGGTGCACCGCACCCGTGGAATTAAGCGACTGTTAGCGCGTGACTTTGACGACCAAGGGCCGTCCACAGCTTGAAAACCAAACTCATCACTCAACGGCGAGACTTGACGCAATGAAAAATATCTTCTTGACTGGCATCAAATATACTCCTGTTTCTGTGAAGTGATGTGTCTCCGTATTCAGCCGTTAAAGGGGAAGATCTTGACTCTATACATAGTTTAGTACATAACCGTAACTACTCTGGACCCCTGTCAGCGGTTTTGCGCTAACGCAGATTCATCAAGACCGTGATGTCGCCGCGCAGACGCACCTTTCATCGTGATGCGATTGGGCCTGGGCTTTTCCGGAATTGAAGATTGGATCTCATGCGGAGTGCGCCAAGCCACGTCAAACAGGCCGGTCAGCGTTTTCGACACCATGCTCCACACACGAGCCAGAATGATAACTTCCATTCTGCATCCCATCCCATAGCTAAGACGGCCAGCTATATGTAAGGTGCGGATGTGGTGGCTTGGCAAAGGGCTCGAGTCGGATCCAGTGCATATCCGCGCCGACAAGGATCTCTGAGGGTTGACATGGAAAGATGGACTGGCTGCAGTGCCGGCTGATGTGATGCTCATGTGAGGGGATCGTAACCCTGGTTGGCTCGCGGGGCCCAATGTCTTGTCGCAAGATGAAAAGTTCGGCACATGGAATGGTTCCAGAAGCAGCTGCTTGTTGGCCGGCACGCGCCTCAGGTGTCTGAGACTGGGGCCCACTCGGCGCACAGACGTGATCTGCGGCGCGCATTTGGACGGCTTTGACTTGACGACAGTCCACGCCGTTATCCATGTCGTACGCAAGGATCTGGGTTCAACGATCGACGTCCTTCATTGACGCGAGCTTCTGAAGGTCTGCCAACCAGAACTCACTGTTGCCCTTTGTACTTGTACAATGCCCGGCGGGCTCGGCCACTCAAACCACCGGCGGTATCCGTACCGAGTGAAGTTTTCTTGCCCGTCTGCAAGAAATTTCGCCGCTCGCAAGGATCCAACGGGCTTTCTCCGGAATCTTGATTGCATTTGCCGCACATTTTCACCTGATTCTGACGTCGCCATTGAGAGTGCTGTTCCAACTTCCGACACTTTCTGGAATTGGACTGGGCAACTAAGGACCTGTACCTGCATTAGTAGGTACTGCCAAGGGCTTTGGAGTGGCCAGAGAATCGGACCTGGTTTGTGGCTCAACTCCAGAAATTGCTGTCTTGGGGTATTTGCCTCCGGAGCCGTACGCTCGAATTGCTTTTGCTTTGCCATCGCCTGTCAGCTGGCTTTGCTCTCTTGTCTGTAGCAGTAGTACCTTATTGGCCATGTTGCAGCTTCCTTGGTCTTCATCACTGGAAAGGAAGCAAGTGGGTGGACGCCATGAAGCACTGCTGCCAGACATGGCAACACCGCATTTCCATGAACGACTGGTCTCAAACATCACTGAGATACGAGAAGCAGCACGACACGACCAGCTGAACACCCAACCCATAGCGTGCAATGTACCAGTACTTTCCATACCTTTGAGATTCGATGCAAGGTTTACATCATAGGTACAATGGCTTTCCCGTGGCTGCGCGGACTTGAGCATTCCCTTCCGACCAGCAAGGGTCCGATGGACAATACCTGGATCCTGGTCGATGTGCCTGCTGTCTTTGTCGTTGTTCACGAGGATTGCTGACCACCGGACCCTGCATGCCATGTGCTCCGACCTAGCTCGGCTCCGGGATACCCAAACAGTAGAGGACCTCGAGCTCATCGATAGGTAGCTCCTTCCAAACACTCACGGCTCACGGCAATCACACTAGCGAAGCCCGGCTGTGCGTAGCTCTGCCTTCCGCCCGGTGGCTGCCTCCGTCTCCTCTCTCGGCGATGGCCGTCCCCAGAAAACGGACCCTTGTCTCATGCCTCGAACCCTTGTCCCTGGTCTCGAGATTGCCATCGGCCCTGCCACGAGCCACGCACACCACACCGGAGTGAATCCCGATCAGGCGGACCTGCAACCAACCGCGCATTCGAAATTCCATCCCAGCTCACTGGCGGTCGATATAGAATAAAAACCTCCACGCACACATGGAACTACAACTGGTATCGCCTTCGGAGTCAATAGGTACGGCGGCAAATCGTGGACCGCGTGCGGCTTCAACGGAACAGCCGTGCTTCTCAGTTGAGGCGGAAGGCTATAGCCTGAGCACCATATCCGCCTCCCGGTCCACACGCTTTGGTCCTTCATCGTTCTTACCTTACGAGCCCCGGTGAAATACCCAACTCCCAGTCATCTCAGAGTCCAAGCCACTGTCTTCAAAGATAGACTCGGACACTACAGAGCAGGCACTGAGGCTAGGTTGGAAGCTGTCCCGCAAACACGCTCCGTCCGGCAACACATCGCCTGTATCCGGTAATCCACGGAGCCCACTTGGCTAGCGACCTTCACTTCTCCTCCACATTCCGCTTGATCCGCTTTTCGCAGTAACATCCGGGTTATTAAAGAGTCTTGGATCTCAGACGAGGTCTGATAATAAAAACCCAACCTTCCCTTCGGACCATTGCTGCCCCCACGCTTCAACGGACTTCCCGCTGCTGCACGACACTTCGGCTTGGCGAGCTTCCTTTCCCGCAACGGTACCGATCCACACGAACCTCACAGGAGCGATCCGGTCCCGTGGGCGCAACCAACCCGGACGGTGTCTCCCCTTGTTGTTCTGGAACGAAGGGGGCGTGTCGCCGTGTCTCCCTCGGCAGATTGGCTCGCATCCCGAGTCACCCGTTCGATACACACCTCCCATGTCGAAGCCGAGCAACACTCACTACCATCGATACATAATAATTGCGACGGTACGTACTAGGAGCTCGGTTGTGCGGTGTGGCGCCCATGCCCTCGAGTCCAAATCGGTTCTGAGACTGATCGAGACACCATTCCGCATTGGTACAACACCACTTGTCGAACGGCATCTTCTTCCTCCCCGCCAATCGTCAAGTCGCTCTCGTCTCGCGCTGCCGGCCTGGTCCTTGTCGAGGCTAGGACTGCGTCCCCGTTAGCAGCTCGGAGGAGGGGGTTTAACGGGCTACTTCTCTTCATCAAGTCTTCTTCCAACCTCGCCGCGCGATCAACAAGAGGAACGTCTTTGCAGCAGATCTGTATACCCAGTCCCGTCAGATAGCTGCGGCCGACTGCGGGGAGAGCACACGCTACTTCTCCAGTATAAGTGACGAACCTGGTTTTGGCCCGCTCTGCAAGACGGCGGTCCCCTGTCTTGAGGTCCCCGTCACCAAAAACTCTTCGCCGGCTCCAAGCAGACAAACGCCCAGCACTGGCCGCCCTATTTGCGGATAGGGACTGGTACGCAGCGGAAGAGACCTGGCAAACCCCCAGCGGACAAACCGAATAACTAGCCCACGGCGCCGCGCTTGCAATCCTTCCGAACACTCGACCAAGCATCTGCCTGTTTGTCGTCTGCGCGGAGGATCCGTGCGAGGGCCCCGACGTCTTTCCCATCTTCTGTCGAGAACTCCGGGTCCGGGGTCTCCCAGTCTGCCGCCTGCCCTGCTCTGCCGTTTGAGCGACTCGTCCATGCAAAGTCTCTGCACGCAACCCTAATAATCGGGAGCAACCACTTCCCAGTCACTCCAGCCTTGGTCGAGTCATCCCCACTTTTGAGTCGCGAGGCAACAGGTGTCTTTGACTCGGGGCTCGGTGGAAATCCATTTTCAGTCTGTACCAGCCATCATCGTCTTTGAGGGACGGCACTCAACAACGCCAGGCTGTTTGAAGGTCCATACGCGCGACATCGCGGCGCTCGGCTCTAGCGACCCTCGGTTTGACCGCTTGAACACGAACAGTTCGACGTGACTGCCTGGAGGCCCGAGTCGACCTTTCGCCTCCCCCTTCGGATCGGCCACATTTCCGCCTCTCCAGCGTTTTGAGTCGGTTGCAGTGGAAAACTCGCAAGCGCTGGGCACGCCGAGCATTCGCTGCTGTTTCGCGAAGTCGAGATTCGCCAGGGACTGTCGATTCCGGATCGAGATCGCCGACCCAGTCCGGTTTCTGCGTCGAAAACTCGATCCAGCATAGAGGAGGATTCGTTTTGTTGGGCGGCTTCGTTCGCCGAAGTCGGGCTTTGTACCTTTGCGGGGATGGACGACCACAGGAACCAAAGGAGGCAGAATGAACCGCCCACATACCCCGCTCCCAGCTCGCGGCATCAGCAACCATTGCATGAGCAGTCGCAGCAACGGCGGTCGTTCCCAGGAGGCCAAGGGGGGAGGTTCAGGCCGCCGGCCCCCCTCGGCACGCCACCACCAGGAAGTAGGGGAATGGGGGGCGGGACCGGCTACAGCGGGTATTATCAGGATCCGTCGCCAGCGAGTTACCAGGCAACGGCCATGGCGCAGGGTACGATGGGCTATCACCAATCTACAGCCGACTACGGGCAGCCGGACTCGCGGCAGGCAGCCCAGGGCTACGGGGGCTCGTACACGCCTGCAATGATCTATAACGTTCAGCAGACGGGCGGCCCACAGAGCGCAAACGTGTACGATGCGAGCCAGCAGTACCCGTCGCGGCAGGCCGCAGGACTGCCCATGCTGGCGACGGATGTCACGGCCCCTTACTTTCCCAGTGAGCCAACCAACGCGGCGGCCGCGTCCGGCCTGCAGGCCCAGGCCTCGTCCCCCAGCGCGCCGCAGGTATATCAGCAGCCGCCCGGCTTGCATGGCTATTCCGCCGGGAGCATGGCTTCCATGGGAGGGATAGCTTCGCAGACTACGCCCGCCGCCGACGTCAGGATGGAGGCGGAGTACCCCGCTCCGGGCCTCGAGGAGGGCTTCAACAACTACATGGCGGCGCTCAGGGAGTGTTTTCGAAACATACAGGGCGGCGTGCTAGCGACGGCCGGCGAGTCCCTCCTCAGACTGACGGAGTGGCTCTTGTCGCATGTTGTGGAGCTTGGTATGTCTGAATTAACATGTGCTTTTTGCTGTCTGGACCATGGCTGACCGGGGGGACATTCTCTCTCTCTTTCTCCACCGCTAGGCTTCACTTCAGACAACCAGCAACTACACGATGAGCGAATCAAGATGTGGAACGACTTCAACCATGCCTGGCTCGGGCTGCTCCAGAAACAAAAGGAACTGATGGAGTCGGGACATCCCCTTCAGCGGCCTCAGAGCCTGGTGCCGCAAGAAGGCCTGAAGAAGATGGGCGACGACCTAGTCAGGATGTGCGATAGCATCGAAAGGCACGGGCTTGTCGACTACCAGTACGGCGTGTGGGAGGAACGGATTGTCGAGAGTGCGTCGTCTCCTTGGTTCCCCCCTTGTTTGCGCATGGGCACGCATTGCTGACTGTTCCCACGCTACTAGTTCTGGGCGAGTGTTTGGACCTTTACGGCCCTCCCAGCGAAGCCGGTGGCGGCGGGGAGGGGAGCGCTAGAAGCGATCACCGCTGAGGGTCGCTCGCTCGACTACAGTGGGTTTTTCAGGAGGGCCGCCTGGTCGACATCGACCCTGGCTCTGACGACCCGTACAACCTGCACCCGTCTTTTCTCGGCGAGTGGGTTCTCCTGCTCAATCGACCGCTCCCTTGGGGGGATATTTTCTTATTTGACTTGGGGGGGGTGGTATGACAAGGGGGATTAGACGGTTGTTCCATGGCCCCCCCGATGCACGGGGTTGGCGGAGATTTCGGGGAACACGCTTGTGTCTCATCAGGGCTATTGATGGTTTCTCTCCTACTGGTGCTGGAGTTTATTGGTGTGCACCCTGCTTTTGGTTTCCCCCAGCCGGAACCGGGGGAAGCAAGGGGACCTGGTACTTTCTGTCATCCCCAGAGACCATTTTACACGGAGCTGACGACCCCGTGGAGACGACGCGTCGGCGTATACTGCACTACACGAAGCATAACGATTGGCAGGCGGGTTTGGACGAAACTGGGTGGGGACTGTGGAACGAGACACGGGCATGACTGTACTATGTTGTATACGGAGCATGAGGCAGGGTGTTGGCGGAGTGACAAGACTGGATGGCTACACAGCACGGTATTTGGTTTGGAAAAGCAAAACGGAGAAGGAAAGTTGGCTGGCCTGACTCTTGGTTCGCCCGAAAAAGTGGTTGTTGGTATCACTACTTTGTATTGTACAAGTACCTGGACAAGCACATGGCTGTTTCTTTTTGTTCACCACGGAGCAGAAGCATGCGGATATGCAGGATGGATGGATAGGGGTTTGGGTCCGAGATGTCGAGCGAGCGGACTACCTGTCTCCAAGCGACCAACAAGGAGCTGCAGAAGTCATGCCGACTGCTCCACCCCCCTGAACAGCCGAGTTCGGCGATGCTATCCCATCTCATTCTCTCTTCCATCCCTTCAAGCTTGCGCGCTCTGGTGAGTATCGCCGATGATGGGTGCCGGATCGGGCAAGGCGTTTTGTTTTCCTGAGTCGGCACTCAAACAGCTGACAGCCAATCACGAGCCGGAACAAGGGGGCCAAGGGGACAGACGATTTGCGCTAACGGACTGTCGGGACACGCTATGCATTCATGGGCAGCCAATTGGGGCTCGACTTTGGCTTGTAACGGTCTCTTGGACCCTTGGCGAAATCACAAGTTCCCAGTCCACCAAAAAATCATCACTCTCACATCGTTCAGATTTTCGAGAGGGTTGGTTACCGAAGACAAAAGCAAAGGATGATTGATACCTTCTGGGTTGCACTGCGCCCGCTGCCCACTCTGAATCATTCACAGGACGCTCTAGGTTACCTCGAACGCACAGAAAGTCCGGTAACAAAAACCTTGGAAACAGTACGATGGAAAGAAGACCATGGTCGGTTTCCCAAAGCCGTAGCAATGACCGCCCAACAGGATAATTATTAATCCTACACCGCTATGCCCTCGGGGCGTGCCGGACCTTCAACTATCTACTATACAGGAAAACCGCACCCTTGCAGGCCGGATGAAAAACCCATATCGAAAATCAAGGAAACGATCAGTGACTGAGCCTGCAAATACAAAAAGAGAAGGCCTCCTGGCCTTCGAAGGAGGGGGCACCAGACCGCAAGCTCCAGCTCCAGCTCCAGCCTCCTGGCCAGATTGTACATCGGCAGCCTCCCTGAGTCCATCAGCCAGCCTAGGATCCTCCGTGTTAGCCGTGCAGCTGTGGGACTGATTCCCTGTAGAACAGAGTAAAAGTCCCTTCGCGTTCGAACATCAGCTCTCTCCCAACTTCGAGCCAACGGTGGCGACCCAACAGGATAATGTCTCGGCCAACATGTCGAAAGGGTGATAGCGACGGAGACTAAGGCCAAGGTACTAATGTACTTTTAGTCCCTCCGTACCCAGTTCGGGCATTGCGTGCAGGATTGGATGTGACGAGGCTTGCCCCGCCTGCACGCCATGGATTGAACGCTCGATTTTGTCAAACACGAGATGAGATCGCCTTATTAACTACTCGGCAGGCCCATCAGAATTGGGAGGAGGCCGTGCAGCAACTCGTTAAGGTACAGTACCTTACTCCCGGAGGCGGACCCAGCGCAGCACCGAGAGATTCCCCGGTCTGGGAGACGACGAAATATGACACGGTAGATTTCGCGGCAGATGTCACGGCAGATAGAAATACTTTTGACTCTTACAATGACCGAGACAGAATTTCATACGGCGCCATCGGTGGATTCTCATCTTGGCCAGGCTGATCGACAGTTACGCGCATATGAGCTACGGACATAGCTCCGTACAAGACCTGGATGTTACATCTTCTCGGCTCTGATTCCTAGCTGGGTAGACTTTTGTTCACGTACAACAATGAGCTGTTGGCCAAACTCTGACCACCTTTGTGTACATACATCAAACACCCAAGGTACTATTCCACCACCTGCCAGAAACCATCGAGGCCAACAAGTCTTCTGCATTGTCCCGAGAGCCTCGTCTGCGGGTAGCACGGAGTACAAAGGATGGATCCCATCTGCTGTTGCCACTGGCCTCGGCCAAGCAGAAACGAGACCCGGCGGCATGGGTCAGGCACGCAGCGGCACTTACCGGGTTTCGATTCGACAAGAGCGCAAACAGGGGTTCACAGACAGTCAGAACACCCTGCTAGAGGGTACCTAGCTACGAAGACCAATTCCAACAAAGACGTCAGCAAAGTCGCCGCATCGTCGGATCTTAGCACAGCCTCATCATCAACACCAGCACCTGCACTGCCGACCAGGCGCCAAGTTGGCCCCGCGGCGCGAGAGCTGATTCGGAAGCGCCGAGGCTGCTGACCAACTTCTGTTGTACATACTACAGACTACACATACGGCTATTGCACGAGTATCATCTCTGAGCAGAAGGGTATCGGCACTTGTGGCGTCACATTCACAGCCTGCCAACTTTCAAAAAGACTTGCCGTATTCGGTGCGGTTGCCAGAGACCTTTTGCCGGCAACCTTGATGGGAGTAAGACAGTGGAGGCCGTTGCACCCTGTGCTACCTACCCAAGTACTTGATTGCAGTCCTCCGTCCTGTCGTGCATATGCATGAAACGTCCGTCCTCGGCCCGCATCTGCCAAACCCCGGCGTCCTGCGTCGACGCCCCTTTCTGTACGTAAAACATTTGGTCTGTACGCCGTACACCGTTGGCTTGCTTCTAAGCCCTTCTCGGGTAGCCACTGCCGCAGGTACTTTACACGTACACGTACACCACCAAGTCAACAAGGTAAGGTAAACCCAACTCGGCCGTGTGGGTGGGAGAGCATCGGTGACTGTGAGCAAACAAAGGGGAACTGGTATAGCTGGTGTTTACCCGGGACGGCAGCTAAAACTTGCTGAGATTACATTTGTAGGAGAAGGAGAGTTCTTTCAGTACCGGGGGCGTGATGAAATGGAGTCCCTTTACGGTAGCAGTAGGTGATAGGCCCGAGTTATGGAAAGGCGCAATACCCCCGTTTGCTCTCCGACTGGAGGTTTGTCACAGGCAGCATGCTCACTCGGAGGTACTGCCTCATTCAAGTTGTTAGTGCAAGCCCTACATAATGTATGTGAATCATCCTCTCGATTACCGATGGCTGGAGGATAGGGTTGGGGCTTGGCCGGGCAGACATCAACTGTGAAGGGGGTCTAAATTGGGCTTCACGAGGCTAGAGGTAGTTCATGGGCCAGCGCGTTAAAAGAGCCGCGAAGAAAGACTCGAACAATAGTCGCATGCATGCACGCCCAAGATGTAGCTGTGAACACGCCAGACACTTTGGGAGCCCTAGGATTCTTCACCGAGGAAACTGACGACACGCAAAGAAGCGGCTTCCGATAGACGCACCCAGAGATGAAACAAAGTCGACTTCCCAAGCGACCCCCCACACCCACTAGGTGACTACCTATCCTCGTGGCCCCTCCTAGCCAGCGGCAGCAGCTTCTTCTCCTTGCCCGCAATCTTCTTGCGCCTCCGCTCAATCGCCCGGTCGACCTGCTTCTTCCCCATGCCCTGGAACTGCCCGACGAGCGCCCTCTTCTTCTGCTCGGACCGCTTCAGGTAGAAGGGCGTCTTGCCCTGCCGCACCAGCTCCTTCTCCTGCCGCCGGTGCTCCTCGAGCACCGTCCGCTCGCGCTCCTTGCGCTCCTGCGCCTTCTTGCGGCTCTCCATCGAGAGCAGCGCCCGCTGCAGCTTCTCCCGCTGCCCCGCGTCCTTGGTCTTCCTGATGGCCTCCCGCACCTGCTGCATCTCGGACTCGCGGTACTCGTCCAGGAAGGCGTACGCCTTGCGCGCCTTGATCTCCTCGATGGTGCTGCCGCCGCCGGCGGTGCCAGAGGTGGCGGCGGCGGCGCCCGCGCCGAGGGGCATGAAGCGCGGGTCGCGCGCCTGGGGCTTCTTGGTCTCGGCCGTGACCGTCAAGAAGTCGCGCCTGCGGGAGACGGGCTTCTTCGCAGTCATCTCCACGGGCGCGTGTTTGCTGCTGCGTTTCTCGGGCTTCTTGGTGGAGGTGGGCTTGGTTGGGTGACCGTACCCCTCGTCTTCTTTGTCCTTGGCCTTGTCGTCGCCTTGTCGTTTGGATGACGACGAGGTCACAGCTGCTTGGGCCTTGGCCAGGGCGCCGAAGGACAGCTGTGCGGCATCCATGTGCGGCGTGTCCTCGCCGTCGTCGTCATCTTCTTCCTCATCGTCCTCGTCCTCCTCCGAAGAATCCGATGCTCTATTCGAGCCATTCTATCCTCTCCTTAGTATTTCGTCGCAAGACTAAGATCAGGGGAGGTACCTGGGACTCACCCTTTCGCTGTCACTCCCCGACTCATCCTCACTCAGCTCCGCGTCCTTCTCATTATCTGAACCCGGCGACCCGGCGCCCTCTTCACTGGGCGCCTCGCTCACGTCATCTTCAATGTCCGATTCAGGCTCCGGTTCGTATCTCGGTCTGACCCTCCGCTGCAGTAGGCTGGATGGTGGGATTTTTCGCTTGGCAGATGACATGGTGAGCTGTGAAGAGTTTGCCTGCCGGCCAGCAGCAGTTTTTTCGGTGATGCCTCTTTTTGCTGAGTCAATTACGCTTGATCAATGAATCAAAAAAGCGATGCTAATTCTGGATCGAAGCTACTCTGTTGCTTGTGTGGTGGTGGTTTCCAGTCGCCAGAGTGAATGAATTTGAATGTTCAAGTTGTTGAGGTTGGAAAATCTTGTGAGGCAGAAGCAAGCAAGTTAATGTGCTAACAACCGTGCTGCGATAGGAGCGGCAAGAAATGTTAAGGCATACCTGCCCCGCTTTTCGGTCTCTTGTCATAATCCAGTCCCAATGGCAACAAGAACACTACGAAATAGAAGAAGCCCCAAGTTATGAATATTACCTTGAGAGTACTATACGGTACTGCCACTGGGCTACGATGTCGTGTGCTGCCCTTACCGGCAAAGGATTTTCCCCAAAAACAGAGAGGATTCCAGCATCAAATCGTTTTTCTACTTCATTCACATCAGGAGACAGTACCCCCAGCCAGCACGTTATCAGTACCACCATGGCAACACTCTGAAGCGGTAAACCGAGATAGATTTACTTTTGAAGAGCACTATGCTCCCAGAGTCCCCTGCCTTGCACCGTCCAACTCAAACCACATTCTCCCCCCAAACCCGAGCCAACAACCGACACCCCTACGCCTATCAAGACGGTTCCGTCCAATTGACCACGTCCATGACCTGCCCCGCCGTAGGATGCAAGTATCCTATCCTCAAGCGCAGCCGCAGAGGCTTGAGCAACAGATAAAGTCAGCATACACACACAGAATACACACTCCAGGACGGCAATTTGTTGAAATGCGAAAAAGAAGTTGAGAAGAATAACTTACCCCCTTGCACCCAGAAACCCTCATCATCTGTGTCGCCTCGGCGCCCACCCCAATCTCGCCCGTCGAGATACTCAGCAGCTGCAGCTTCTGCGTCTTTGGCACAGCCGCCTGCAGCCCGACGCCCGACAGCGGGCCTCCGGCCCCCGTGTTCCGGAACCGGGCCATGGCCTGGATCGTGCCCTCCGCATTCCGCTGTGTCTGGATGGTGATGTGGAGACCATTGTTGTCGTAGCACGGGTGGCCTGCTGGCGCGGACGCGGCGGCAGCCTGCGGAGGAGGCGAGGCTGTGGTTGAGAAGAGGTCGGCGCTTGGGGGCGGCCGTGCCGCGGCACTCTGGGCGGGAGATGGCGTGGAGACGGGGCCCTGAGAGAACAGGTCCATGATGGAGGCGACGTTGGATTGGGCAGGCGGGGGCGAGGCGGTGGCGGGAGGGGGCGAGCTTGTGCCGCCGAGTATGTCGGCAAGCAGGTCGGCATTTCCGCTGCCGTTGACCGGCGCCGGTGCGGAACCGCTGCTGTCGCCCATGAGGTCGAAGAGCAGATCCTCCTCCTTTGGTTTGACGGCCTTGGATTTCCTGTTGGCCACCTTGGTCGTCTTTTTGGCCGCCTCACCCAGGACACGCGACTCCTCCTTGATCTGGGGCGGCGGCATCTTCTCCAACACGCCTCGCCGGATCTGGTCGAACGAAAACAGATTGCTGAACTCGACAGCGCGTTGCTGAACCTCGACGTCCAGACTTGTCTCTTGGCTCTGTAGGATGCGGCGGACTCGCTCGATCTGAGCAGCGTCGGATAACCTGGTTGTAAGCTTCACCAGGCCTGTAATAAGGTATTCGGTGGTGACCTGGGTGGCGTAATTGCTATTCAGAATGGTAGAGAAAAGGTCGACCACCTCGTGCTCCTCGACCTCCTGGACGAGCTCCTCTTCCTCGTACTGGCCGCCCCTAAGAAGTGCTTCACCATACTCGCCGATGCACCATGCGCCTGCTTGCGTCAAGCTTTCCTGGGTGATATCTTTCTTAAGGTTTGTGTACAGCTTCTGCACTGCGTAGGTTTGTAATTCAGGCGTGGTGGCAATAAGACGGACAAAGGACGAGAGGATTGGCTCCTTGACGTAGTTGCCTGCCAGCGTGACGACTCGCAGCATGGTGTCAAAGTGCCACCGCTTGTTGGGAGCGTACCGGTCAGCGGCAACACCGATTTGAGTGGTCATGGTCGGCTTGAACTCGTTATCGGCCACCTCGAGGAAAGCCAGCAACTCGCGGATCAGCACGCGGACGTTGCCCTCGTTGATAAGCGTAAAGCTCAGATCCAAGGCTCTCCTCCTGATGCTGATATCAGGGTCCCTCAAACAATCCAAAATCGTATTTCGGTGTCTCTGAACAGCGTTGGTGTCGATCGCCACCACCTTGACGAGGGTGTTCAAGGCAACGTAGCGGATATTGTTGTCCTTGTTGGTCAGGAATTTTCCAAGAATGTTGACTCCCAAGACGCGCAGGCCCGAGTCCGCCTCAATATCAAGAATGGTCCGCACCGCTTCGTAGAGAATCGAGTTTCCGACGTTCTTGGAAGAGTCGGTGTTGGTGGCGACCTGGGCCAGGATGTCGTTGATCTGCTCGGTGACCTGCGCATCGCCGCGGGCCAGGACTCGGAGCAACCGCAGAAGCTTGACCTGCAAGAAGGGGTCTGTGATGCCAGTAACATCGTGCTCCGGCGCGTATCCAGAGGAGGCCAGCCCTTTCAGGGTCCTCACGAGCACGGGCACGAACTGCTTGAATTTGTCCACGATGCCTTCCTCTCCACCTTCGGCCTCGTCCGCCTCGCAGAGACTCGTGACTAGAGTCAGGCCGCAGAGAAGGACTCCGTGGTTCCTGTCTGACAGCAGTTGCGTCGCCTTCTCGATGAAGTGTTCCTGCAAGTCCGGCACCTTTTTGCATATGCGCATGGCGCAAAGGGCTGCCTTCCGTCGAATGTAGGGGTTCGCCGTAGATATTAAGTTCTCGATCTCGCTGAATAGGTCTCTGGACATCTCGACGGAGGCGATGTTTCCGAGGGTGCAGAGGGCGAGGCCGACGACATATTGGTTCGAGTGTGACAGGTCACTAGCCAGCAAGACATCAGCGATCTGCCCATGTCCACGTGCGTCGGGCGCACCGCAAGTAAATATCGCGCACGCACTTTTTGAGAGAGTTTGTAACCAGCGTGAGAACCTCCTGATTCTCGTCCAGAAGCAAGCTCGTCGCCAAGTGTCCTAATCGCTTGTCGGCGAAGCGGGGCGAGGCGAGGAGCTTCAGACACTCGATCTGACCGAAATGGGTTCGCTCGCCTAGGGTGAAGAGGTAGAGGAGTTTTGCCACGTTGTTCCGCCTGCGAAGGAATTGATCAGCATGCCGGACATCTTCAGGGGTTCTCTCTCCAGCCCGCCCGTAGCTACCTGACGCCGTGGTCTGCGCTCTCCTCCCTAAAGCTCGCCCGGATGGCTGCGCTCTCCTTCTGGATGACGGCCCTCTCATCGGCGATGGTCTTAGCAGCGCGCACGTTGCGAATGAACTGCTTGACTGTGGAGTAAGAAAGATGCGGTTAGATGCTGCCAATTCGCTGCCAGGTTGCCATGTTCTGCAGAGAGGGAGTCGGCAGGCGGTGACACTCACGGGAGCTCATGGTAGAATGGCTACGGGCCCGCGTGGGGGCCTAGATGCGAGTTATGTCCAGTTTTTGAGGACGGCCGCGACGAGAAGAGCTGGCAGATGAAATGTTTTAGTCGTTGATCTGTACCCGCATCACGAACCTCCAAGGCGATGGCTTGCGATGTGGCACTGTCGTCCTTGCTCAGCGGGCAGCTGGGCCCAACTGGCGGCTGAACGGTGCCTGAGGCAGCAGAGCGCAGAAGTGGGGTCATTCTGTCACTCTTTATCCGTATCAACCAGGGATTCGAATCTCGCCCAAACAACCTTCAGCAGCTTGGTAGCATCGACTACCTTAAAAAGACTTTATCTTCTGAGTTGCCGAATATTGAGACGTTGAAACCCGATGATTAAGCTCATGGCGTTCCTTTAGACTTCTTGGAGCGTTTCTATCTGTTATCTGATGCGGCCTCTAGCACGCGGCTGCGGTGTATTCAAGTGTTATCCGTAGTACCTAAGGTACGGACAGCCGAGAACGAAGCAACCACATGAACGTCTTTAAAAGACTCCCGTCTAGGTATACTGAAAACGCGCTTCAACAACCCGCATTGAAGTCGTGACGCCCGGTGCTCATCAACGCTCAAGGGCCTGCTTGACTGCCACCTCAGGCCCTGCCTGGCGGTAGTTTTTTAATGGCAACGATGCCTAAAACCCGCCACAGCTACGTAGCCGGCGCTGGGGGACGCTTGAGCCCCTGAATACTCGGAACCGCCTAGACAAGGCCGGGCTTGATGGCTTGGATCGTGTGGTTTGCAGCATCTCTGCTATCCAAGTGCTTTTGGATGCACCTTGGATATCTCTACCTGGCAGAGAAAGAAGTCGGTCGCCTTTATGCAATGACTGTAGGTCGTATCCATCCTCATCGGGGCTTTACCTACAGCTGGGGGCGATGAAAGATAGGCAAGGAAAGGAAAAGAATGTGAAAAGTAGCTCACTATTACAACGCTCTAAGCCTCGGCATCCTATTCGTGATACTCAAACCTTGGTCCTTTCTGTGTGTTTGGTTGAGCATTCAAGTGGAGGCAGAAACCCTACATGATGCATCTGCGCTGCACCAGCTCAGCCCTGTTCAAGGTCACAACCTAAACTCACAAGAAGCCCATCTTGGCCTGCAGCCAAGCGCTTGCCATCCCTATAGGGCTGAGGGTTGAATCATCCCGACGCACACGCGGGAAGGGGAAAGGGTACCAGAGATGAAAACGGCAGTTGATGCGCGGCGAGGGTGCCACTAAATCCAGCACTGCCACAATCCACCTGCATGGCTGGCACCACAGGGTCCATAGGGCTGGGCCGGGAGTAACATCCCGCTACATGAATGATTGGAAGACGGCGAAGGATACGGTAGGATAGATATGGTTTGCGGGAGATTGTGCGTATGAAAGGCCAGTGGAGATACCGGGCGTGAGAGAAAAAAAGGGTGTCGAGTACAGCGTTCTCCAGAAACGGGTTTCATTATCATCCAAGCGGAAGGGTAAGCAACGCGGCTTGCTGTTGTCACGTTCCACTAGTGCTGTACCTGCCAGTACTTGACCCCCGGCTGAGAAAAGGAACAGCTCCAAGCATGTGGAAACGGATATCGGGATTCCTTCCGCCTTGAAATAGCAAACCCTCCGCGCCAAGCTGCTAGAAGCCACCCGAGTTCCATCCAGAACGAAGTAGAAAGGCCAAAATCCGGAAGAGAAAGCACCATGAATCGTAGCGGGCGTCGGTATCGGGTTGATGGAGGCTGGGCCTTTACTTCTGCATCATAAGCTGGACGAACTCGTTATCTAAGAGACCGTCAGCAACTGAGGCGGATGGCTGTATTCTGACAAGGTGACCCACAGTCAATACGCCCATCGCCATCCTGGTCGGCTTCGCGGATCATCTCGTCGACCTCGTCGTCGGTCAACTTCTCACCGATCGACGTCATGACATGCCGCAGCTCGGCAGCCGAGATGAAGCCGTTGTTGTCGCGGTCGAAGACCTGGGTCGCGGTCGTTAGATCAGTCAGGGGTTGCCATATCCAGGGAGATGGTACCTTGAAGGCCTCGCGAATTTCCTCCTCTGAATCAGTGTCCTTCATCTTCCTCGCCATCATTGTAAGGAACTCTGATGGCTGTCAGCAAACCTGTCGCCGCCAGTTGAGACGTGATCCGTACCTGGGAAGTCGATGGTGCCATTGTTGTCGGCGTCCACCTCGTTGATCATGTCCTGCAACTCGGACTCGGAGGGGTTTTGGCCGAGAGAGCGCATAACGGTGCCCAACTCTTTGGTTGTGATTTGTCCTGATGGCGTCTTTTAGCATCCTTCCGCTATACATTGGTGCGCGATATGGGCGTTGAGAGCCCCAGGGTCTTATCGTGGGTACAAGGGGCGCTGGAGGGAGGGCGGGGTCGAAGCTTGGGAGTTGGGGAGTACTGACCATCACCGTCCTTGTCCTATCATCGGGTCAGCATGCGCCGGGGGAATTCAGCAATGGCGGGCAAGTCCATTACTTACGAAGAGAGAGAAGGCCTCCTTAAACTCAGAGACCTGCTCTTCAGTAAGGGAGTCCGCCTGTTGTCAAAGGCATTGTCAGCTCGTCGTGCTCTGACGATTGATGCTTGCATGCGGTCTGAGTGAGTTCCGGCGAGGGGTCGAGATAGCTCGACAGAATCGCAAAGTTCAGAACTCACCATTTTGATGGGTTGGCGTTGCGGGCAGGTAAAGAGTGGAAGGTCCTAGTCGCAGTCGTGCTGCAGATCTTCGCAGAAGTTCAGAGCTATGGGTTGGGCAGCGGTGTTGCTGGACTGTGTTGTGGTGTTTTAGTGACGAGACGCAGCCTGGAGATTTCAACAAGAAGGGGATGCGGGGCGCCCTCGTCCAAAAGAGGGCCTGCCTGGGCTGGCGGCTCTTGCAGGGTCCCATCTCTCGCACTCCCGTCTCTCTCATCCACCTTCTCACAAGCTTGCGCGGATCCCAGCCAGACGCAAGCCCCCCAAACATTCCATTGGTCCCCCGCATCAGCGCCCCACAGCTGAACGCGGCTGTCAGCCGCCTCGCAGCTGGCGCCGGTCATGTCCTCAGTTCCTCCGACTGGCAACGCTGGCCTGTTTCGTCGTCATCCATCCAGCTGAAACCTGGTCTCCCGCGCCGCGTCCGGAGCTAAGCAGACAGCTGGCGCATTATCAATAACAAGCTACGATGTGATGCCGCTCGGCAGGGTCTTTGCCAGCAAGTTCCAAAGACGGCTCGACTCCTCATTCCTTAGCTATTAGGACGGAGTGACGGGATCCTCATCCCCTTCCGGCGTCCGCCATGTGGCGAGACCGGACGAACCTGTATGGGCGCCGACTGACCCTAGAGCACTGAATAGACGGGCTGACACTGCCGACAGCTACATCTCCTACCGGCAATCCTACGCCCACCATCCGACCCAGCGCAACCGGTATGAGCGACCCAACGCGGGCGACCGCTTCGGCGGCACAGGGGCGAGCACCGGGGTGCTGTTTTCGGCGGACGAGGACAGGCGGGGCCTCCTATCCTCCGGTGCCTACGACGTGGATGATGGCGATGCGGTGATCGAGATGGACCTCCTGCCCCCGCGCTGGGCCGACGTATCAGACGAGGTGACGGAGCTGCTAGCCGACATCGCGAGCAAGAGCCAGAAATTGGAACGACTACACCAAAAGCATGTCTTGCCCGGTTTCAACGACGAGGAGACGAAGAAGGCCGAGGAGGGAGAGATAGAGCGGCTGACGCAGGATATCACCCGTGGGTTCCACGAATGCCGTCGGTGCATCCAACGAATCGAGCAGATGGTGCGGGAGGGCAAGGCGAACGGCCAGATGAGCCGTGCAGAAGAGACCATGGCGAAGAATATCAAGGTCAACCTCGCCACGAGAATTCAGGAGGCAAGCGCTGGCTTTCGCAAGAAGCAGAGCGCATATCTCAAGAGTAGGATGGCATGCAATCTACTACTCTCCGGGCAGAACGCTGACACTATTTGCAGAGCTAAGAGGCATGGCCGGACTAGCCAGTCCAGTGGAGCGTAGCTCGACTCCGCTAGCTGGGGGAGGCTACACCGACCCGTCGCTCCTCGAATCCGACGCGGATCGAACCTATTCGCAGTCGGCGCTCCAAACACCAACTCACCAGAAGCTCCTGCAATCCAACGACGCCGCGATATCCCAGCGTGAACGGGAGATCGAGGAGATTGCCCAGGGCATCATCGATCTGGCAGACCTGTTTAGGGACTTGCAGACCATGGTTATTGATCAGGGGACCATGCTTGACCGGATCGACTACAACGTGGAGCGCATGGCCACCGATGTGAAGGAAGCCGAAAAGGAGATCAAGACCGCCGAGGGTTATCAGAAGAAGACGACAAAGCGGAAGATCATTTTCCTTCTGCTCCTGGTTATCGCCGCTATGATAATATTACTCGTCATCAAACCGAAGAAGCACCGGTCTGCGGTCGACGAGAGCTCGGGAGGAGAGAGGTAGCGGGGTCAACAGTCCTGCAATCGAGGAGCTGGGCGCGCTATCCTGGGATCGCGCCTGTGTACGAGAAATAAGGTATTCATAGAGACGGGACTCGGCGCTAGGTGTCATAGGGTACCCTCGGATTTTCAAGATGGACGGGATGGGGATGTGTCTGGGTCTGTTTGTTTACCACGGCATCTCTAGTGAGGAATAGGGGATTACCTGCAGGAGCTTTGGACGACAGCGTTTTCATCTGATGCGATAGGTGTATGCTAGAGCGAGCAATGAGAACAGCGTGTAGTATTGATGTTTGCAGCCTCGGATTCATCTTAAATCATTCCATCGTCCTGATTCCCTTATGTTCTGTGGTTGATGTTCTTCAACTGAGCAGCTCTTGGCATCTCGCAACACGCCGCCCTACACACAAAACCCTGGCAGACATCACTTACGTACGGCCGTCAACCCTGAGCATTGACCTTACACCCTCGGCCCACTCATCAATGGGAACCGTCAACTTCCGAGCTCACCTGGCAAGCAACACACATCACCACCGAGCTGGTCTTTGCCCATTACCAGCACCATCTCCGACGACGTACCAACCCCACTCTCTCAAAATGGGGTAAGCAGCGAATTCCCGATTACCAGCGACACCAGCCGCGAGACAAAGGGCAATTGCAGCTCCGCAATGGTTGCCGGAAAGCTGGGGATGATTTACCGCGCAGTCGTACGATTCAGAGCAAATCGCTAACGGGGCCATTTTACTCTCGTTAATCACAGTCTCATCGACGCAAAGAACAAGGTCCCCGAGTACCAGCGGACCTACCAGCATGCCTACAATGCGCACACACGCATCTGGAGGATCGTGAGTACCTACCTTTCGTACCGGGTCGGCAAACGAGGAAAGACGGGGACTTGCGCGGATAGATGGAGCAGTAGATGCGACGGGCGGCGAGGGCGCCGAGAGAGCGGGAGCAATAGGAGAGGAGCAACAACAGGACAGCTGGCTGACGGAACGGGCCATGCGCCGAAACACAGAACCCTCGCAGCCGCATGCTGCTGATTCCTTATCACATGCTCCTGTGGGGCACCACCTCCGGCATGTCACCCACAAGCCCCCTTCATGATGATACTGGGCTTTTGCTGACTGCAGTCGTGATGTATACAGCTACCATGTATGCCATGGGTCGCAGGATCTTCGGCCACACCACCTGGTACGACTAAGGTCCGTCGCTGAGGCTAGGGGTACTACAGAGGGCCCGTCTTGTATGTATGTGTATCGCACGGAACAGAGTAGAACGGGAAACATGATTGGGTGGGGCTGGTTGAACGACGGGAGAGAGAAAAGAGAACAAGACAAGACCTGTCTCAAGAGGTGTTTTTTATGTGCGAATGGAGGAGATGCTCCGACGTCACCGTGATCCGCTCGTTTCTCTCCATCGCCTGGTCTGCCAATTCCCGAGTCCCTGTCCGGCAATGGACGTCCCCTTCTAAGAGTACATTACGTGTGGTTTCGCTGGTTATCATAACCATAGCCGGAAACCTCAATGGAGCGAATTCCAACAGGCCGCCAAATTCCATCCTCTATCCCCTGCATGTGCGTCTGGTACCTCTAATACCCCTCGGCCCCGGGCGCCTTCTCGTCCTTGCGTAGGCTCATGAGCAGCTCGCGGAACCGCTCCTTGCCCGAGCCAGCCGCGCCGCCCTTGGGGCCCTTTCCGCTCACGTCCACCAGCTTGGAGATGCGCTCCCAACTCGTGCCGCCCGATGTGGTATCCTCTCGCTTAGCGAGGTACTCCTCGGCCTCCTTGCGGGTCTGGGCAATCATCTTCTCCTTCTTGTTGTTGTAGTTCTCGTAGAAGTCGTCGATGTTTTGCTGGGCTTCCTGGACCGCCTCTGCCCGCTGTTGGGCGAACTGCTCCGCCCGCTTCGCAAGCTGGGCGTCCCGCCTTTCGCGCCACGCCTTGATCACCTCGGGCTCCTGCTCCTCCTCGGTGTATGCGGTTTGGTATCCGGAGTTGTACGAGACCGAGGGTCCTGTGATGGTGCCGCCGGGTGCGATGGCCTGCAGTTTGGGCACAAGGTTAGATGCAGTCGTGTGCTGCTAGCGGCGGGGTCGGCCATACCTCGTTTGAGCTGGTAATTTCGGGGAACTGGCTCTCGAACGCAGCGTTGCCGCCCGGGGAACTAACACCGCCGCCTCCTAGCAGATCATCGCCCCCGTCGTCGAAGCCAGCATCTTCGACTGTCGCAAACTGGTTGGCATCGGCGCCAAGAATCGCCTTCTCCCGCTCCAAGAAGTTGCTCGTCGACGGTACGTCCGATGTGTCTCGAACGTCGGTCTGGGCTATACAGCGTGTCGGAATCAATGCCATGCCCTGACTGGGTAGGGTCAGCGTGGAACTTACCACCCGAGTCGAACTCCTCCAACGAGGGGAATCGGTCAGCCATTTTGGACAATAGAAAGATGAACTATGGCTCAAAACTGAGAACCAGTATGTGAGGAAGTGGCTGATCAGGTGTGTTGATGTGCGGTGGTTTCGATAATTCAAGAACCTGAAAGGTCCCCTGTGGTTCACGAGAGGTTGCTGGGTTGCGCTGGCTCCTGCGGATAAGATATCGCAATATCGGGGTGCTTGCGCTGCCGCATTCATCTACGCGTCCAGGCGGCTAGGACTAAAACGGTGTCTCGGACCGTGGATGGCTGGATGCAAGTGGGGCTGCAAGCCAGCTTCCCACCTCCCGTCGATATTCTGCAACTCTCCAACTCCCGCTTCCTGCAAACATCACACTGTCCTGCACACTGCTCAGTAGTTCACGCCAGATTGGCAGTCTAGAAACAAGAGGACGGTCTGAGGTACTGGATTGATTTTGTCTACGTTGGCCGATCTTGCTGCAAGCACAAAGCTTGTCAGCCTAGAGAGAAGCCAACGGGGCTGGGTCAGCTGTCCTTGTCAACAAACCGAGAAAACCAGTCTCTGCAACGTAATTTTGAGTGAGCGTCCGCCTGGGAGACTGCAGCATAAGACACACACCAAACACAGCTCCCCAGCCAGCCAGCCATCTCGGCCCACCAGTCGCCTTTTTACCCTTTGTCGTGGACACACCCTCCAGCCTGCATCGTCGTTACTAGGCGCCCGCCTTGTCCAATCCGCCATGGCCTATACGGATGATGCAGTGCTCTCGAAGCTGTCGGCGTTGAACGAGAGCCATGAGAGCATTGCCACCACTGCCCAATGGATCATGTTCCACCGGTAAGACGCTGCGATTATCAGTTGTTGTTCATTTGTTTGTCTGTAGCTAACCAACTCGATTGTGCAGGCGGCACGCATCCCAGACAGTCCACCTGTGGCTGACCAAATTGAAGGACCTCCCCAGCTCTAAACGGCTGAACATGATCTACCTTGCCAACGGTGAGTAGCTGTTTGTGGAAGCACACATGGATATTTGCCACTGCTAACCATTCAGCAGAAGTCACGCAGCAGTCCAAGGCCCGGCACAAGGAAGATTTCCTGAATGCATTTTCGCCGTTCATTGCTGATGCCACATCGGTGGCATACAAAGGCGCTCCAGTCGATGTTCAAGCAAAGTTGCGAAGAGTCATCGATGTGTGGAGGGAGAGGGGAATCTTTGTGAAGGAAGTGCTTCAGGACTTGGATGCGAGACTGGCAGGTGGGTGGTTTCGGCCTTTGCATTTGCTCCTCACTTTCCAGGCACCCTCAACTGACTTTGTTTGGCAGATATCGATAAGGCCCGCCCTGCAGCGAATGTGGGCGCGTTTGGCGGTCACGCGTTCAGCGCGGCGGGACCTCCAATTCCTGCGGAACTCACTCCTTTAGTTCCGCCCCAGCAAGCCGTTTCCAAGGCGCTCCAGCCGCTGAAGAATTCTCTCAACGCAGCCAACATCGACTACGAGAAGCTCGCTGACCCGGCGACAACCAACGCGGCCCTCCCTGTTCAGGCAGCACGGCTAAGTGGGCTTCTCAAGACCTTGGCGAATGCCGAGGGAGCTGTCACGCAGTGCATTCGAGCACGGAAGGATCTAATCAAGGAGCTGGAGAAGATCCTTACCAGCAACCGCGAAGCCCTTGATGCGGACGAGAAGCGAATGATGGAATTGAGCGGCCGCCGAACCGAGATCGAGCAAAAGCGACAGGCAGTCGAGATGGCTATTATCGGTGGCCTCTCTGCGGCTGGCGAGGAGCAGCCGCTCCCCGGCCGTGTCTCCATGAGCCCTGTTCCTGAGCCTGACCGTCCACAAGTCGAAGCTCTCACGCCGCCTCATGTCCAGGACCACGTCGAGGACTCTTACGACCATTCCTCGAGTGGCCTGCAGGGCCAGAACGGCCAAGCGCATTCTGTCCCATTTCACGGCGCCCCGGCAGCTGCGAACGCCCAGTCTGCGTTTCCCACTGCCGCCCCGGATCTGGAGATGCTCTCGAACCTCGCTTCGCAGTACCAGGCTGTGCCGCTGAATGGGAACAAGAAGCGCAAGATTGAGACGTCGGACGAATTTCCTGACTTGGATGGTGATGATGGAATCGATGCCGACGTCAAGGAGATGCTGATGAAGGACAACCAGGGGTAGCGGCCTCAATTGGGATATCTGGGATTGTTGACGAGACGAGCAGTTTTGCATTGGGGGCTGTTTCGGCGTCTGGGTTTGGGTCATGTCTGTTTCTATTTCTCTTCTCGATTGCCTTCTGTTCGGCTCAGTTCTGCTCAGCACGAATGGATGTGCATTTGCATGTCGTTGAGGTTCAATTGGGGACAAAGGTGGAAAGGAGGATGACTTTGACCAGCTACCCTTGTAATCAAGGGAGTTGGCAGATCCTTTTTAAGGGTATTATTTGGTTGTACCTTGAGATGGAAGTTCTATTGAGCTTGTGAACTTCAGTGTTTTCATGAACCGCCTTCCTGGAAGCCCCTTTTTGGAGGTCAATGTTTTGGACGATGGTGCATTTCAGGGGTTCGGGTCTGCAGTGTGCCAAGCGGGTGGTGCAGAGGAGCAGCCGCGCATCGCCAGCCCCCAAACCGCCAAGCAGCTGGATCGGGCACATCAGGGGTGCGGCTCGGCGATGGCGGCATGACGAAATCCCCATTCGCCCAGAATTCGCTGGGCCAGGGATCCGCTTTTTCCGGGTCCTCCGACCGAACTCCAAGATCGGCCCGGCGATTTTTCTCTCACGCCGTGGTTTCGCTTCCTTCCTGTGCTTTCCGACAACGACAACGACAACACGCAGAGAAGTGCGCGGGCATGAGTCTCTCACCAACCGCGCTTGACCTTCGCACGTGCGACATGACAGCCCTGCGACCATCCCACGTCCCCAAATAGCACGCAATTAAATCACCGCGACTTGCGACAGCGCGACAAGACGCGCGCCAAACTCACCATGGTTTCGGGAGCAGCAGCAGCGGCCCTCCGCCGCGCTGCGCTGCTCCCCCGGCGCACCCTCAGCGTCGGTGTTGTCCCCGGTCCCGGCCTCGCTTGTGCGCCCGCGGCAGCAGCGACGGCTGCCTCTCCGTTCTCCCCGTCGGCGATTCGCCCATTCTCTTCCGGCCCCCGGGGCTGGAATGCCCCTACGACACCCCGGACGCCCGCGTCCACATCACCCACCGGTCTTGCCGACCGCATCTCCACCGGCGCCCAGCAAAGGTTGCTGGGACAGCCCCAATGGCCGTCCCCGGTCAGCGCGCTCCGGCGCCTCTCGATGACACGGCCGATGCTCGAGCCGAAGAAGGAGTCGAAGGAGGTGGCAGCCAGCAATAAGGACGAGGCAGGCGCGCTGCAGGCCAAGGATGAAGCGGCGGACCAGCACCTGAAGGCGCACGGATTCCAGCGGAGCGAGAAGGCTGCCAAGGCGGCCCACATCAATATGAGCGCCCGGCTCTCTAAGGAAGGCGTTGGCGCGGCTGGTAAGCCCGGCCTTTCCGAAGTGTGGCGGCTCGTTAAGATCGCGCGGCCCGAGGTTAGGTGGCTGGGGGCGGCCTTTGTGCTCCTGCTCATCTCGTCGGCCGTCACCATGTCGATCCCCTTCTCAGTCGGCAGGATCATGGACCTCTCCAGCAAGGGCCCCATCGACGAGGTGCAGATCTTCGGTCTGACGCTGCGGCAGTTCTTCTTCGGTCTCGCTGCCGTACTCACCCTCGGCGCCTGCGCCAACTTTGGGCGGATCATCCTTCTGCGCATCGTGGGCGAGCGCGTGGTGGCGCGGCTGCGGACGCAGCTGTACCGCCGCACCTACGTGCAGGACGCCGAGTTCTTCGACGCCAACCGGGTCGGCGACCTGATCTCGCGGCTGAGCTCCGACACGGTCGTTGTCGGCAAGAGCATCACGCAGAACATGTCGGACGGCCTCCGGTCGCTCGTCAGCGGCGCCGCCGGGTTCGTCATGATGGCCTGGATGAGCGCCAAGCTGACGTCGGTCATCTTGGTCATGGTCCCGCCCATCGCCATCGGTGCCGTCCTGTACGGGCGCAGCATCCGACAGCTGAGTCGCCAGATGCAGAAGAATCTGGGCACCATGGTCAAGATCGCCGAGGAGCGGCTCGGGAACGTCAAGACGAGCCAGGCTTTTGCCGGCGAGGTGCAGGAGATCGGTCGGTACAGCAACCAGGTCAAGAAGATCTTTGCCCTGGGCAAGAAGGAATCGCTGATCTCGGGCACCTTTTTCGCCTCGACCAGCTGGGCGGGCAACATGACGATCCTGGCCATGCTGATCGTGGGAGGAAACCTGGTCCGGACGGGAGTCATGTCCCTCGGAGACCTGACATCCTTCATGATGTACACGGTGTTTGCAGGATCCAGCCTCTTCGGCCTGAGCGGGTTCTACTCGGAGCTCATGAAGGGCGTCGGAGCCGCCAGCCGTCTCTTCGAGCTCCAGGACCGCCAGCCAAAGATCCACCAGACCGTGGGCATGAAGGTCACGTCGGCCCACGGCCCCATCAAGTTCTCCAACGTCACGTTTGCCTACCCCACGAGACCGGCCGTCAACATCTTCAACGGCCTCGATTTCGAGATCCCGACCGGTAGCAACGTCTGCATCGTCGGCCCGTCCGGGGGTGGCAAGTCGACCGTGGCGTCTCTGCTGCTTCGCTTCTACAACCCGACCAGCGGGACCATCACCATCAACGGCACCGACATCTCCAAGATGAACGTCAAGTCCCTCCGGCGGCGCATCGGCATGGTGGCGCAGGAGCCCGTTCTCTTCTCGGGGACCATCGCGGAGAACATCGCGTACGGCAAGCCGACGGCGACGCGGGCCGACGTGATCGCGGCGGCCAAGAAGGCCAACTGCGGCTTCATCAGCGACTTCCCCGAGGGGCTCGAGACGCAGGTCGGAGCGCGGGGCGCGCAGCTGTCGGGCGGGCAGAAGCAGCGCATCGCCATCGCGCGGGCGCTGCTCAAGGACCCGGACATCCTGCTGCTAGACGAGGCGACGTCGGCGCTCGACGCCGAGTCCGAGACGCTCGTCAACTCGGCCCTGGCCGAGCTGCTCAAGGGCCGCAGCACCACCATCTCCATCGCCCACCGCCTCTCGACCATCAAGCGGTCCGACCAGATCATCGTGCTCTCGAGCGACGGCACCGTCGCCGAGGTCGGCAGCTACGCCGCGCTGAGCACCGACAGGGACAGCGCCTTTAGCAGGCTCATGGAGTGGCAGATGAGCGGCGGCGACGTGGCCGTCGAGCGCAAGCTACCGACCGCGGGGCCCAAGATCACCGAGACGGAGGAGATCGAGGAGGAGCTGGTGCAGGAGGAGGAGGAGGAGGATTTGGAGGCGGATAAGGAGGAGAAGAAGAAGAGGGGCGATTAAACAGCAACAGAGCAGCTGACCGAGAGGGATGGTTCCTTGGTTGGTAGCGGAGAGTTGTTCGGGTTGTGCTCCTGAAAGGGCGATTCCGACGGGATATACCGCGACGACAGCACACTCGGCATGGCGATGATTATTCGAACTCGAGTTTGAGGTTGCTTTCTCGGGTCTCGCGTTGCTTTTGAGGGCTCTTCTACTCCGATAGACCTGCATCATTGGCGTATGGAAGGGAGGAGTTGTTGGTGTCTTGTACATATCACTTGGTTGGAAGATATCATCTCCGCTCGAACTTTGAGGAAGGGGGGGGGGGGTTGCCTGAGCATACTACATCAAACCAGAAGCCGGGTCACATACCGGAGAATATTAGCTACAACCGGAACGGGTATACCAAAGGGAGCGAGGGGAGCTTGGAGGTTGGAGGTTGGCAAATCAATACAACCAACGGCGATGCATACTTGGTAAAAGTTGCCCATTCAGAGCATCATCAACCGTGACCACGATGTTATGAAATGGTTCACCATTGCCCTTCCACGAGTAAGGTACTTCCACAAATAAGTAAGTACCGGTAATCCAGAGCGGTAATCCAGAGCAGTACCCGTGTTCTGCGTTGGTTCGGGATTACCTCATGTACGACACAGTCTGGGGAAGCGCGGGGGTCACAGAGCCATCTCGGGGTGTGTGCAGAACAGAACGGGAACCTGCTCACGCGACCTCGGTGATGGGTTTGGGCATAGCGGGCCCGGGCCAGCCGGCAGTCCTGTCCAGTTGCGGTGCGAGAACGGGTGTCTCCCACTCGGGCCGGGGCTGAACACATGGCTTGGCGATGTGCCCTCCCGCGCGTCGCACGTAACAGGCACATGGGGCACGCGAGGACATCCCGCATTCGTCTTGTGAGGCGCTGGAGGGGGGTCTGGGGTGCGTCCGGGGGGAGCTCGGTGAGTGCGCCATGGCTGATGGAGGATGGAGAAAAAGGAGGACAGGGTTTGAGCGAGGGAAAGAAGTTCTTCAACACAGGAGAGAAAAAAAAAGATGGCTTGTTGTTGAATGATACAGGAATATATACCCAACAAGCTCTACAGTGCTCGAATACCAACGGTACCAAGCTGCTGACTTTGATGATCTGCATCCGGACGGGAGCAGGCCATCGGGCAGAAGAGGGTCTCGGAAGCGCGGTTTCGGCTAAGTGGGCTGCTTTTTTTCGACCCCTGCCCCAGTCGACTTCTGGATCAATCTCAGAATTCCATGCCGGGGCTGACGGGCCAGGCGACCAAGAATTTCGCGGGCTTGACTGACTCACTGCATAAACTCAGAAGGCGCTTCATGCTCTCTTCTGACTTCAAGTCCCTTACACCTTGCCGCCTTTGATACAAAATCATAGGTACCAAAGGGCTTCAGTTCATGAATCACAATCGCTAATTATTGCCGGCTCTACTGCTTTCCAGTGAGCTGGCCATGGAGTTCCAACGCTACACAACCTGGAAGGCTCCTCGGTGAGTCTCCACCGTGGCGTCCGCATGGCAGTCAACCCCACCATGCCGATACGCCCCGCCTCTAACCCGGACTGGGTTTTGTGTTCGATGAGCAAGAGGTGTGGAAAACCTTGCCTCCGAATTAGGCGTTTCGGGCATTGGTGACTCGTACCTTGAGGAGGCGGGCGAACTCGGGTGAATTGTTGTGTTGTCCCTTTTGGCCTTTGTGCCTGTTTATTTCGCCAATTTGAACCCGTTTTTTCGAAGAGCCCGTCGGAAAACTGTGAAATTCCCGGTACCTGTTCTTTCTCTCCCGCGGAACGACCCCCATTTTGGGATCTCTCGTCATCTCATCAGTGGCTTTCACACACTGCCCACACTCTTTCTCTTGAGATTAGGTACGCTCTTTCCAGCGTACGCCGCAGGGCCACCGCTTGGCTCTTTTCCCCATGAGGAACATCCCGTCCGTCCTCGACCGAGTCCTGTTTGGGTGATTTTCTTGCATCCTTGGGTTCTTGTCGAGGGTCGCGGTCGTCTTGAAAAGCAGCCCCTCCCCCCACTACACCGCCGCTGGAGTTGCCCTCCACAGGTCCCCTGATTTCAACGTCAACAACACCACAAGCCAGCAACTACCATCTCACTGCCAGAGCCATTGAGTCACCTCACGCCCAGTCTCGATCCTTGAATTCTTTGCCGCACGCCGGTCGCAAGTCACCACACCTCTCTCATCACCCTCACTCCGAGTCAATGAGCCCACCGTTGGCGGTGAAGAATCCGAACATGGCCCGGGCCCTGTTGAAGAACCACGACTCCCGCGGCTGGATTGTGCAGAAGTTTGGAGGAACCAGCGTGGGCAAGTTCCCCGACAAGATTGCCGAGGATATTGTCAGGTATGACCTCGGTTCTCCGAAATCCAGAGGCTCGGAGCTGACGAAAAGGTCAAGATCATATGTCGAGAATAACCGGGTGGTGGTCGTGTGCTCGGCCCGGAGCACCGGCAAGAAGGCGACAGGGACCACGAGCAGGTGAGTGCTGTGTGTGCTGTTCTGTGTCTCATATTTGGCTACGAATCATGCCCTTCCCCTCATGTGCTTCCCCCACAACACATGCAGCGTCCCGGACGCGACACGCCCTCCCCTGATTAGTTAACGCTTTGCAGGATGGCTGACAACGTGCCCTCTCTTGCAGGCTGCTGGAGGTGTACAAGAAGCTGCGCTCAATAGCTGCCGCCACCAATGACTATGACGCGCAGGAGGATCTGTTGGGCGAGGCTAGGCACATCGTCCAGGAGATATGCGCAGATCATGTCGCAGCCGCAGACGCCTTTATTCGAGACCCCCAAGTTAGCGCCCTCCTCAAGGCCGACACGGAGATGGAGTGCCAGCACTTGGTTGATTATCTAGAAGCAGCTAAGCGCTTCAATCTGGAAATCAACTCCCGGGCCAAGGATAGGGTTGTCAGTTTCGGCGAGAAACTGAGTTGCCGCTTCATGACATGTCTCCTCAAAGACAGGGTAAGTCCACCAATGTCTCTTGTCGACGGGGCCGCTCACGCTGACTCGGATGTGGAAAAAAAGGGGGTCGATGCTGAGTACATTGACTTGGCCGACATCATTCACAATGACACCGCCGGACGGCTCGACTCTGCCTTCTACAAGCTTGCTGCCAATACCGTCACCAAGAAGATTATGGCCTGCGAGGGCAGGGTTCCCGTGGTGACCGGTTTCTTTGGCAACGTTCCCGGCGGTCTGTTGGACGGCGACATTGGGCGCGGCTACACCGACTTGTGCGCGTCTCTGGTGGCCGTAGGCCTCAAGGCTGAAGAGCTCCAGATATGGAAGGAGGTGGATGGCATCTTCACGGCCGACCCTAGCAAAGTGCCGACCGCGCGACTCATCCCCTTCATCACTCCGGCCGAAGCCTCGGAACTGACCTTCTACGGCTCCGAGGTCATCCACCATCTGACCATGGACCAGGTCATCAAGGCGGTGCCCCCGATCCCGATCCGGATCAAGAACGTCAAGAACGCCCGCGGCGAAGGCACCATTGTGAAGCCGGACCCCCTGCTGGCGGCGGACCAGCGCATCCAGCGGCCGAGGCAGCCGTCGGATCCGTCGCTGCGCAAGCAGCCCAAGCGCCCCACGGCCGTCACGGTCAAGGACAAGATCTCCATCATCAACATCCACTCCAACAAGCGGTCCATCGCCCACATGTTCCTGGCCCGCGTCTTCTCCATCCTCAACCAGCAGCGCATCTCGGTCGACCTCATCTCGACCAGCGAGGTGCACGTCTCCATCGCCGTCCACACGGCCACCTCGGAGCTCGGCAACTTTGACCAGGCCGTCGACCTGCTCCGCGCCGAGTGCGGCGAGGTCAGCGTGCTGCACGACATGAGCATCCTCAGCCTGGTCGGCGCCGAGATGAAGAACATGGTCGGCATCGCCGGCCGCATGTTCTCGACCCTGGGCGAGAATCGCATCAATCTGGAGATGATCTCACAGGGTATGTTTTTCACGATTCTTTTCTCCTTTTGTTTTCGTTCTGGGTGCCGCATTGCTAACGCAAGTGTCTATCTAGGTGCCAGTGAGATCAACATTTCGTGCGTCATCGATGCTCGCGATGCCGAGAGGGCTATGAACATCTTGCATACGAGCCTCTTTACCTTTCTTGAATAGGGGGCCGATGTAGTCGATACAGGGTTGGCCTGCACAACCTGCAAGGCTGGCCGGAATACTCGATGTGAGGGATCTCGGGGGGTTGTTTTTGTTGCATGTTCCTGCCGAGTCTTGCTAAAAGGGGTGCATAGAGTTCTGTGAAGGGCGGCGGTCAAAATACCTTGGGGTTTTGCTCTTTCAGCAGGCAAGGGGAGATATCATACAGGGGGTCACGATACATACTCTGATGCATGTCGATGGGAGAGGTTTAGACTTTTGTCTGTACGTAGTCGTTTACATTTGGTTGAAGTCGGCGTTTCTGATTTCTGAATGCATAAGCAGGCTTTCTTCAACCGTCTTCGTCTTGGTTTGCTAGCTTGTGGATTGTCCCATGCTTCTTCTAACAGAGCACATCAAGGCTTCGGGATAATGACTCATACTACTTCCTTTCCTTTTCTCTCTTTTTGTTCCAATTTCTTGTATCTTCCCCACGTCCTGAACTCCCCGACCCATTGAAACAAGCTTTGGAGTCCAATGCAAGGGTTAGGGTTATTTGAGTCCTTATTTTCTGATAAGTTATCCGGCCTCGAACGCATCCACTGGAGCCTCAACTTCCCTGCACGTCACAAGACAGACTGAAATTCCATCATCAACCTCCGACTCAACCATCCTCCCTCGGTCGCGTCGCAACCCAAAGCCTCATCTGACGGCTCCCTCCCCAACCCAACCCATTTCTCGCTCGACTCCGCGCAGCGAGTCCACCGGCCGCCGCCATGGGCAAAGCCGAGCCGGGATCCACCAAGTACCTCGCCAACAAGATGAAGCAAAAGGGCCTGACGCGCCTGCGGTGGTACTGCCAGATTTGCGAGAAGGCGTGCCGCGACGAGAACGCCTTCAAGATGCACTGCCAGTCCGAGAGCCACATGCGGCGGGCGCTCGAGGCCGGCCAGAACTTCCGGGGCCTCCAGGAGGACTACAGCAAGCAGTTCCTGCACGAGTTCGTCTCGCTGCTCCGGACGGCCCACGGCGAGAAGAGCGTCCACGCCAACAAGTTCTACCAGGAGGTCATCGCGCGCAAGGACCACGTCCACCTCAACGCCACCCGCTGGCACTCGCTAACCGACTTTGTGAAACACATTGCCCGTGAGGGCGTCGTGCGCGCCGAGGAGAAAGAGGACGGCCTCTTCATCGCCTGGATTGACGACTCGCCCGAGGCCATGAAGCGCCGCGAGGCCGTGAGGAGGAAGGAGATGCAGGACAAGGGCGACGAGGAGAGGGAGCTGATGATCCTGAGGGAGCAGATCAAGCGGGCCCAGAAGGACGCCGAGGCGAGGGGGGCCGCGGTGAATGGGGAGGCGGAAGAGGAGGGAAAGGTCTTGAAACGGGAGGAGGGTGAGAAGATCAAGCTGAGCTTTGGGGCGAAGCCAGTGGCGAACAATGCTACGCGGGAGGCTGGGACAGGTGCGAAGGGGGAGGGCGGGCCTTCGGAAGCGGCGGACGGGTCAGTAAGCATTGGGGAGGACAAGAAGGAGGAGGACACCAAACCGGCCGAGACGACAGAAGCAGCGAAGCCGGTGTCACTAAAGTTCGGAACTAAACCACAACCGAAGAACGTCTTCAAGAACGCCTTTGCTGGCGCTCCAAAGAAGGTCATGGCTGCTCAGCCCAAGAAGATGAGCGAAGCCGAACGAATCATGAAGCAGGAATTGGAGCGGAAAAGAGCGCGCGAAGCGGGCGGCGGGCCACCCAACAAGAAGCCGCGATTTTAGGATGTCTGTCTGGGCAAGGGGAGTGGAAAACTTTTGTGTAGCATATCTGGCGTTCAGGCATGTGTCATTTCAGGGGCATGATACCAGGAGTTTGAGAACACGATGCAATGATACCATTGATAAATGGCGAGAATCAGTCTGTTTTAACCAACTCCAAACTCCATCGCCCGATGCTGAACCTCTTCCCACAAATCACCCAGTGACCACTAATCCGCCTCAGTCGCGCTGCCATCACGTCTATGGGTAGCCGTCAGTCAGACCTCAGAAAACACACCGTGGCCGGCCAGCAAACTTACGGGATGTACGTAGTCCTGTACTCCTCCTCGATCGAGGTCCGTACGTCGTCCGGCAGCTGGCCCGACACCTTTGTCGCGTAGACTCCCCGGACGTACCCGTCCAGCCGCTGCCACTTTGCCACCCACGACCTGGACGGGTCGGCCAGCGTGATGAGCCCTTCAAACACCTGCGACGTGCAGCTGTCGATCTGGTCGGGCGACCCTTGCAGGTGGAGGAACTCCTCGCAGTTGGGGCAGCCTTCATCGCGGAAGCGCTGGTGAGTGGCGTCAGCATCGTGGATGAGTTGATAAGTGAGAAAAGGGGATATGAAAGGCTTCCTTACGGCGTAGGTCATGACGATGGAGCAGACCATGCAGGCGCGCAGGTAGCGCTGCTGCGCTGGCGCGACGTAATTTTCTGACATTTTGGCTCTGTTTTGGTCGGGGGATGAAAGAGCGGATGTGGCAAGGAATTTGCCCGAAAAGCGATGAACAGGGAGTTGGGGAAGATGTGAAGCTACGTTGTTGAGTTTGAGTTCCGCAGGGTTGGCTTTCACTTGAGAGTCGAGACCGGGGGTGGTCTTTGTGAGGCTGAACAACCTGGGACGCGTTCAAGTGCTGCAAGATAACGGTGTATCCTTACTGTACTGTACGATTTCTTGGTACGGAGATCCCATCCTTTAGCGTGGGCTAAGTTACGGTACACATGCCAAAGTGGGGCAGGCACTTTCACTTATCAATTGATCCCGGCAACTGCACTCACCTCGAAACCCGGACCGCATGCATTCATTCCTCCCTGCCCTTGCTTCTCCCTCCAAGCCGTGTGCCGGGACTGAAGACGGGCTACATGCAGATACCCAGTTGCTGGTCCGTCTGGCGGTTCAATTTTGATCCCACCACCGTCCGAACACCCACCCAAAAGTGTGAACCGAGCGACGTGCAACTGCGTCACCATCACCCGGAGCTCAGTGCCTTGCCTTCTATCCGCTTTATTAGCGTCTGAGAGCGACTCGGCAGCCCACCGAGTAAATAAAAAATGGGCAACAGCCCCTCCACCTCCAAACCCGCGGGCCACTCCTCCTCGTCCCAAACACACTCGCAGCACCAGCATGACCGGTCGGTGAGGCGCGACCACAAGCACCCCATCCCGTTGCAGATCCAGCGGGTTGCTGCCCCGCCAGAACCCTCGCTCACTCAGGCGCAGGGCACCGCTGTCCAACCGCCGTCGAGCAGCAGCAGCAGCAGCGCCGCCAGCCGGCCGAAGCCGCTGCAGCCCCGACCCCTCGGCGCCCCATCGGGCTACTCGACCGCCTCCTCGTCCACCACTGCCGCCAGCTCCACGAGCTCTGCGAAGCCCGTCGAGGTCAAGCAGGGCAACAAACAAGACCCCAGCCATGCGCCTGCCAAGCCCGTAGCGGTGCCCAACTCGCACATTCCGTCATCTTCTCCACGGTCCCCGCGTTCCGACGACGGCTACGAATCCGCCGCCATGCCGCACAGCAGCGTGCAGGAGGTCTCGTACCTGACCCGCCCCCCGCGTCTGCCGCTTCCCATCGAGGAGGAGGTGCACACGCCGGGCTCGCCCATCATCGCCCCGGCGGATGCCGGCGCGCCCATCGACGAGGGCGAGGGTCTAGATGCAGCCGGCCTGGCCCACCCAACCTCGAATCTGAGCGACAATTCAGTGCCGGAGGAAGAGGATACCGAGGAATTGCTAGTAGACAAGACCAGGCCAACGGTGGCGACCAGGCTGGAATGGCGCCACGGCGGCGACAAGGTCTACGTGACGGGCACCATCTTCAACTGGAATCGCAAAACACGGCTACACCCAGTGTGAGTATTGCAGCAGGGGACACTTGACGCCCATGTTTTCCTTGGCCATGAGCGCTGACCTGACGTGTCGAATCCAGCGAGGGCCAGCCAGGCGTCTTTGCGACTACCATCAGCATCCTCCCAGGCACACACCATATCCGCTTCCTAGTCGACGGCCAGATGCAGACGACCCCCGATTACCCGACAACGGTCGATTTCGGCAATAACTTAGTCAACTATATCGAGGTCAGCCCCGATGATCTGCAGCCTGTAACGGCGGACACGGACGGGACCTCGGCAAATGCTCAGCAGCAACCGCCGGCGGACGCGGCGCAAGCCGAGGAGGAGAGTGACTTGCAAGTTCCCAGCTTCAGGGAGGTCACACCAGCCAGCCAGTTCGCGCAAAAGATTCCGAGGTACCTCCTCGACCTGGACCAACCAGAGGATTCCCCCATATACCACAACGCAGTCCTGGCAACGGAGAAACTGCAGAACCCGCCGGCTCTCCCCGGGTTCCTGAGTAAACCCGTCCTGAATGCGGCCAGCCTGAGGAAGGATGACAACAGCGTTCTGTCGCAGCCGAATCACACTGTTCTTAATCATCTCGCTACTAGCAGTATCAAGAACAATGTGCTAGCGGTCTCGGCCACAACGAGGTACAAGAGCAAGGTGAGTGAGCGTAAACTAACCTGCGGTATCTTGTCACCAGGCTGACTCGTCTGTAGTATGTGACCACCATTATGTACAAACCAACGACGGCAGAGGGCATTTGAGATGCTCGCTCAGTGCTCGCTTGGAGCGTGGCGTCAAGATGTTGCGGAGTTTTGGTAAATGTCCGCGGCGCCAGATAGATGTTCTGTAGGTAATGTGGCAGGCGTATGCGTCTCTGGGATTTGGTGAGGATTGAGCAGTGCTGCATTGGGCGTTCCTGGGGTTCAGAGGTTGAGAAGGAGCACCAGGTGCCAGTGGCAGCAGCACTTGTTGCGTACGGAGTCTAGCCACGGAGTAAGGCCATGATGTGTCAATCAGAGGTGCATTACCTCCTCCATTTGACAAACACCTCGTCTGTCCTAAACCGTTGTGTACATGTGCTCTCCTCCATCAGGGTCCTGAACCCTGTCTCGTAGGCCAGCAAGCCTGCATGCGCAATCATAATGCCATTGTCTATGCAGAAACGCTCATCCGTCGCATAGACGCTTCCGCCGCGGTCTGCCGCCATGGCGCCCATCATGTCCTGCAGCCGCTCATTGCACCCCACCCCGCCAACAATCAGCACCTGGCTGCTGCCCACATGCGCCATGGCCCGCTCCGTGATCTCCACCAGCATGGCAAACACCGTCTCCTGCAGACTGAAGCACAGGTCCGCCCCCGTAAACGGCTCCCCGTCAGGCCCCTTCCCGCCAGCCTTCATCTGCGCCGCCAGCTCCTCCGCCCTCGTCAGAATGCCACTAAACGAGCAGTCCATCCCCTTGACGGCATACGGCAGGTCCAGTAGCACCCTGCCCCCTTGCTTGGCCAGCTGCTCGATATTGTACCCCGGCGCGGGGTCGTTGCTGATGGCCAGCGCGCGCGCGAACCGGTCCAGGCAGTTGCCGACGGCGATGTCGAGCGTCTCGCCAAAGATGCGGTACCGCTGCTCCGCGTAGGCAATCACCTGAGTGTTGCCGCCGGACACGTACAGCACCACCGGGTGCTCGGCCCCGGTGATGGCCCGCCCCATCTCGATGTGCCCGACGCAGTGGTTCACGCCGACCAGGTCCCGGCCCCACAGCAGCGCCAGCGTGCGTGCCGCCACGGCCACCGACGTCAGCGGCGCCCCCATGCCCGGCCCGCGCGTGTAGCAGACGCAGTCGATGTCGGCGGCCGAGACGCCCGCGTCGGCGAGCGCCTGCTTGGCCACGCGCACGAAGAAGGCCCGGTGGTGCCGCGCCGTGTCCTTGGGCAGGAAGCCCGTGCCCGGCGGCGAGACGAAGGTGTGCCGCACGTTGGAGAGCACGCGCGAGGTGCAGGTCGACGAGGGGGACGAGAGGTCGCCTTCGTGTAGAATCACGCCGATGCCCAGCTTGTTGGCCGAGCCTTCGCAGCCGAGGGCGATGCGGCGCTTCTTTTTGGTGATGGCGTTCATGGTGGGGCTTTTTGACTTGGAACGGTGGTGGGGTGGGGAGGTCGGGTGTCGTTGCTCTTCCGATGACTGGAGTAATGGTTATCGGTCCAGTGGAAATGAAGCTTGTGTTCGGCCTCCTCTATTGAGATTTTGTCTTTATAACCGATTCTGGTTGTTGTTGAAGCTCCAGATCACAAGGCTGTTGTTGGAGGTATCCGTCCGACGGACCTCTAACATTTCGTCAGCGGGGCACACGACTCGGAGGGGTCGTGCTTGTCCGGATCGGCAGGGCTTTCGGGTAAGGTACCTGATGTGGCCTGTGCGTTCTGACTGATTGGCGCTCGGCCCACAAGACCTCGAGCATGACCAGCCCCACACTGAATGGAGCCGCCGGTGACTTTGGTTCCGTCGGCAACTCCCCCACTGGCCACTGCACTGAGAAATACCTGGGACTGCTGTATAATTCCTGGCCTTGCTCTCAGCATCCGACCCCTCTGACCAACAGCGATCAAGGCGACAAGCATGCTTACGCATTGCTAGGCAACTCTTTCTACTTGCCATTGCAGAGCTCAATCCCTCGAACCATGTCCTCGACAAGTAGCTGGCTCATGCCGCTGACATAGCGCAGCTGCTCCTCCCACGCTGCCTGAATCCGTGTCGAGGGATTGCGGAGACAAGGAGTAACGAGAGGGCTTGCCTGCTCTCTTCCTGCTACCTGTTCTCGAGGTATGTCCTGTCTCCCAGACCCAGGAGTATCAATGTATCGTCCACCGTCGTCGGAGCTTTGACAGCAAAGGATTTCGTCCTGGTGCTTGCAAATTCGAGGCTGACTGGCTGTGATATCTTGCAGAAGCCAGAAACTCTCCACTCGAGCAACAACCGGCCTCGCCAGCTACCATCAAGGTATTCGCCATTGCGTTCGTTTTCGCAGAAGACTTGGGGCCTCTGAGGGCTTGCCCGGCCAACTCGGTCCACTGCCTCCAGCTGCAATGCGCACAGAGCACGCGAGGATGACAAAGGCGTAGAGCCTTGACCCGAACACGCTATGCTGGATGCTGAGCCAGAGGCCAACCTGGGAGCGCTTCCCGGCGAGCTTTTGGTGAAGGTCCTGCTCCCGTGGAACATGCTGTCGACCTGCTAGCCTCCGTCAGGAGACGGAAATTCTACACAGATGGAGCAGCAAACCGCCTTGGCTTCGCCAAGCTCAGGCGGTTTCGGCAGCATCCATCACTTCTCAGCGCCTTCATAACGGTACCACGGCATGGGTTCGTTCGGCGAGGCCCATTCGGCCTTCCTTTCTCCCTGATGCGGATGTTGGTCTCGGGACCGCTGAGACGAGGTCCGGCAGCAGCCCCACTTTTCGCCATTGAGCAAGATGCACCACAAACCCCGACCCTCTTTGTCAACGCAAGACCACCACAACGCCTTACTTGGTATCCTGCTCGTCATCTCTGGCCATGGCGGCACCCTCAAAGTCTTTGACGAGTTGTCCTTCATCCACCCTCGTCCCAAACTCAACAAGCCCCGATTTCAGTCCGCGCACAACGGCACATCGAATTCAAAAAGCGAGGAATGCCGCGAAACGCTGCTTGGCTGGTATTCTCAGGGGTCTATGAGCGATATCCACAAGACACCATGCCGCCATTTCGACATTACAAATATACATGGCTTGGCCTGCCTGACAATATCATTTACACGAAACCCAGACACCAGAACGCCTCGCCAGGCCAAAACCCTCTTCTACCAGGCCCGTCGCTGAAATGCAATCATCGGAGTGTTGAGTGGATATACAGAGCAAGAAATTGCGCTGTTCTCGCCAACCGCTCGCGGCATCTGATCCTATTTAAGGGCCGTCAAGTGGTTACTTGAGCCTGTGGTGGCGGTTGTGGCTGCAGCACTGGGTGTTGTGCTTGTTGCGGTTGCTGTGGTGGTTGAGGAGGAGGGAGCGGCGCTCGAGCATTCGCCACCGCTACTCGACTCCCCATCCATGGCGGCAGAGGGATGGACGCGCGGAACCTCAGAGCACTCGTGTCAAAGGGATCAACCTCGTACACGGGCGGCTCTTCCTCGTCATCGGATGATTGGTCATACTTCCAACGATCCAGCACCTCAGCACTGACGTCGCGTGGCGGACTGACCATACCCCGACGGTCAATCCACAATCGGTTGAGCCGGCCGATGCGACGCCGATAGGCCGGTGGATTCTTCCTCGACTCTTCATCCCGCGCCACGCCGCGGAATTTCAAGAGAGGGTGTGCATCTTGCGGCTTGTCGAGGTCCATTGGTGTTGGCTCATCCACGGACGCTGACGACGTACTAGCCGGTGGCGTCATCAGGTACTGTGTCTTGGCCGGCCGAAAGCTATGGTCTTGTTTGGGCCCATGGACCGGCGACAGGGGGCCTCTTGTGAGGTCCAAGTGGTTCCGATTCCACTCGTTGTGGCTCTGCACCTTTCTCTCTACGTCGGCCCGCAGCTCATTCTCCTTCTCGGCCAACCGGTCAGAAAGGAACGAAAGGTCCGCCTCGGTGGGCGGCCGGCCGTCGGACCGGACGGCGATGCGAAGTTGCGTTGGTGGCGGCGCCCGCTGCACGATCGAGATATCGGCGGCCTTCCTCTTTTGCGGCTGTGAAGTGTCAGTACCAGAGGAGAGGTGCGGCAGATGGGCAATGGGTGCACCAACCTTTTGGTTGATGAGGTCTTCGTCGTCGGTCCTGATGCCCAAGCGGATTTTGTGCTCCTTGAGCTGGGCTCGCACCTCGAAGATGGCACGATCCGCCTTGAGCATCTCGGCCTTGAGGAGCTCGCGATTGTGGGCGGCGAGAACCAGCTGCCGTCCTTCCTCAAGCTCTTTCCGCAAGCGTTTGAGCTTCTCGGCGCTCTGAACGTCCCTGGCCCGTGTCTTGCGGGTCTGGCGGACTTCGCGGCGCCGGAAGCAGACGTACGGATCAGCCTCGTCACTATCCTGATGCTTCTCGAACTTGAGCGTCGGGTGGAGTGGCTGGTTGCTCAGTGCTTGCCGCCGCGATTTCCAGTACTCATAGACGTCCTTGGTGTGAGGCATGATCTTGAACTTGTCCAGGTCCTGCAAGCCCTGGAGCATCTCATCGTACGAAAGTATGGTCTGGTCTATCGAGGCGAAGGGTGCTTGGACATAGGAGGTGTCCTCAAACACCTCCATGATGCCCTCAAAGTCATCCTCGGAAAGCTGAGCCGAGGCTGGTCGCTTTTGGTTGTACGACTTGAGGAAGGCATCGTCCTCCTCGGTCATATCATACATGCATCCTATAGATTCTTCCACAGTTTGGGAGAAGCGGATGTATGACGACGTCTTGGAGAACGGGCGGGCATAGAGCTCGTCATAGTTGAGGGTGCTCTCCTGCGGTGGCGGCACGGGAATCTCCTGGTCTATGGCGACTCCCGCGCTCTTAAGGACGGCCTGAAGATGGTATTCCTGGAGAGTGAAAGGTCAGTATCAAACTTCCGTCAAAACACCGACGCGGAATATGATGATGTGGCACGTGCGCTGACACGTGACTGACGCGCTCATATGGCGGTTTGGACTCACATTTTCCTCGGCCTGTTCGACTCCGGTCGCGATTTGGGCTTCGTTTGTGAGTTGTTCATACTCTGTGGGATCGATCTGATCCTCTCTGAGCACGGACAAGGGCGTTTTCACGCTCAGTTTCTTGTATCGGACCTTGCGGGTCGCCATGGCCGCTATGGGAGGTAAGTCGGGCAAAAAGCCTCGGGAAACCCCGGAAAAAAGTCGTTTCCCTCATTCAGGGTGACATGCGAAACCGGACTGCCGAATTTTTGGATGCAAAACCGGCGTTGTTGTCGGTATTTTGATGGCTGACTTTTGCTCTCCCGGTGGACTGACGTTGGAGGTGCTGGGGCGCACTGGCAGAATCTGCTCGATTTTGGCGGCGTGTTCCGGTTCTGAAAGGGGCGCGCCCCACAACACCCTTGCCGCAACTGACATGCCTGGGCCCGGTAGATTGCTGGAGGCGCAGCAGGGAATCCATTGGCTTTTCTTTTCTTGCTGGCAGCCCACCGAAACCGGCGAGATGGAACTTGCAGTTTATCGACAAGTTCTGAAGTGTCCTTCTGGGAATCATGGACGTCTCTAATATCCGTATTTTCTATGAGACAAAGTTCGGCCTGTATCTGTACTTCTCTTCGCCCCCAATTTCTGTCACTCCAGAGCAGGGGATCCCGATCCTGATATCGTGCACGTGCCTTGCCCCTCCGTCATGGCTGCCTTGGCGGCGACACAGGCTCGTTCCAGTGTGTGGCTAGTGCACAACAGTGTGGCGCCTGGTCTGGATTACCCCGCCATCGGTGAGGCCCCACTCTTTTCTGCTGTTGGAATCCAGCCTTGTCAATATCAATCCATCAGCTCGCGACCCCTGGACTCATCGCTCGCAGCGGGCCACCTTTTTCTAGTGCCACGACCACCTCACGAGCTAGGTACTATACGCAGGGCCACGGCATTTCCCCTGACGACCGAACAGATTGGAAGCCCGCTCCGGCCGAGTAGCGCAGCAGAGCCAGCTCCTTGCCAGCGACCGAAGCCGCAAGGCTCCCAGCCTCCGATCGCTTAAGAGTATATCCAGACCGACACCAGCCCCATCGCCTACCCTCGTTTTCGACTGCGCTTTCTCCTTGGGCGCGGATATATATCGAATCAGACCAACCTACCGAACGGGTTTTCGCACACTCCAAATCCACAGAAGCGCCTCGTTCGCTAAAAAGCTGCCAAGATGGGCAACACGACCAGCGCTGTGCTGGACAACATCGTTCAGGGGTCGAATTGTACGGGCTGTTTCTCGCTTTTGCCCCTACCTAGGATGTCTGTACCTGGTGTGCTGACCGGTGGTCTTTTTTCTTTCGCGGGATAGTCGACAGGGAAGAGGTGGACAGGCTAAGGAAGCGGTTCATGAAGCTGGACAAGGTGCGTTGACCGCCATGCCGGAAATGTGTTGTGCGTGGCGGGAGGGCACCGAAAGGCTGACGATGTTGTGTTTGTTTTTTTCATTTTGCAGGACAACTCTGGCACGATCGAGCGCGAAGAGTTTCTGAGCTTGCCGCAAATATCGTCCAACCCGCTCGCTACGAGGTCCGTATCCATCCAAATCGTGATTTGTCTTCAGCAACTCAACTCGGGGTCTAACGGGCGGGGTGTGGCATGCTCTAGGATGATTGCCATCTTTGACGAAGACGGAGGCGGCGACGTGGATTTCCAAGAGTTCGTCTCCGGGCTGAGCGCCTTCAGCAGCAAGGGCAATAAGGAGCAGAAGCTGCGGTTCGCCTTTAAGGTGTACGACATCGACCGGGACGGGTACATCAGCAACGGGGAGCTGTTCATCGTACTGAAGATGATGGTGGGCAACAACCTCAAGGACCAGCAGCTGCAGCAGATTGTCGACAAGACCATCATGGAGGCGGACCTGGACAACGACGGCAAGATCAGCTTTGAGGAGTTCCAAAAGATGGTGGAGAACACCGACAGCATGAGTTTGATGACGCTAGGTGAGTGGTTCTCAGCTCCTTTTTGGGAACCTGGTGGGTTGCTGACTTGGCGTGATGTAGACCAGATTTGAGGCCTGGAGGCTCTTGAGAATGATCACGAATTGATGAAGACTTGCGCGTTTCTCTTGATTCAAGAACACCCGAGGCAGCTACTTTCCCCAATCGGCTCGTCTGGATACTGTATCGGGGCATGGTGTCCACTGAGTATTGCTGCTTTGCTCTCCCTCCCGCAGGTAGTTGAATACACGGCCTCCGTCGGAAAGACCCGCCGAGCTTATTGTACAAGTCTATGGAGAGAATACACTAGAATACAACACAGACCACACCCCGGTTACGGACTCTTCACATAGCCCGTCTTCGCCAACGTCTCTTCAAACAACTCCTTACACCTCACTCTACTCCCTAGCCTCGCACATAGCAAGAAGGCGCCGCTGAGCTTCCGATGCAGGCTGTACGTCTCCTCGGGCGGCGGCGCCAGGCGCTCGTGAATCATGACGGGGATCTGGGCCTTGACGCGCTCGGTGATGGTCTGGTCCCGAAAGTCGTAGACCTCGGGCGCGGAGCGCAGGAAGGGCTCGGCCAGGGTCAGCACGCTGGCGACGTGGGCGTCGAGCATGGCCCTGCTCTCGTGGCCCGTCAGGTAGCCCAGCTCCTCGCTCAGCCGGCGGACGGCGTCGCGGTCGGAGCGCGAGGCGGCCTCGAGCAGCGCCACGTAGCGCGCGACGAAGGCGTCCGGGTACTCGCGCGAGGCGCCAAAGTCGAGCAGCTCGAGCCGGCCCGTCGCGGCGTTGTAGAGGAAGTTTGTCCAGTTGGGGTCTGTCTGCATGAAGCGGAACTCGGCGATCTCGCGCAGGCAGAGGCGCAGGAGCTGCGTGCCGATCCAATCGCGCTGGTCCTGCGTCAGGGACGAGCTGGCGCGCGTCACGGCCGTGCCGTGCATGAACTCCATGGTGAGCACGTGCTTGCCGCTGGCTTCCCGGTAGACGCGCGGGACCGAGAAGACGGCGTTGTGTTGTTGTTCGTTGTCTTGTTGTTGTCCCGAGGGGTTGGTGGTGAGGAGTTGGCGGTAGCGCTCGGCGCACTCGGCCTCGCGGGTGTAGTCGCATTCCCAGGCCAGCTCGGTGCGGGCGTTGTCGATGGTCTTGTTGAGGTAGAGGCCCTTGGGGAGGAGCTTGGTGGCGGCGAGGAGGATGGCGAGGTTGTCGAGGTCCGAGTTGATGGAGTCGGCCACGCCGGGGAACTGGACCTTGACCGCGACGCGGGCGCCGTTGGACTTGAGGGTGGCCCGGTGGACCTGGCCAATGGAGGCGGCCGCGATGGGCTTGTCCTCGAACTCGTCGAAGAGCTCGCGCCAGTTCTCGCCCAGATTGGCGGCCAGCACGCGGTCCCGCTGCCAGCCGGGCATGTAGTCGGCGCGGTCCTGGACTCGCTGGAGGACCTCCTGGATGGGGGCCGGGAGCATCTTGGCGTCCTGGAAGCTCATCATCTGGCCGAGCTTGAGTGCGGCGCCTCGCATCCGGGAGAGCTTGGCGACGAGCCGTTCCATGTTGGCCGCGCTGAGCATCACCGAGCCCGATCCTCCACCCCCGACTGCGCGACTGAGGCCCTCGCCTATTGCGCCCGCAAACATGCCCGCTGCCAGACCGCTGTAGTTCCAGAGCCGGCCGAGCCTTGAGGAGGGGACGGCGGACTCGCGGAGCTGGTATCCAGGTGCGGCAGCCGCTATGTCGGCGACTATGCTTGCGTCTTCCTGTGAGATTCCTTTTCCTTCGGCGGTGATCGGTGTCTCGGTCTTCGTTTCTGTAAGCAAACTGGCAACTTGTGGGTCGTTGGCCCTCGTTTCAGTGGCCTGCCTGAGTGAAGCAGCCGCAGGCTCGGGCTCGGATTCTGACGCGGAAACATGTTCATCTCTCTCCCTGTCCGTCTCCACTTCCATTCCATTCTCTGTGACTTCCTCTGTTGCTGGGGAGAGCGTAGATTTTGAGTCCAGAGTTTCGGGTGTTGCTGTCGTCTCGGACATCGTCTCAGACCTCGTCTCGATGTCTTGTGATACTTCTGCTTCCTTCGCTGCCTGCTCGCCCTCCCCGCTGATCGGAGCCACCAAAGGCTGCGGCAGCTCCTCCTTCTCCCCAACCTCATCCAGGGCCTCCAAAATCCTCGACCCCCCTCGTGTCCGGAAAAGTTTGAGGTCCACGCCGGGCAGCCCCATCGTCGGCGTCCTTGGGATCTGTGAGGGTGGTTGCTTGGGAGGGGTGAATCCCTGCTTCAGAAGCGCAACCCCACCATCCGCCCACGGAGCAGGCACAAAGCCATTCTTCTGCTCGCCTGTCTGTTGCGAGTTTCGCACTGCATCAGACTGCCCGTTGCGCCCCCCGAGCTGATGTTCCGACTCTCGGACACGGGCATCCGCTTCCCCAGACGAGGCACCGACCGACGTTTCATGTCCTTTCTCCCGCTGCGGCTTACCCTCCTCCTGCTCCACTCCACCCTCCGATTCCCGTTGCGGTGGCTGCTCCTCCTCTACCACGGTCCGGCTATCCTCCCCAGGCTGTCGTGTTTCCTGCCGTTGCTGATGTTGTTGCTGCTGCGGCTGCTGCTGGCCCCTCAGGACACTCCCCACGACACTCGACCCCTTGCCATACCTCTCGACCTGTCTCGCCCTCAGCGCAGCATGCCTGCTGGCCACGGAGCGCGAGGCGCTCGCGAGGGCGGCGAGGTCGACGAGCAGGTCGGCGAGGCGCATCCCGACTCGATTTATTCGACTCCCTCGCCGACACTTCTTCTACCACCTGGCAGCAAGGCGAATGAAAGATGCTTTGTTCTTGTCGTCACCGTGGCGTCTCCATCTCCTGGCAAAACAGATGAGTGTTGGTTGCATGCGGGATTCCGGGGTGATCCGGGTGGATACGGTCATGACCGGAGCCGAGAGAGCCGCAAATTTTACGGGTGCATTTGGGCCCCCTGTCACTGTCAAAAGACGCAGCACACCGGGACGTTGAAGGCGGCAGGGCGCCCTTGCTAGCGCCGGGAGTGGCCCGAATTGGCGGGTCTTGCAGTCTGCGTAGGGCTGATCACAGCGTGGGGTTTCATGGGCCTCGATGTCGCATTCATGAGGTAGGGAGTTGCCGACCATGTAGACATACAAGAACAAAGATTGCTTAAAGGAGTCTTCCGTAACTTGGAAGTCATGAATTCATGCTACTAGCATACTGGCTATCCAAGACGCTGTCTAACACTAAATCCGGGTATCATCAATGCAATGCGCCATCCTTCCCAACCATACGAATGTCATTCATGCGTCTACGTCGCCATGTTCTTTAGCCCAGAGCCCTTACCCCGGGGCGTGGGCTTTGGCGTGACCTTGACCGAATCACTAAACGGAGACTCGGTGCCTCTCCTTTCCGAACTGCCAATCTTCCCCCACAACCGCTGCGCAGCCGGCGTCAACACCCCGCCCGACACTCTCGGACTGCTCGGGAACTTGGGCACAGGTGTGCGGTCCACCCTGCCCGTAACGCCCAGCCTCGCCGACGTCCGCTTCAACTGCGAGATACTCTCCACCATGCGATGATGCAGCACCTCCCGCTTCCTCTGCTCCTGAAACTGGAACGGATTCGGCGTGGCGTCCCCAGGCCCAAGATCAATCAGTGGCACCCTCTCGCTCGTCCGCCGCGCCGGCTCCGGCTCGGGCTCCTCATCGTCCACAAACGCATACCCATCCACCCTCGGCGTCTCCCCGCCACCGCCGCCAGCGACGCTCGTCTCGGCATCGCACGCGCTCCCCCTCCCCGCAATGGCGCTGCGGATCTCGGACAGCGAAGGCGACCCGGCCCGGGCGGACCTCCTGCCCTCACCTCCTTCCGAGCCTGCCGGAAGCGGCGCCCGCGTGTTCTCGTAGACAATCCTCTTCCAGCCCGCCCTGCTCTCGGCCTGGGCCCGGTCCGCGACCGTCTCGAGCCCGCTGCGGTCGACCCCGTCCGGCACAAACATCAGCTCGTTGTCGGGCCTGGCCCCGTTCCAGTGGTCCGGCGCGGCGGGCCGCCGGTCCGCGCCGTCAATGTCGTTGTCCCTGTCGCGCACGGCGAGCCGGTCGCGCGGGCCGAACCCGTCGTCGCGCAGCGCGCCCGCGCCGTGCTGGGCGAGCAGCCGGGCTTCGACCTCTTTCTGCTTGAGCTGCTGCTTCGAGGGCAGCTTGTTGCCCGTCCAGATCCAGGCGTATTTCTCGACGTGCTTCTGGTTTTGCTTGTCGAGGAGCTTGTAGAAGGATTCGTTGTCCTCCGACGTGTACTTTGACTGGAAGGCTGCGAGCGAGAGGGTGGTGTCTATCTCGTGCTGCGGCTTGGTCGGTGCGGCGGTGGTGGCCGACGAGACGGCCGAGGCGGGCGTGTCGCCGACAAAGTTGAGCGGGGTGCGGCCTGCGGCGGCGGCGGCGGCCGTGGCCTGGCGGAGTGGCGTGGCGAGGGTCTGGCGGCGGCCGGGCGTCATGACCTGGCGGAGGCGGCGGCTGGCGCTTGCGATCCATTCGTCGTCTTTGGAGTCTAGCGCGTCGAGATACTCCTGCTGTGTCTCGCTCTCGAGGAGGCCCGGGAAGAAGTCACGGGCGATGATGTGCGAGAGGGCGTCGGTGTAGCTGTCTTCGTCGAGCACGCGCTTCGGCCGTTGGATGCGTTTGGCCGGTGGAGGCGGCGGCATCAACTCGGTGTCTGTTCGCTTGCGAACAAGCGCCGTCGACTGGGCTCCTTTTGGCTCCATGGTTATGCATTGACTGGCCGATTTCGGTGTCGAAGCAGTTTGCTTGGTCTTTGAAGAGGCTTGGAAACTTGGAGCCTGCTTCGGGCGATTTGTCGATTCCGCCAAGAAGACAAGTGGGGCCCACTCAGTCCATGCAGTACCGTTACTGTACCGCTGATACGCAGTACATACAAAATGACAAGACACCCGAGATCGGTTGAGGATCGGAAGAATGATTACCTTACTACTGGGTGTCGACGACCAGGAACACGAACAACACCAGTCATTCTGGCCTTACTCCGTACAAGACATGGTCTTGATGTTTAGTCCGAGGCACCACGGTCCTGCCTACCAAGCTTACGGCTGCGCAGGGCAAACACCTTCCGGATAGCACCTCCGGTTCATCACTCCCCCCTGCGGCATCACATGCGAAACCAGGTATGATTTCCGGAAAACATGTGTGTCTATATCCTTGCCGTGCCCAGACATATGATCCCTTGCGACTAAATGTGGTTCAGATCGGAGAAGTAGCAGCGGAAAATCGACGCCCCCAGCAGACCCAATTTCTTTGCAAATGGCAAGCACCAGGTACGCCCAATAGATTCCAAGGCCCACCTCCCAGCACCGCTCATGCCCCCCGCGGAGCCTGGTCTTTCCACCACTTCTCCCACTCGACGTCTCGACTCTGCACATCCATCCATGGCCCGTGCCAGGGACCACTGTTGGGCGGGATCCTTCTTCTGGTGCGCGCTTCCTGGCGGCTGAGGCGGTGTTCGTGTCCACTCCTAGAGCTCTCACGTGTCAGACTCTCTATCCGGACGGACCTCCTTCTCAAGACAGGGGGGATCAAACCCCGCATCCAGCGGAACGGGGCCTTGATGTTGAGTGTGATTGTAGAAAGAGGTCCTGACTTTTTGTTGTTGTTGCCGCTGCTGTTGGCCAGGTGCTCCCTGAGCTCATCCATCATCCTGCAGTATTGGCAGGCCACCGTCGTCAGCTCCTCCTCTCTTGTCGGCGTGTACGGCAGCGCCCCTGCCGCGACCGTCGGGTCCTCGTCCAGATCGTGGTGCGTGCAGCAGGACTCCAGGACGAAGGGGAGCACGGGGTGGCCGCAGACATCGTGGTACGCCATCTGGCGGCAGATGGGACACAGCGGGTGTTCGTCGGCGGCGATGATGAGGTAGCGCTTGATGCAGTAGCTCCCGAAGCGGTGGCCGCACGGTAGCTCGCTCCAGCCCTCTATGACGCCGTCTGGGTTGCGGGTGCCCGTGGGCTCCTGGCAGATGGGACATGTCCTGTCCTCGACGTAAACCGTCGACCCATGTGTTGCCGGGGAAGCTGCCGTGTGAATCTTGACTTCGGTCTCGTCGTGGGTTGTTCGACCCATGATGAGGGCGACGGCTGTCGTCGATGTGAGGGTGTCGAGGTGCTTGGGAGACTGTCAAGGTGAGATCCAGGCCGGGAAGCAGCATATCGGCTGCTGTTGGACATGGACTCACCAGGTGCGACGGAAGGCAGCGGGGTAAGCGGCCACAGCCTGCTCGGTCGGGCAGACGGTGGTGTCGTATAGGTAGTATAAAGTAGCGAGGATGAATGTAAGAAGTGGGAAGACAGATTAAGATGGGATGTAGGAAACCGGTGTACAAGAAGTTATTCTCGAGTCCTGCGGAGGTTCAGGGAGGCAGCCTCGCGAGAGTGATCAGAGTACCAGATGGCTCGTAATCGGCCGGCCTGATGGAGTCATGAGCTGGTCATGCAGGCGCTGGGTTCGGTGTCGCAACATCGAATGGAGTCCCGTTCTAGGCTTTGTTGGCATGGAGGCCTGCCAATCACCACCAAGCAATTGCTTCAGGTCAGCCAAGGTAGCCTAGGCTGACCAGGCCTTCCAGGTTGGTCACCCGACGCCTGGACCGCCCGTTTGTGCATGGGCTCGAGCTACCTACCTGGTACTGAGTGGCTAGCCTGGAGTTGACGTGTACGGAAAGCGAGGGGAAAGAATTGTACATTACCCTACCTACGTACACCGAAAGATCCATGAACAAGCTCTCGCTATCCGTACCGTTATGGTTTATCTCGCTACAATTTGTCCATCTCATCGTAAGTCGTGTACAAAGGTGAACCTCCATGTGGAGTGATTGCCCGTCCTCAACCAACGATCCACAAACATCCGGCAAGGTGCATGAAAGTGGAGGGTGGGGGCTGGACTGATAGGAGAGGAGTCACCCCGCACTCGCTATTGCGACCCCGGGGGTTGGCTAATGCTAGCACCTGGAGTGGGGCCCAGCGGCACTTGCTGAACCGACGGGACGCGACGGGAGCAACATCTCACCATCTCGAACTCGGCCAAGAACACTTTTTTTTTTACATGATTTTTTCTTAGGTGGGTCTGCAAGATGCGATTTAAGACGGACCTCAAGAATGTGAGGACCTTCTCAAGTGAGCTCCACCAATTGGTTTTTATTTTCCTTTGTTTCCCACCGATCCCGTCTGACATGCTGTGTGCTAGAACTCGCCGCGGCACTCAACTCGCTCGAGAAGATCGCCTGGGTGCGCCTCGACGATGAGACGGTCCGATTCACCGTCATACCCGACACAGGGTCGCAAGTTTGGGCGTACGGTGTTGCACTCCCCTTGTTGCAATCATGCATCCAGGCTGACGGTAACTAGCTCCCTCTCGGTTGACCTCATCTTCGACAACTACCACATCCAGTCCGCCGAGCCGAACAATACCATCAACCTCGAGCTCCCCCTCGGTCCCCTCCAACGCGCCCTCAAATCCGCCGTCGGCAGCAGCTATGCCAACCTGCGCCTCACCAAACGGGATGGCATCCCCATGTTGTCCATGACCATCCACACCATGACGAAAGACGGTGCCGGCGGCGGCGGCGGCGCCCGACAAAACCGCGACGCCGATCCCTTCGCCGACAACCCCGACCTCTTCCCGCAGGAACCCCTCGAGCTGACCATGAAGCGCGAGCGCGAAAAGATCATCACCCAGGACATACCCGTGCGCGTGCTGCATCCCGACACCGTCGAGACCATCATGCAGCCCAAAGTCCGCGAACCCGACGTGCACATCCAGCTGCCGCCCCTCCTGCAGCTAAAAGCCATATCCGACCGCTTCACCAAGCTAGCCGTGGCCTCGTCCTCCTCCTCCTCCACCACCGGCACATCCGCATCGTCCGCCAGCGGCTCCCGAGGCAACCAGAACCCCAAGCTGACCCTCTCGGCCAACATGCACGGCTCCCTGCGCCTGCGCCTGACGACCGAGACGCTCGACATCACGTCGGTGTGGAACGGGCTCGAGAACCCGGAGCTGGACCCGTCGCAGCTGGCCATGCCGCTCGAGGAGCACCCCTCGACCCGGTTCAAGGAGGCCGGGCCGGACAAGTGGGCCGCCGTCCGCGTCGACGGCAAGGATTGGAGCCGCGTCCTGAGCGTGGGGCGGCTCGACGGCCGCGTCATTGCCTGCTTCGCCGACGACCACGCCCTGATCCTGTACGTGTACGTGCCGCACGTCGACGACGCCGCGGCCGAGGACGTGGTGACGTACTATGTTTCGAGTTTTAGCAGTTAGGGTTGGCGGGAGTACAGTACAGGGGTGGGGCGTGCTGCTGTGGACTTGTACATTGGACGCGGCCCAATTCGTATCTGGGTTCTCATGGAGTTGGTGCGATGTGGCGTCATATACCGTACGGTGCAGGGTGTTGCTTGCTGGGGTTTGAATGGACGTACACGGCACAAGGGGGCATCACGGCGTTTGTGGTGGGATACCCAGTTGATTCGGCCAGATCGTAATCAGAGAGAGTGCCTTGCTCCCCGCTTGTTGGGCTTATTCGACAGAATGGTGCATGTTTTGGGCCGTGTTCTCGATCAGTTCATCCTAGCCTTCCCTCTCTCTGTGATCTCGCATGTCAACACCAGAGCATATTGCCCTCACTCGTTGATGACTGCGACTGATTCATCCTATGCCCCGAGTCACACATTGCATGCGAGTCAAGCTATCCCATGTAACCCCTCTAATCGTGTTGCCTCATCCATTAAATCGTATGTACGCTAATAAAGCATATACAGCTCATCCTTTCCAAAGCCCCCGCCTTCAAACAGAAAACAAGCTAAGACAGCCAGCCCCCCCATTTCAGCTCAGGAAGACAGACGCCAGCGACATGATCTTATTACACATAATATCATAAAGAATATTTTATACAGACCCAACCCAAACCCCTCCCTTTCTCTCTCCTCCATCCGCCCTCCCCTTTCTCTCGGGGAAAATTCAGAAAGAGAAAAGAAGTCTCTCTCAAGACTTCCCCATAACATCGACATAGCGCGTCCCCTTCTTCGCCTTCTTAGCCCCAGCCTTCCTCGGCCCCGCCGCGCCCAGCAAATCGTCAATGCTACTCGAATTGCTCAAGCTCGTCGGCGGCCTCGGCGGCCCCTGGCTCAGCGACGGCGCACTAGCCGAGCTGCTGTTGGAGACAGACCGGAGCATCGAGACTGGCCCCGGCGGCGGCGGCGCACCACCGCCAACACCGCCACCACCATTGCTGGGGAAAGACAGGTTGGTATCCGACGACAAGGACGCCGGCGGCGGGCCGAGACTCGCGCTCACAGACCGCGGCGGACCGCCCATTGCCGCCGACGACGACGGTGGCGGCGGGCCCGGGCTGGAACTAACAGAGCGCGGGGCGGCGGCCTTGGGCGGGGGCGGCGTGGCCTTCTTGGCCGCCTCTTCGGGACCCGAATTCTTGTTGACCCAGCGCTTGAGTTCGGGGTCGTAGTAGAACGAGTTTGCCTCGCCGAGCTTGGCGCGGATCGGCTTCTTGCCCGTGGGATCCTGGGAAGAGGCCGCCGCCTCCTTCTTTGCGCCGCCGCCGCCGCCGCCGCTGAAGAACAGCGAGGTGAAGCCCCAGCCCTTCTTGGATTGCTTGGCTGCTTCGGCGCGTTTGGCTGGGCCTTGTGTGTTAGCAAAAAGGTTCAATAAAGTCTTTGATGATGAGCTGTTTTGCGCTTACCATCTTCCTCGGCAGCCTTGCGGAACAGTTCTGCGTTCTCCCGGTCCTTCTCCTCCTTGGTCTTCTCGGCAGGCCTGGGGGTGGAAAAATCGTCGTCGTCGTCATCATACATGATGCCCTTCTTCTTGGGCTTCGGCTTGGCCTCTTCACTAGATTCGCCATCGCCGTTGGCAGGCTGCGACTCGGGCTCGTAGGACGGCGGTTCGTACCCATATGGCTGGTAGGAAGGTGGCTCGTAAGATCCGCCGTTTGGACTCCCGTCTGACTCACCGCTCTTCTCCTCAGTAGGCGCTTCGTACGGAGTGAATGAAGGAGGCTCGTATCCATACGACGGAGGCTGGAAGCTCGAAGCCTGGGGAGAAGGCTCAACTCCGTGGACAGAGGGCTCTCCATTCGCAGCGGCGCCAGGGTAGCCGACGACCTGGTTGGGGGTACTTGCCGGCGCATGGGCCGGTGCAGGTTGAGCAGTTGGGGCGTAGGGCGATTGCTGCGGAGCGTTGGGTTCGCTACCATATGGCATGTACTGTGTGGCGGGAGAACTGCTTCTGGTCGGACTGTAATTTCCTGCGCGTCCCGATTGCATCTCCAGGGAACGTCTGGGCAGCTCAAACGAGCCTCGGCTCAACTCGCTCGAGGTCCGCTCCAGCGATGATCGGGGAGCATAAGCCGCGGTTGAGGGCCTGCTACCAGAGCCTGCTGGCGGGGCTCCCGGCGCATAGCGAGAGGCAGCCCTAGTCGGCGGTGCCGAAGCCGGCACGGGGCCGTTGGACATAGGAGCTGCCGGCATGCCGTAGTTCGGAACGGCGGCGCCAAACGTCTCCAGATTACTGACCGAAGGCGACCGGCTGATGGTCGGTGTGCCTCCCGCGACACGCGAGAACGGGCCGGCTTCTCCCTCTCCTTGAGATCCCTGACCTGTGCCCTCGTCGTCGCCCGAGACGAACTTGTTGAATCTGCTCCAGACCGTATCCGAGACTTTGTTCATGCTCGGCTTGGGGATCCAAGAACTGGACTCCTCTTTGGGGGCCTGCTTCAGGCGTCTCATAAGATCCTCAACAGCCAATTCCAAGATGGGATGGTGGTACGGGGACCTCTTGGTCTGCGCCGTGATCGCGGTTGCGATCGCATCACAGTACTGCAGGGCCTTGTCCCGAAAGCCGTACTCGGCCAGAGCAAGCGCATGCTGCAGCTTGTAGGCCGCCAGGTGCGGGTTCGAAACGGGTACGCTGGAGGCTCCGGCCAAGCTCTGGCCATACTCGTAGACCTCACTCAGCAGGAGCGGTTCGATCTCCTTGGCGAACTGCTCAGCCTGCTTCTTGTGGTCCGAACCGACAAGGACGAAATGGGACGTGGGGTCATCGAGCCCACCAAAGATCGTGTAGCTCCGCGCAAACATGAAGCAAATGTGAGCCGCCTCCGCTCTTCCATAGCCGGAGAGCAAGACGCCGAGCGAGTTGATCGCCTGAACGTCGTCGACACTCCTGTTGCTGAGAATCAGACTGAGCGTCTCCCGCCACTTGTCGAGGCCTTCCGTGGCGTCCTTCGAAGCTCCAGCTGCCGTGTTTGTGGCCACCAGCTGAAAGCCTGCGCGAGCATGACTCGGCACAAGCTCGTCAACACTCTCCTCGTGATTCCCGGAGAGGACCCCGTACAATGCTGCGAGCGATTCGTTGCCGTAGCCGGAGGAGTTGACCTCCTTCTTGATGAACTCCTGCGCAACCTGCTTGTACAGATTGGGTGCGAGCGCGTTGGCAAGCAAGAGTGCATGGCCCCACAGCCGCTGATCCGCTGCAGCCCAGACCGCCTTCTCGCAGTCGCCGCTTAGGAGGTGGCGGCGAATCTGATCGACCGTGGAGGAGCTGATCCCGTCGGACCGAGCCCCGGTCGCTGCCGAATCTGTGAATCCAAGGGGAGCACCGCCGTTCAGGAACGGTGTCGACTTGTCTAACCCTTCCAGCTCCGGGGAGAGAATACCCCGGACAGCCTTCTCAACGGCTGGATTCCCTTCCAGCACACCGTCGTGTTCGACGAAGACGCGGAGTATCTTCCACAGAAGAACCCGCTCCACAGCTCGCTTGTCTTCGTGGGACAGATCGGGTTGAAGGGAGAGGTTGGCCGGCAAGCTTTGTTCCAAGCTCTCAATGCCGGCAGTCAGCCAAGTGATGGTCTCCTTCTTCTTTGACTTGCCCTTCAGTGGTCCTGGAAACTTGGCGAGCCGCTCCTCGAAGGGAATAATTTCCTTGACGTTCTGGACCTTGACCTCGCCCGGACTGCGAATGACGGACGGGATGCTCTGATTCATGCCGTACCGAGGCACCTCCTTCGGGAACATTGTGGCAAGAGTCCCTCCCACGCCCCAGGAGATGAGCGGCGCGCCTCGCCATCGTTGGAGAGGGTCGTTTTCCCGGCCATCAGTCGGAGAAATAACGTTGAGATTCAGAGAGGCGCCTCTAGGACGGCCAGGAGCATACGCAGTGCCGCGGTGGGACGTGGGGTCGTCCACTGAGGACGGCCGAGGGATTGGCTCGACAGACTTGCTACCCCAATTACCATACAGCGCGCCGGGAGACTGGGTCTGAGAGCGAGCCGGCGGGGCAAAATCGTATGGCGGGGCCAGGGGACTGTGGCTAGACATGACACGCTTCGGGGGTGATAGCATCGCCTGTCCAGAGAGCGCTGATGGTGGGGGTGTCTGTCGTGCCTGGGGCGGTGGTGCATATCTTGCAACGGGCGGTGACGCTGGTTGAGGTTGCGCCGGGGCTCCGGGAGAGGTTTTGACCTGCGCGGGAGTCTCTTCTTCCTCGACCTCCTTTGTTGGGGGCAAAGAGGGTATCCTCTGAAGTCGGGATTCATGGAGCGAGCTACTACTTCGTCTCTCGGCCAGGGCACCCTCCGGGTTGTTCACTGGCGCATGAGCTCTTGTCCTTTCATGGCTAAGCTCAAAATGAGCCAATGGACTAGAGGTACGGGGCTGATGAGGCAGAACCGGAGGCCCCGGAGTCGTTGGGACAGGCACATAGCCGCTGCTGGATGGCCGTGAAGCAGGTGGCGCCGGAGAATACCGGCTTGGGGCTGTGGCCGGAACCGGGCCAGGCGCCTGTGGTGCGCCAGGAGGGGCGGGTGAATAACGGGTAGAAGCGACGGGAGGCGCCGCAGGCTGAAGGCTCGGGGCGGAGCCCAAAGAGGCGTAAGGATTGACTCGGGGCGGGGCAACTAGCTCTGGGAGAGCTGCTTCAGACCTGATTGAGGCAGGCGGTCGTGGAACAGACGCCGGGTTGGGAAGCACAGATGGGGGGGCAGACGATGGCGGAGGGCCGTATGGGCTTGACTGCGACGGCGACGGCACGCTTTTCTGGCTCTGCCGAGATGCCGGCCGTGGCTTGGTAGCGACGGGAAGCTCTTCAAAAAAGCTTTCATGAGATGGTGGCTTGTGGCTTGACCCCGGCCGTGCGGCGCCCGCCTCTGGCACGCTGCTCGGAGGTGGTGGATGAGAGTACATGCTCGCGCTCCTTGGGGGTGGCGGCACGGTGGCAGGCGAACCCGGCCCCGGCACCGGACCCTGGGGCGGCTGAGCACCTGGCCGTCTCTTTTGGGGCTTGACAACTTCCATTGGGAGATCGAACGGAGACGTGTATCCGCCCTTGGCTTTGTCCACGAAGCTCTGGGCCTTGTTCTTCTCCTGACGTGGTGGCGGAGCGCCATACCCGTACTGCACCGGCGGCGCGGTCGACGGAGCGCCGTAAGGGGAAGCAACAGGGGGTTTGGTTGCCGGTGCTGGCGCAGGTGGAAAGTAGGAACTTGCGACGGCAACGGGCGATGCAGTCGGCAGGTAAGGATTCGTTGGAGGTGCGATGGCTGCTGGGGCTCGATTCTGCTGCGTGTACTGTCCATTCACTGCCGGCACAGATGCAGCTGAAGCAGTGTGCTGAACTGGTTCCGGCTGTTCGGCTTCTGAGTCTTCGAGTAGTCCCTCGTCATCGCTGCCAAGGAATGCGGTTGAATCCAGCTGGTTTGCCTCACTTCCCTCGTCTGGAAGGAAACCCTCGTCGTCATCGTCGCCGAGTAGTTCCTTCCATTTGGAATCCAGAGCCTCCCCATCCTCTGCCTTTAACGGATCCTGTGTGCTTTCTGGGCTTTCGGTGGGCGGCTCACTCGTCATTTGCGGCTGGGGCGTCTCCAACTCTGGCTCGGATTCCTCAGCGGTGGCTTCGAAGGGGACAAAACTGGTACCAGCGGGATCCATGTCCAAGGATTGGAGCACATCCATAGTAGACTTCCGTTCTAGTGGGGAGGGCTGAAAGTCGGCATCCTGGGACTCCTGGCTGCTCTCGTCGTGGCGAACATTGCTGAAGAAATCGTCCACTTCCTCAGTTGCGTGCTCGGCAAAGAGATCACCCCCCTCCCTGACCGATCTCTGCTGGGCCGCATCCTGCTTGGCGGATGAGACAAGAGGAAGCCCTTCCTCAAAGCGAGCGTCGAGTCCGTCTTCGACCGCAGCTTCCGAGCAAGCATTCCGCGTTCCTCGGGCAACAGAATCGACCGGCAATTCCGCAGCGAAGGCCTCCGGAAGTGTGCCATCCTCCCGGTTTTCCTCCGCCTCGATTTCGCGAATCAGATCCTCAGCCTGGTCGAAGGAGATGGGCTGCTCCAGCTCGTGACGTGTCTCGTCGGCCTCGTTCAGGGCAGGAGAAACAGCGGGGAACGAGTTTGTGCGGTTGCTTTCGGGCATGAACTTGAAGGGGTCGGTGGCGGTCCTGGGAAGAGTCCACTCGACCTCGTCGTCGTCGTTCCAAGTCACTTCATGTGGGACAGTTCGTGTGAAGGACATGGTGCTGGAGTGCTTGTTGGGCGCGCTCGATTCGTTGGGCCGGGCCTCTGGGACAGATTTGGCTAACGCTGGCTGTTCGGCCGTCTCAGTGGTCGGATCTGGCGCACTGCTGTTGTCTGCCAGCCAGTCGTCGTCGGCGCCGTCATCCTGAAACCAAGCACCAGCCTCGTTACCGAGTGCAGCTGATTGTTGTACGCTATCTTCGGGGACAGTGTTCGCTTGCATGGCACTGGGTACGACGTTCTGCGGCCGATCGCGATCGAGGTCGGCGGTCGAATTTGGCATCATGGCAGGATGCCATGACGAGTTCGGCGATTCCGACACCATGGCGAACCGAGTGAGCAGCACGCAAAGGTGCAGGGTAGATGCGCGACTGCGCTAGAAGCCGGGGATGAAAGAGAAGACGAAAATACTAAGGACGAAAACCTGAAGATTAGCAGGCAAATTCTTGATCGGGTCAGGGGTTGATAGACACGACAGGGTCGCGTCGACAAACCCTTGTCGAGTTCCCCCAGCAAAAGAAAAGGGGCATAATCTGCATACGTACTTATCATACAGAAAGAAGCCGGGTTGCAAACAAAAGTATCTATCCGTATCAGAGCGGCATCTTCGCTCGGCTTGGGCGTTCTGCCTCGACACTGGAATTGGTCGGAAAAGGTAAAGTTGGCAAGACCGGCAAAGGCGATGACGGGATCGCCCAAGCCGGGAGTCGGGAAGCGGCGCTGCACATGCGAAAGGGCAACGCTGGCCTCAGCGGGCGCGGGAGAGGCCGCTGCAAGCTGCCTTAGCGGAGCTATCTTTATCAAATATATCCACTGTTAAATTGGTAGTTACATTTACTGCGTAACTGCTTAACAGATAAGGAGCTCCTTCTGGTGCTGCCTGCTAATGCATGACATTTGGACTAAGACCCCTGTCTCGTGGCTTTGCAACCTTGGGAAGGACCCTGTCGTCGTAATCGTTCCATGGCCAGGACCAAAGGCAACCGACCGAACATCTAAGCTGTTCTCAACCTCGCTATAGTCCGCTGACACCCGCAGCGCCCGACCGCTTCTTCAGGGCACGGCTTAGACTCGGACCCTACCTCTCATGCTGCGAGCAGTTGGTCAGATTTCGCAAACCCAAAAACACGACGGTCCAATATCCTCATGCGTCAAACGATGCGCGCATCGTGAATTCCTGCACCAACGAGGAGTCAGCAAGGCAGGGCAGGAGTAAGAATACAGCAGTACTAAAGAGGTGTATCGCCAGGGATTTTTCGATTAGCGGCTACCTAGACTCGTGTCTTCTAGGGCCCTTGGGCCGACCCGGGATGCCTCCCTCAACCTCGTACCCGCCCGCGAAGCCGCCAGACTCCCCGGCCGACGACTCGGATTCCGATCTCGAGATCGACCTCGAAGAGCTGGACCCTCAGCCCGACCTCGGAACCGAACAACCAGGGAGGAGGGGGCTCAGCGGCCAAGCACGCGACACCACTCACCAACGAGCCCCTAGGATCGCTCTGCGCACCCTTCGAATGGGCGGGCTACGACGTGGTGCCAAACGCAACGGATATGGCGAACTGGGACAGAGCCATGGTGGCGACTACGAAGACACCGAACCCATGTTAAGAGATGGAGACGGCGAAGATCGGCGGTACTCGGACGCCAGCGCCGCCGGTGGGGATGATGCGCCGCTGCTCACCGGGCATGTCCGGAACCCCAACAGACGCCGCGGGTCGCTCGCCAGCGAGAGTCTCCGCAGGGTCGCCCTGAGGCTCCCCAGTTTCATATCGGGCGCTGCCGCGGATCGCGGGAACCAAGGCGAGGAGGTCCTCAAGGAGGAAGACGACCCCTCGTCGTCCAGACTGGTGGCTGTCGGCTCCTCTCAGTCGACACGCTTCCCGCCGAATATTGTGTCCAACGCAAAGTACACGGCATGGAGTTTCCTGCCTGTTACTCTCTACAACGAGTTCTCCTTCTTTTTCAATATGTACTTTCTCCTTGTCGCGCTCTCCCAGGCCATTCCCGCATTACGGATCGGCTACCTCTCAACATACATTGCTCCGCTAGCATTCGTCCTGGTCATCACGCTGGGCAAGGAGGCTTATGACGATATCGAGAGGCGGAGGAGGGACAATGAGGCGAATTCGGAAGAATATACCGTCCTGCAATTTGATGAGCCCGGAAAGTCGGGGGGCGCCCGGTCGACGAGGAAGATAATGTCTGCTCAGACCCGGAAAGGGTCCAAGCGCTATGTTCCGGAAGGGGACCGACTTTCGGACATTCAGGAGGAGGAGGAGCAAATCGAGGGGTCCGGGCCCCGAAAATCTCGGGCATGGGCCGTTTCTGAGGTCAGCAAAAAGGCGCGGGACCTCAAGGTTGGCGACGTCCTGAAACTCAGCAAAGGACACCGTGTGCCCTCGGATGTTGTGATTCTCAAGTGCCTATCGAATGAATTGGCCGCTCAGAAATACGATGCAGACACCCCACGCCAGGAGGAGTTACTCCTGGATCATGCGGCTGACGCAGGGGGAGGGAGCTCAAGCACCAAAAGTCTTACTGAGGACGACCGAGAGGCGACCGAAGGGGACTGCAACGGGGAGACATTCATCAGAACCGATCAACTAGATGGCGAGACCGATTGGAAGCTGCGCTTGGCGTCACCTTTGTCGCAAAATCTGGCTACTGAGGAGTTGGTTCGTCTAAGGGTCACAGGCGGGAAGCCGGACAAGAAGGTCAACGAATTCGTCGGCACGCTGGAGCTTCTGCCCTCGCGTCAAGATGCTATGAACACTACGGCTCTTTCTCAGGACGAGGATAGCAGCGTGACGGCAGCACCCCTTTCGATTGACAACACGGCCTGGGCAAATACCGTCATCGCCTCGCATGCCACTACCTTGGCCGTCATTGTCTACACCGGACCCCAAACGCGTTCTGCGCTGTCAACGTCGCCGTCTCGTTCCAAGACCGGTCTCCTGGAATACGAGATCAACTCGCTTACCAAAATCCTCTGCTTCCTTACCCTTGCGCTCTCCATCATCCTCGTTGCCCTGGAAGGGTTCAATAACACCAAGGGAAGCATATGGTACGTCAAGATCATGAGATTTTTGGTACTTTTCTCCACCATTGTGCCCATCAGTCTGAGGGTAAACCTCGACATGGGAAAGAGCGTCTACTCTTGGTTCATCCAGAGAGACCCAGGCATGCCTGGCGCTGTGGTCAGGACCAGCACCATTCCCGAGGACCTGGGGCGAATCGAGTACCTGCTCAGCGACAAGACGGGGACTCTGACTCAGAACGAGATGGAGATGAAGAAAATCCATGTCGGCACTGTGTCTTACGCCAACGACGCCATGGATGAAGTTTCAGCCTACGTGAGGCAAGGCCTCCATCTCGCTTCTTCCGACAGCCAGGCCCTCGTTTCTCCCTCGACATCGCTGTCGTCTGCCGCAAATGTTGGCGCCACAAGGACACGGCGGGAAATTGGATCCCGTGTCCGTGATGTCGTCCTTGCCCTGGCACTCTGCCACAACGTGACGCCAACTACCGAAGAAGACGACGATGGCCGAATGGTGAATTCATACCAGGCCAGCTCGCCCGATGAGATTGCCATTGTCCGCTGGACCGAGTCGGTCGGTCTGCGCCTGGCGTCCCGTGACCGCAAGAACATGGTCCTCGAGGCCACCGGGACCGGCCGGACCGTCGTCAAAGTACGCATCCTGGACATATTCCCCTTCACCTCGGAAGGCAAGCGCATGGGCATCATTGTGCAGTTCTACGAGAAGCGGCAGCCCGGGGTCCCGAGCCTCGGCTCTGGAGAGATTTGGTTTTACCAGAAAGGTGCCGACACCGTCATGGGCTCCATTGTGGCAGCGAATGACTGGCTCGATGAAGAGACGGCAAACATGGCGAGAGAAGGCCTCCGGACCCTCGTCGTTGGGAGAAAGCGGCTCTCGGCAGCCGAGTACCAGGAGTTCTCGGCCAAACATCAGGAGGCCTCGTTGGCCATCAGCGGCCGCGAGGCGGGAATGCAGGCCGTCGTGTCTCGCTATCTCGAGCACGACGTGGAGCTGCTCGGCGTTACCGGCGTCGAGGACAAGCTGCAGAAAGACGTCAAGCCGTCGCTTGAGCTGCTCCGCAACGCCGGCATCAAGATCTGGATGCTGACGGGCGACAAGGTCGAGACGGCACGCTGCGTGGCTATCAGCTCCAAGCTCGTCGCCAGAGGCCAGTACATCCATACGGTCGCCAAGCTGCGCCGGAAAGACGCTGCTCAGGAGCACCTGGACCTGCTCCGCAGCAAGACCGACTCCTGCCTGCTGATCGACGGCGAGAGCCTCGGCATGTACCTGACGCACTACGGCACCGAGTTCGTCTCGGCCGCCGTCCTCCTCCCGACCGTCGTCGCCTGCCGGTGCTCGCCGACGCAAAAGGCCGAGGTGGCCAAGCTCATCAAGGAGTACACCAAGAAGCGCGTGTGCTGCATCGGCGACGGCGGCAACGACGTGTCCATGATCCAGGCGGCCGACGTCGGCGTGGGCATCGTGGGCAAGGAGGGCCGCCAGGCCAGTCTCGCGGCCGACTTTTCGATTGAGCAGTTCCACCACCTCACCAAACTGCTCGTCTGGCACGGCCGTAACAGCTACAAGCGCAGCGCCAAACTGGCCCAGTTTGTCATACACCGCGGTCTGATCATTGCCGTGTGCCAGACCATGTACAGCATCGCGCTGAATTTCGAGCCCGAGGGCCTGTACAAGGTTTGTCCCTCCGCTTCTCGCATACAAGCAGCATACTAACACGTAAGAAAATCCGCGCAGGACTGGCTCATGGTGGGCTACGCGACCGTGTACACGGCCATGCCGGTGCTGTCGCTGGTGCTGGACAAGGACGTGGACGAGAACCTGGCCAACCTGTACCCGGAGCTGTACAAGGAGCTGACGTCGGGCCGGTCGCTGTCGTACCGCACCTTTTTCGTCTGGGTCCTCGTCTCGGTCTACCAGGGCTGCCTTATCCAGGGCCTGTCGCAGCTGCTGACCGAGGTGGACGGCCCGCGCATGGTGGCCGTCAGCTACACGGTGCTGGTGCTCAACGAGCTGCTCATGGTGGCCATCGAGATCACGACGTGGCACTGGGTCATGGTGGTGTCCATCGTCGGCACCTTTCTGCTGTTTGTCGGCTCCGTCCCGTTCTTGGGCGGGTATTTCGACCTGGCCTTCTTGCTGACTTTGTGAGTTGTGAACCCCCAACCCCCCCAACCCCATCCTGTTGGGGGCTATTTGAAGTGCTTGGCTAACGAGGGGACAGGGGATTCTACTGGCGGGTTGCTGCCATCATGGCGATGTCGTTGATTCCCACGTACGCGGCCAAGGTTATTCAGAGGACCATGAAGCCGCCGTCGTACAGGAAGGTTCAGGCGATCTGACTGAAGGCTGGAGTTTGGAAGGGAGCATGGGATAGCGTTGGTTGGTGCAAGTGAATAGCATTGAATTGATATGACTTTCGGGTCAAGCGTCCCTGATTCCATGAACAATGCCCACGTTCTTTCACGGGCTGACAGTTCTGTTTGGACGTGTACATCATGAGATGAACGAGTAGGGGTGGAATGGTGGAGACAGACGGAGCATCCAGTGGTAGTTGCTGCCCGTTTCGCAGTACTGGTGCCTTGTGATCTTCCCTTCAAACCTGAGCTACCAATTACGGTATTCAAGTTCTCTCCCTCTATCATGGGCAAGCATGCCTCTCCCGTTCACACAGGGAACATTAATGGAGAAATCTAAACGAACGCTTTCTCTCCGTCCTCGCTGAAATGCTTCTACTTGCGTTCTTCTCGTTCTGCTTTTCCCTTCCTGTCCGTTCTTCCGACATTCCCCGTTAGGTGTACCCCCAACTGACAGCCCTTGAACATTTTGTACACTCTGGCTCACAGTATCCAACCACTACATCTTCAAGATGAGCCGGTCCTCTCCAAGGCTCGGGTACTTCTGCTTCAAGTCGCCCACAACGCCCTTGACAGGCCCCTGCAATTCCTTCCCGCCGGCCCATACCTTGGCGCCGACATAGTGCGCCATGAAGCCGTCGGGCCCCGAGAACACGAGCAGGTTCTTCCCGCCTTTGACCGGATTGCCATCATTGTCTTTGCACTGACATGACTGGCCGTCTGCGCCCGCCGGAGTGTCCCTATCATCCGAGAGTACCAACTTCTGGGCTGAGTGATATGAACAGTCGTCGGTGTTGACGGCAGTGGCGGGGGCAGAGACCTCTGTGCTGTTCCGGCCTCCAGTCGATGACCACAATCCCCAGGTTGACCCACGCAGGGCTGGGGCGGGCGCCGATGTCGACGCCTGTGCTAGCCGTGCGACGGTCCCAGCGTCAATAAACGAGCCCTCCTCGTCCACGGTACAAGAATACCGGAACCTCTCCCCGTATCGCCTCCGGAGCTCCTCCATCATCGCAACCACCGGGCCCTTTTGCTCCCCGCCGCCACAGCCGACACAGTCCTCCCTCCGCCTGTTCGCCCATACAACCTCCATCTCCACCCCCGGGTGGTCAAGCAGCGCCCGTGCAGCCTGCAAAGCGGGCGCAATCCCCGTGCCGCCGGCAAAGAAGACGACCTTCTTCTTCTGTCTTTTCTCCTTCTTTTCCTTCCTCAAAGCCCCATCCCCGTCCTCATCCACCCCAACCCTCCGCCTCACATCAAGCCCCAACCTCGGTCCCCTCAGCTCCACCGTATCTCCCACGCCCAACCTGGCCAAATACCCCGACACCTCCCCCTTCTCCATCCGCCGAATATATAACCTCAATTTCCCATCCCCCTCGCTTAACCCCTCCGATGGTACGGGAGTAGAGGACGGCGGCAGCGGCGTGTAATCCCGCGCGACCTGCAGCTCAGGCTGCTTCACCTCGACCGACCACAGGCCGTGGTCCCAGGCCCTCTGGATGACATGCGCACTCCCGCTTTCACTCCTATTCCCATCATCCACACCCCCTTTCCCTCCCCCTCCCATAATCTTCCCCATACGCCAGCCGCTCCCACCAAACCCAACAGATCCGGCAGTGGATCCGGCCGGCTCAAGGGTGAGGAGAAACGCCGTGGGCGAGACCTGCTCGCGCGCCGTGATGGTGAAGGGGACAAAGGTGTCTTTGTTGAGTGGCTTGGGGGAGGAGGAGGATTGGCCGGCGGTGGAGAGGATTGCGTCGGAGGCGAGAGCGAGGGCTGCGGTGGTGAGGACCACTAGTGCGGCGGCTTTGATGGACCATGTTTGTTTTTTGTGGCGGGGGGTTGGTGGTGTTTGCAACGGGTTCGGTCTTGAGCTAGGTTTTCCTTTTTGATACTCGTTGAGGAGGGGTTGTGGGTGTGGTGGTGGTGGTTGTCGGTTCTGGCGGGGTTTGCCATTTTTGGGAGCCTGGTAGAGGATTGAGCTGTTGCTGTCAAACCGGAATCGCGGTTTGGTTTCTTTGGTCGGGGGCGGTCGGCGGTTATTGGGGATGGTGATGTGGAAGGCGCGGTGAGGGAATCGGTGGAGGGGTGAAGATGGTTGACATGAGGCTCGTAATGACAATGAGGCGTTTTGCACCGAGTTGAGGCATCTGGATGCGGTTGCTGATGTTGTCGGTGAACGACTGTGTAAATGGATAAATGTTTGCCTCATTTCGACTTATGTCGATGGCAATGTCTTGCGTCCTCTAACTCTTGCGCTCTCAACACAGTAATCAAGAGGATTCATGAGTGAGAAGATGTTTGATGAAGTGCCGCGGTTCAGGTACGGGCAGAGAGGCCATCAAGTATGCGCTTAAACGGTATAATGGCCCCGCCAATGGCAAGCCCAAAAAACACTCCCAATCTCCCACCGAGCATGCTCCGCATGACGCTGATGAAGACTCCACGCCGTCTACACTATTCTATATTTAGAACCTCAGAATCCGTCCGTCCTGCTTGATCCCCCCTCTGAACAACTCCTCAATAACCCTCCCCTTCAAGATGGTCTCCCGCACAATGCCCTCGACGTGTTTCGGCTCAGCCCGGCCGTACCAGATGCCATGCCCTGCCAACGGATGCGCCTGGCCATCCTCCGTTCTCAGGTTCGGCGGCATATAGATAATGACATTCCCCGCAAACTTGTGTCCGCCAATATGGCTAATCAACCCCACCCTCGCCGCATACGCCCTCCCCGACGCGGCCCCTTCCACAGCAACAGCAGCACCCTCTTCCACCTCCACAGGCCCCTTCAACACCTCCACCCCTCGCTCAGGCAACGCCTTCTCAAACTCGGCCCTCAACACGGGCCCATAGATGCCACACCTCGGATCCCGCCCGCCGTGCCCGCAAATGAGCACCACCACCTCGTCCAAATCCCGCACCCCCCACAGCAGGCTCTGGTACGCCGGCCGCCGCAGCAGCCTGTCCCGGTGGATGGGCGACAGGCCGTCGTGCATCGGGTGCAGGGCGTCGGGCTGCAGGTAGCCCCTCACCAGGGCCTCGGCGCTGTCGAACGAGACGCGCGGCAGGAAGGGCACGTACTTGAACTGCGGGAGAATGTAGGCGGAGCTGGTCTGCAGCTCGGGCTGTCGTTTCGGCGGCGGGGAGGAGGGGAGGGAGGAGTTGAGGACCGAGATGTTGTGGAAGGGCTGGGTGGCCGAGTAAAAGTGTTAGTGGGTATACACCACCTCAGTATTGCAGTGCAGAAAAGGAAGGGAAGTTGAGGGGAGGTAAGCAGTACATCGTTGAATTTGCCCTTGGGTCCGACCAGCTCGCGCAGGTCGGCGGCGAGGTTGTCGCCGCTGTAGTCCTCTTCTATGCGCGACGGCCAGTCGTCTTTGCCGGTGCAGACGAGCACATGCTGGGCGTAGTTGGAGATGAGGCCGTTGAGGGGCGCGCTGTGGTCTATGGGGAGATCCTCTGGGAGGGCGGGCGTCGGGGCGCACGGGCAGGTCGGGGCCGGGCAGGTTGGGGTCGTCGGGAAGGGCGGCGGCGCCTTGGTTGCGAATGCTCTGTTCGGTGAGGCGAGTGCAGCTCTACTAGCGCATGCTCGCGCCAGCAGCCGGTGCATTGTCATGGCGGGCGGGGACATGGACGCAGCTGAAGCCTTGTGCACATGTTGAAGGCAGTTTGCTGTGGGCGCGGAACCCGGGCAGTGATCGGTACTTGATTTCTGAATCAGGGTCGGGTGTCGGCGATTGACGTCGATGGTGGATTAAATCCGAGGCACGTCAGATATGCAATGTCGGGGCAAAGCCTCGATAACGAATACCATGCTCTTTTCTACAACCCTCCAGGGCAACTGAATCTCCATGTAAACATACAAAATCTCCAAAAAAGGCTGTTTTCTATATATAAAAAAATGATGTTTACACAGCACCTTAGGAAATGAGGAATAGTACCCGCAAAAAAAAATCCCTCTCAAGGTTGATAGCAAATCCAGTTCCATCCCTCAGTTCGTCTTTTTGCCCGTCTATGACCACAACACTCTCTCACACCACGCCAGGTCCAAAATGCCCCGGCTGCCGCCCTCCCTCTTCTGGCGTGCCAGGCGGGAGATATCACCCATGGCTGCCCAGCTTCTGCCGGCCTGCCGGGACCTGGAGTCGGCCGCCAACGAGCTGCGCTGGATCCGCGAGCACGTCCGAGACACCAAGTCACCCGTCCCGGATGGCCTTCGTGTTTGGCAGCTCGTTGAGAGGCGAGAGCGGGGTGTTCCTCTGCAGTATATTCTCGGGACGCAACCGTTTGGGGATATCGAGATCAAGTGTCGGCCAGGGGTGCTAATTCCGAGGTGAGGAACAGAATGCAGAGGACCCGGCAACTCCTCTTCGTCTCCCTTCACTCACAAAACAGCTGCTGGTAGACCCGAGACAGAGGCCTACACCCTCTACGTTGCTTCACTGCTCGCCCAGTCCTCCCCAGCACGCACTTCTCTCTCAATTTTGGACCTCTGTACCGGCACAGGCTGCATCCCTCTCCTCTTCCTGCACTCCCTGCTCGCCTCCCTCCCAGCCCCCCTCCCCATCTCCCTCCACGGAGTCGACATCTCCCCCACAGCAATCCGTCTCGCCCGCGCGAACTACGCCCACAACACCCCCACCCTCACCGGCCTCCCACATGCCCCCTCCTCCAGCCCATACACTCTCACCTTCTCCCAGTTCGACATCTTCTCCCCCTCTCTCCTCACCCACCTCCACCAATTCCTCAACCCCCCGATACCCACCCCCACAACCACAACCACAACCACAACCACAACCACAACCACAACCACAACCCAACAAGCCCACAAAACAGAACCACCACCACCACCACCAAAACTAGACCTCCTCATCTCCAACCCGCCCTACATCTCCCCCACCGACTTCAACTCCGCCACAGCCAGAGCAGTCCGCAACCACGAGCCGCGCATCGCACTCGTTCCCCCTCCACGACAACAACAGCAACAACAACAACAGTACCAGCATCAACAAAAGGAGGAGGAGGACGAGGAAGAGAAAGAAACCTGCCGGCCCGAAGACGTGTTTTACGCCCGCATCCTGGACATAGCCAGTATCCTCCGGCCTGAGAGGGTGCTGGTGGAGGTGGGCGGGTGGGAGCAGGCTTTGAGGGTCGTGGGGCTTGTTTTGCGGAATTGTACTAGTAGTAAGAACGATGGTGGTGGTGCGGGGGATGATGGGAGTCAGGAAGAGGAGTACAAGGTGGTCGAGGTGTGGCGGGATGAGCCCTTGGCTGGGGACAGAGGGGAGCGGGTTGAAATTGGTGGGAGGGAGGTGGTTGTGCGCGGGGAGGGGATGGGGAGGGCGGTTTATTTGTCGCGGGTTTGACGCTCAGGAGTGAGTCAATGAGTTAACGGCTGCTACACTGTGAGATACGAGAGTCAATAATGTCCAACTGGGGTGATTAGATACTGTAAGTATTGTACAAGTACACCCCATGTTATCTTACACAGATCGATCATAATACAAAGTTTACAAGCTTGCCATCCCTAATGACAATCACCTTTTTAGCCCGCGTGACGTCAAACGTCCCGTTGATCAGCCTGCTCCGTCCCTCGTCCGTCTGGAGGATCTCGCCAACGATCCAGTCCCGGAGCCCATCGCCCACCAGCCCGCTCGGTTTGGGAATGTCGACGACAACCTTCAGCTTGCCATTCACCTGCACCGCACACGTCTGCTTCCGCGGCTGCAGCGCCCCCATCTCCAACGTGCCGTCCACCACGGGGAACGCCACCTTGCCCTGGCCCGCGAACATGGACCCGCCCTCGTCGTCGGCCTGCAGCCCCAGGACACTCCAGCACTCCTCCGAGAAAGCAGGGGTGATGGGCGCCATCATGCGCAGCAGCGCCGACACGGCCTCTCTGTGGATGCCCTCGCTCAGCACCCCGGCCTTTTCCTGGAAGGTGTTCGCCAGGATCATGAGGTCCGACACGACCGTGTTCAGCGCGTAGACCTTCTCGTACGACGCCCTGACCGACGCGATCGTTTGCTGTACATCGCGCCAGACGGCCACATCGGCGTCCCACTGCGCCAGCTCCTCGGCGCTCATCGACCCGAGTCTGCCCGCCTTGTCCCCAAAGTATGTTTTCGGCGTGGGAAAGTCTGCGTCTGCCGAGGCCGGGCCCAGCTTCTGCACCATCTCGTGCACCCGGCCCAGCCAGCGGGTCACGCCGACGATCTTGTCGCCGTCCCAGTCCAGAATCTCGCTGACGGGCGCCTGGAACAGCATGTGCGCCCGTGTCGCGTCCGCTCCGTGCTGCGCGATGACACCCGTGGGGTCGACGCCGTTGTGCTTGGATTTGGACATCTTTTCGTACGTGACGGTGGCAGTCTCGCCTGTAGCGACCACCTTCGGACTCGACGGGTCGGTCAGATCGACCTCGTCAGGCTTGAGGAACCGGCCGGTTGACGGGTCGACGTATGTCCTGCCGTGCACCATGCCCTGGGTGATGAGCCGCTGGAACGGCTCAAACGTCTTGTCCTTAGCCTCGCCGTTCTCAGGCACAAGGGAGGACGTCATGAGGAATTTGTAGATGAAACGGGCATAGAGCAGATGCAGAATGGCATGCTCGATGCCTCCAATGTAGAGGTCGACTGGCAGCAACTTCGTCTTCTCGGTAGAAAACGGCGCCTTCTCGTTGTGCGCGTCGACGAAGCGCATGTAGTACCAACTGGAATCCACAAACGTGTCCATGGTGTCCGTGTCCCGCTTGGCAGGACCGCCGCATTTCGGGCAGGGCGTCTTAACCCACTCGTCGAGCGTCTCCAGAGGGTTTCCTGTCCTCTTGCCGGCCCAATGCTCGTCCACCTCGGGAAGCAGAACCGGCAGCTGCTCGACCGGGACCGGCACGGCCCCGCACGAGTCGCAGTGCACAATGGGGATGGGCGTTCCCCAGTATCGCTGGCGGCTGACCAGCCAGTCCCTGAGGCGCCATTTCTCGACCGGCTGTGCTAGGCCGGCCTGTTCGAGCATAGCGACCAGCATCTCGCCCGTCTCCTTGGAAGACTTGCCCTGGTAGAGGCCGCTGTGCTCAGTCATGATGCCGTGATCCACAAACGGGTCGTTCTGCAGCGCTGTCGTCGACTCATCCTCGGAAGCCGCGAGCACAAACCGGACCGGCTCATCGTAGTGGTGCGTCTTCCAAAAGGCATGATCACGGACGTCATGCCCAGGAACCCCCATCACTGCCCCCTCGCCATAGTCGCCAATGACGTACGGCGCCACGTACACCGGGATGGATTTTTTCGTGGCTTCGGGCGTTTCTTCAAGGTATGCTAAAGGGTTGACCGCCCGGATGTGAGGCAGCATGTACCCCAGCTTGGAGTCGGCTGGCAGCCCAGGGAGCGTATCCAAGAATGCCTGCAGTTCGGGGTCCCTTTCGGCCAACTTGGCAACAACCGGGTGCGTGGACGCGAGAGCCAGATACTGGACCCCGAACAGGGTGTCCGGTCGGCTGGTAAAGACCTCGATGGCGGCGTGCATGTCGTGGTTAAATGCCAAAATCGGAAACTTGATGGTGGCGCCCGTCGACTTGCCCAGCCAGTTCTTCTGCATCGCTAGCACCCTCTCGGGCCAGGCATCGTTCTCCGCCAGCACCTCGAGGTCCTGCAGCAGGGACTCCCGAAACTCGGAAATGCGGAGGAACCACTGCTTGAGCTTCTTCTTCTCCACTTTGGCGCCGGACCGCCATGAGCACCCGTTGGCGTCGACCTGCTCATTCGCCAGCACCGTCTTGTCGACCGGGTCGTAGTTCACCTCGGCTTCGGCCTGGTAGGCAAGCCCCTGCTCTTGAAGCAGCAGGAAGATCTTTTGCGTGTGCTTGTAGAAGGCCGGGTCGCAGGTTGCCAGCTCGCAGGACCAGTTCCAGGATCCGTTCATCAGGCCGAGCTGTTCCTTCATCTTTGCAATGTTCGCTCTCGTCCACGTGGCCGGGTCGATGCCCCGCTCGATGGCGGCGTTCTCGGCCGGAAGTCCAAACGCATCCCAGCCCATGGGGAGCAGGACATTGCTGCCCTGGAGGGAGTGGAATCGTGCGACCACGTCAGCGATGGTGTAGACACGGAGGTGGCCCAGATGCAGGTGTCCGGATGGGTACGGGAACATGGGCAGGACGTATTGGCCCTTGGCTGCATCGGCGCTTTGATGAGCAGACGCTGGCAGGGCAGCCCACCTTTGCTGCCACTTGGAGTCGAGGGCGGAAAGATGAAGCTTCGCATCAGCATACAGCCGAGCCGTGGCGCTAATGCGTCGAACTGCGGTCCACGGACGGGAACATGGCGTGGAACAAGCGAAACGGCGAGACACAAGACATCTTGAACCGGCCGAGCTCCGAAGCGAGATGGAGGCTCCTATCGACTTGGTGTAGCTCAACGACATTGTGATTGCCTTACATCATTGATGCTGGCATATAAAGGCTGGGCGTCAATTTCTCATGGTGGCATGGTTCGTGAAGCTCATCGAAATACTCCGTAGAAAAGAAGGGATCCTTGAAGCTCCGAGCTTGGGGGAAAGCGACAAAATAAAGTGGGACCTATGTGAAACGATTGGCTGGTGCGCCACTGACGGTGGAGTAAGCGACCGGCGGAGACAGCGACCTCGAGAGCACCCTCCGGAGGTAACGACCTAAGTTAGATACACCGCCGCTACTCCAAGACTCAGAACGTGAAAAGCGGTGTCAACGTGGTAAGCTCCCGGCTGTAAACCCGCACCTGAAATTTCTATTGCGCACAGTTCGTTGATTCCCTTTGCTGGTGCCACGTTTCTGCTTTTCCATCCGCTCTCGTTGTTTACATACTTTCATCCCCGTGAACTCGGATCTGGGTTGCACCGGATCTTTAAACTCATGCCAAGCCGGCAGTCGACAAGCGAGGGGGCTAGGCGCACGGACCCCTCAAGGCTTTCTCGGTGGTTGTTTCCGTCATTGTCCCTGGCACCAGTTCCCCCTTTCTGGGTGTCAATCATGCATGAATCCAACAAACTCCACGAATTCTTCTCGATCGTTTTGCTTCGACTCGCCTGCACATCTCCGATGTCGGTGTCCATGCCAACTTGACGCCCGACGCCTACGCTTTTAATTCATACAGTAAACAGCTCTATACCAGGCACGTGAGACCCATAACGTTGAACGTCAGTGTCGTCTCGTTTTGAGAAACCGAGACTCAAATACCCGCCCTCAACCTCGACCCAACCACACCGCTGTTCCTCCTGCCTCCCATTTGCGCACCGGCGCTCCCTCCCGCTTCAATACACCTGGAGCTCCCGGGATGATTTCCTCGCCGACAATATCAGACTCGATACCATAACCCCCCACCGATTCGGCGTCCACAACCCTCAACCGGTCCTCCTTGAGGACCGTAACCCCCAACCAGGCCATGCCTACCCTCTACTCCAACCTCCCCTTGACGGCGCGGGACTCGCTCGAGCTAGCCTCGCTCGCCTCCTCCAGCCCGGGCGCCGCCACCACCGACGACACGTCCTCCCGTCCGAGCATCTCGTCCTCGCGGCGCGCCTCCCTCGAGCGCGACGACCCCCTCGACTCGTCCAACCCCGCGGCCACCAACGTCCGCAGCCGACCAGAACACCACAGCCGCTCCTTCTCCGTATCCTCCACCTTCGACTTCGCCTCCAATCTCTTCCCGCTATCGAGCACGACCGGCGCCGGGCCGGGGGGCTACACACCGCTCGGGGCGCCATCAGCGGCTGGTCTCCCGGGCGGCGGGAGCGGCGGGGGCGGCGCGGTGGGGCTGGCGGGCGGGTCGCTGGAGAAGCACAAGACGCTGACGTACCTCAACGGGCTGTCGCTCATCGTCGGGCTGATCATCGGGTCGGGCATCTTCTCGTCGCCGAGCCAGGTCAACTCCAACGTCGGGTCGCCCGGCGCGGCCCTGATCGTCTGGGTGGTGGCGGGGATCCTGGCCTGGACGGGCGCGGCGAGCTATGCCGAGCTCGGCGGCGCGATCCCGCTCAACGGCGGGCCGCAGGTGTACCTGTCCAAGATCTTTGGCGAGTGGGCCGGCTTCCTGTTCACCTGGGTCGCGGTCCTGGTCCTGAAGCCCGGGGGCGCGGCCATCGTCGCCATCATCATGGGCGAGTACCTGGTGCGGGCGGCCATCGGCGCCGAGGCCGAGACGGTCAATGTCTGGATCAACAAGTCGGTTGCCCTGGCGGGGCTGGCCTTGGTCACCTTTATGAACTGCGTCTCGACGCGGTTGGGCACGCGCATGAACGACGGGCTCATGTTTTTCAAGTTTGTTGCATTGCTCGGCGTTACGGTTATTGGCGTTGTCGTGGCCGTCACGGGGTATTCGTCTTCGGGCGCGGCGAATCGGGACTGGAAGGACCACGCGTGGTTTGAGGGGACAAAGATGGATGCATCGGCATGGGCGGTGGCGTTGTATGCTGGGCTGTGGGCGTTTGACGGGTGGGATAACGTGAGTTCAACCCACCGGCTGCCTACCAACGGCGATTTCAAGCGGCGGACTAACACAAACGTCCCAGACCAACTACGTGGTGGGCGAATTTCGCAACCCCAGCCGGGACCTGCCGCGGGTGATCCACACGGCCATGCCGCTCGTCATCCTGAGCTACATCCTCGCCAACATCGCCTACTTCCTCGTCCTCCCGCTCGAGACCATCAACTCGTCCAACACGGTGGCCGTCATGTTCGGCGCCAAGGTGTTTGGGCCCGTCGGCTCGCTCATCCTCGCCCTCATCGTCAGCGCGTCGTGCTTTGGCGCCCTCAACAGCTCCACCTTCACCAGCAGCCGGCTGGTATACGTCGCGGGGAAAGAGGGCTACATCCCCTCGCTCTTCGGCCGCCTCGGCACCGGCACTGGGATCCCGCCGACCCCGGAGCTCTCGCTCTCGTCGACGGTGCGAACCCGCTCCTGGCTAAAGAAGAAGCTCGCCGCTCTCGTGGGCGACGAGGACACGGGCCTCTTCTTCACGCCCATCCCAGCGCTTGTGCTCAACGCGCTGCTCACGACGTCGTACATCGTCGTGGGCGAGTTCAACACGCTCATCACCTTTTACGGCGTCGCCGGCTACACGTTTTACTTCTTCACCGTGCTGGGGCTGATAGTGCTCCGGGTGCGCGAGCCGCACCTGGAGCGCCCCTACCGCACGTGGATCACGACGCCCATCATCTTTTGCTGCGTCAGCCTGTTCCTGCTGAGCAGGGCCGTCTTCGCGCAGCCGCTGCAGACGCTCATCGTCGTGGCCTTTGTCGTGGCCGGCGTGCCCGTGTACTTTTGGCGGGTGCGGGGCCAGGGGAGGAGGGGGGTGCCGGTGAAGAGGGAGCTGGGCCCGGGTGGGGGCGAGAGGAGGCCGTGGTGGAGGTTTTGGAGGAGGAGGTGACGAGAACATACATCATACATGTCATGTTCATAGAGAAAAGGTGGGTGGATGGGTGTTGACATAGCATAGCCCTGCCGGTTTCAGGTGTTTGAATAAGGTGGCACGTGCATATATATGTCCAGGCGCGACACGACACAGCGTCGGTGAATAATAATACACACGACAGTAGTTTAAATAGGTTTGTCTGTTGCCGAGGACCGTGTGGAATCAGTCAAAACGCCGCCACAGAAGGCTGAAACTTGGAATGGTCGTTTAAAGCACATAAGCAGATCCCACCGCCCCTCACCTTCCAGGCAGGTAGGTGGTTAGAAATATGTACAGTACAATCTCCTTTCGCGTAAATTCCCACCCGTCCCACGCCTCCCTCCATAACCCATATCATCCTCTGTTCAGACACTACTTCACCTACGACCGCCCGGTAACCTGACGCTGGCCGTACGCCTTGGTGGCGTAGTCGCCGTTATGCACAATCAGGTCCTCCGGACGGTAGTCGAGCTTGCCGGACAGGTAGCTCTGGAGGATGCTCTTTGTGCCGTCGGCGTAGCGCTTCTGGGCGTCGAGCGAGGTGCCCGACATGTGCGGCACCATGGCGTTGCCGCCGCCAAAGGGGTTCTTGGCCGTGCGCAGTGGGTGGTCGGCGGGCGCGGGCTGCGGGAACCACACGTCGCCGCCGTAGCCGCGCAGATGGCCCGTCCGCAGCGCCTCGGCCACGTCCTCCTTGACCACGATGGCGCCGCGCGCCGTGTTGACCAGCCAGCTTCCCGGCTTCATCTTGGCAATCAGCTCCTTGTTGAACAGCCCGCGCGTCTTCTCGTGCAGCGGGCAGTTGATGGTGACCACGTCGCACTGGGCGAGCATCTCGTCGAGGTCGTCGACGCGGCGGCAGCCGATCTCTTTTTCCTTCTCGGCCGACAGCGGCTGGTAGTCGTAGTAGAGCAGCTCCTTGCAGTCAAAGGCGCGCAGGCGGCGCAGGACGCGCTCGCCGATGCGGCCAACGGCGACGGTGCCAACGACCTTGCCCTCGAGGTCGAACTCGTTCTTGGCCGCCTCGGCCACGTCCCAGCGGCCGGCCTCGATCTGCTCGTGGGCGGGCACAAAGTTGCGCACCAGGATCAGGATGGTCATGACGACGTGCTCGGCGACCGAGACGACGTTGGAGCCCGTCACCTCGGCGACGGTGATGCCCCCGTTGGTCTTGTTGGCGGCGTCGAGGTCGACGTGGTCGGACCCGATTCCGGCCGTGATGGCGAGCTTGAGCTTCTTGGCCTTGGCCAGCCGCTCGGCGGTGAGGTAGCCGGGGTGAAAGCTGGGCGTTGTGTAAGTTTATTTTTCTGGGTGTGTTACCGAATGCTTGACAGGGAAAACTCACGGAGTGGTGATGATGACCTCGGCGTCGACTAGTTCCCGGTCAAAGGTCGAGTTCTCGCCCTCCTTGTCCGACGTAGTCACCAGGGTGTGACCCTGCTCCTCGAGCCATTTGCGAAGCCCGAGCTCGTTTTCCGTTGTTCCAAGCAGTTCCGGCACCTGTCGTGCAAGATATCAGCCGGGTTGTTATCCAGTAGACGCCGGAAACTCGCGGTCCGCCAAGACGGTCTGGACTGAATGCCCGTTGACTTCTCCACCTTCCCGAAGCCTCCGAAGCACCCCTGCGGTGCAACCGCAGCGTGACGCAAAGAAGGAACTCCACCCGACAGTACCCCGCAATCCCCGTGTAACGGCAGACGACTTCCTTTCTTTGGCCAACAATGGACGGCACACGAGTTGCACGTCGGGTTGTTGCTGGGGGAGCCAAGCAGTAAGAGTAAGAAGACACGGTTCTTACCTGCTGGGCATGCTCGCGCCCGTCGTACAGAACCGCCAGAACCTTGACCTTTTCGCGCCCGGTGGTTAGCAGACGTTGCCATGTTGTCAACGGGCCAATTTTAGAGGCATTGACATTGGCCCTCCTCCCCGGGAGACCCGGGGGGCCCGGGGAATACGTGTGAAGGGCAGCCCGCCAGGGGCGAGTGTGAGAGACGGAGCCGAGAAGGGAGGAGGGGGATCGATAAGAGAAGAGAACTGCGGGGAGAGCACTAAGTACCATTGTGGCTGATTGTGTTTTGAAGCCTGAGATTGGAGATTGGAGTGGCTCGCGGCGGCGGGAGAGGGACGCCTTTTAATTATCGATCTTGTACGGTTGTGACGGGATGAACAGGGTATGGCCGTTGCAGTGCGTATAATTTGGGACGGGATAGGTGACGTCTGCAGTCCTGGGATAACGCGATAGAAAGAGGAACCCGAAGACGAGAGACCAGACAATTGGTGACAGCAGAGCCGGTGATATTTATGTCCTACCTTGTCTCCTCCGCCATCCTTTCGGCCTCCCGTCGTGGCACCCGATGCTATGCTAATGTCCGGCTATTCGCATGGACGAGGTTCGGAGAGTTGGACAGGCCGGCGTCGTGTGATGCCGAACGGGGCCAGGGTTGAAAGGGAGAGGGTTAGTCGATCCATCTCTCGACCCCTCCTTGCTCCCTTCCCCTCACCCGGGAAGCCAAAACAGCCGACGAGTCGCCTTTCTGTAGCTGCAACCGGCTCATCAATGTGCTTAGGTTGTTGACGCGACACGGTTGTATCTCGGTGATGGCTCGGCAATGCGACACCTTGGTCTTGCCCCGCTGCGGGAAGGCGGGGTAGGGTTGTGGTGCAGCCACAGCTGCGGGAACTCTTCCGGATGCCCTTGGCCGCTGGCTGTGTTCCGTGCTTATCATCGCGGTTTTGTCGTTCAACGGTCAAGACTGAGTATTTTAAACAAAGAAAGCCAGAAAATAATAGAGAACCACATCAAGAGGAAACCAAGGAAGAGAAACAGTCGAAAGCGAGACACAAAGATAGCGAGAGAAAGCTATCAGTAGAACAGATTCGTGAAAAGAAGATGGAAAGAAAAGATGAACGACAAGCAAATCCCAAACCAGACCGAGTCCAATGGACCCGGCCAGCGCAAGTGAAGAGCTTCATTGCATTGACATGTCTATCGACCCGTAACACGCCCCTATCCTGTACCTGTGCTCTGGTCCGTATGGAGAAACATGCCCAAGTGCGCCCCTGTCTCACAACGCCGTGTTTCCCCGGTCTCCTGTATATACCCTCCTCCATCCCAAGCCAGGTGAAGAAGAGCACCAACCCAAAGCCCAGACATCCGCGGTCAACAACGCGGCACAATGTGATGTCCCAAAAAAATCCAACAGACGTAGCATCATCCATCTCTTCTCCATCCCCAAGCCGATTTCCACACCTACACCCAGACCTGCCCCGGTAGTCACAAGCTATACGGCGGCGGCGACTCCTCAGCCCCAACACCGCCCCCAGACCCAGCACCCGCAGTAGCAGTAGCAGTAGCAGCAGAGACACCCGCCGCCATCCACCCGGCCGCCTTGGCCATCATCTTGGGGAAGTACTGCTGCACAAACGACTCCCTGCATCACAGTCAGTCAGCACAGAACTCCAATATCAACACCTCAAGTCAGGTGTGTGTTAGTAAACAAAGGCCAAGTAGGTAACTCACGTGTAATAACTATGCTGCGCCCCATGGGGCCCAACAAGGTTATGCGCCAGCTCATGCGCCACAACAACCCACCACCACGTCGTAGCCTCAACCCTCGCCTGCCCCCCACCCATACCCATCCCCTGCTGCTGCTGCTGATTCCGAGCCCGCCCATAATGCAGCTGCTCCCAAAACCTTAGGTTGCAAAACACGCTCCCGTTGCTATTGAACGCAATCGTGCCGCCGCGCTCGTCGTAAAACATGTGCAGCGCGCGCTCGCCGAGGCCGTACACGTGCCCGACGTCCCGCAGCAGGGCCTCGAACCGCGCGATGCTGTCGACGCGCGCCGCGATGAAGGCCGCGTGCTGCGCGGCCGGCACCTCCCTAGCCAGGAACACGCGCATGCCGCGCGGCGCCTCCGCCGCAAAGACTATGTTCTGCGCCGGCGCGCTGTCGCAGTACGTGCTCTGCTCCTTCACCTCGGTCTGCTGCGGCGGCGCGAACAGGGTGGACGAGTCGTGCGGCCGCGTGGATTTGATGGCGTTGAGGAGGTTCTGCTGGATCGTGGCTGGCGACGTCACGCGGCCATCGTCGTCTTTGCCATCGCCTGGCGGAGGGGGTTTGGTTTGGGCTTGAGGTGGGGGGAGGAACTTGTCGAGTTCGGCGTGAGAGTCGGACGGGGTCGAGCGCCCGTCGCCGGTGTCGAAGCCCAAGCGCCTGGAGAGAGTTGAGAAGAGACTGCCGGTCCGGGGTGGGGGCAACGTGGGAACGGCATGGTCGGGAGACTCGTCGAAGCCTCCCGGCATGCGGTCGCGGGCTCGCTCTGGAGTCATGGGGTCCTGCCTCTGAGACTGTGTCGCCCACTCCTTTTCGCGCTCCTGAATGGCCCTCTGCTCTGCCTCGAGCGCCTTGCGCCGCTCCTCCTCGGCCAGACGGGCTTCGGCTGCCTTGGCCCTGAGGATCCGGTCTACGTTGTACCCGCGGGCTCGCAGGTCAAGCAGGCCGAGCTTCAGGAAGGGCTCAAAAAAGAAGTAGGCGTGTTGGTTCGGCCGGTTCAGTAGGAGCTGGCAGATGGCCTGGCCGACTTGGTACATATCGGGTTTGCCATCGGCGGCCGCGACACACAGTGTCCACCCGTTGGCGGTCCTGGTGCTAGCCGCGGACCGCTTCTCTTGGTGAGATTTGGCGTGGCCCCTGAGCGACCGCCTCAAGCTGAGCGACGAGACCGACAGCACTTGCAAGTTCTTCTCGAGCCATCGCGTGTCGTGCTTGATGGCGTCCCGCTTGTCCTTGGAGTATTCGTGCAGGAATAGCTTGGAGCGCTCGAGGACGTGCTTCCGCAGCCACTCGGCGCCGTCCTGAGTCCTTGTGCGCGGACCCACCTGTAGATCCTCCTTGACCTTGCTGCCCAGACCCGAGGACCCGAGCAGAGAGTAGAAGGCCTCGAGGGTGTCATCCTCGGGAGCACACAGCAGGGCTTCCTTGAACAACCGGTAGCTGATGTAATCGTCAAGGATGACAATGTCTTCAGCGGCAGCAAGTTGATAATGCTTAATCGGCGTGTCGTCGTCGAGGGGGTCTGAATCCTTGCCCACGCCGGACGACGACAGTTCGCGGAAGCCGAGCAGCCAGGCCGCTGTTTTCATTTTCCTGAGAAGTTCCTTGTCCCTTTTGACCGTCTCAAAATCCTGAAAGACGGACTTGAGCAGGCTCAGGTACTTCTCCGGACTCTGTAGGGTACTCAACAACCGAGCCGGCTCGCTGCAGGCCATCTGGGCGATCTCGTGCTTGGTGGGCTCGCTCCTGGCACCACATTTGAAGAGGAACGTGTTGGCATTGGCGCCAAAGTCGACAAAGTCAAATATGTCCTTGTATGTCGACGAACTTCCCAGGTAGCATTGAGAGGGCCGGATATGGGCCACATGGACGTCACCCTTCTCCCTCACCACCGGGACAACCGGCGCATCTCTCAGCTTGACCAGACTGTTGTGGCCCAGGTCTGCGATCCGACTGCTAAAGTACTCAAACAGAGTAATCGCCATACCCCGGTCCTGGGGCGGCTTCGCAATGAGCATTTCTACACACCCCGTGATAGGGGGGTCGCGGGAAACACCAAACTTGAGAGCATGCTGGTGCAGATCCTTCCTGAGGATATTGTATCCAAGAACGGCCGCTCTCTCGTTCGTGTAGCAGGCAGACGGGCGAACCAGCTGCTTCTCCTTGCCTTCGATCGGCAGAATGCACTGGTCGGTGGTCGACAGGTCGAAGGGCGCGTAGCCGTTGAGGTGATGGTTGGCAATGAAGTATGACATGGCCTGTGTCCGAAGGTTGTCATCCGGAGAAGCCATCATCTTCACCAGCTCCGGAACGGACGGGTACGGTCGCAGTCCGAGGCCGTAGAGGAAGCGAGCCTCTGCGCTGGTGCTTCTAAAACTGCCTGGCGGGCCTGGCCATTGGAGAATTGGCAGTCCCAAAGCCCGCAGAGAGTCTTTGGGTTCGTGGAGTTCCGACACCCTGTACAACTGTGTTGTGCCCTTCGTAGGCTCCATGCCGCGAGGACCGGCCTCGGCGGGACAGAGGGGCGATTCTCGGAGCTTCTTCATGTCGGCAAGAGGGATGTCGTCCTTGACCGACGCGAGGTACTTCATCAGCTCCATATGACTCCATTTGGCATGCGCAGCCTCGCCGGCCGCAGGGGACGGATTCAATAGCCGAGAGAAGATGGTCTCGAGATCGACAGTCTTCCTGACACCCAAAGCTAACAGGAACTTTTCCTTGATGTTCGAAAGCTCCAGGATCGGGAGATCGTCAAACAGCTTGACGGACGGGAAAAAAGATTCCTGAGGCTTCCTCATGCCCACCTTGGTCGGCATGACGGTAATGTTTTGTAGTGCCGACGCAACCGAGCTTTTGGAGCCAGGGCTCAGATTATCCCAATTCTTTGAGAGGACAGTCAAGACCTGCTGGGCGAACTTGTCCGACTTTGTAAGATTCTGCCCGTCAGCCCTGCTGGGCCCTGATTCAATCAGGAAGCGGAGCCACGGAACGACAGTCAAAGGTTCCCAGCCCAGAGCTTGCAGCCGGGCCTCCGGAATGTTTGCGGTAAACGCAATGGGCAAAGTAGTGGGCGGGATCGGGAGCGTGGCTGGGATCTTGCCGTTGAGATAGTTTTTGATGGTCCCGAGGGCGATGATTTCACCTGAATCACAGCTCTCGTTCATTAAACCCACGGCAACATCCAAAAGCCGCTGGACGGCCGAGCGGTCAAGTTCTCCGTCGAAAGCTCCTTTCGTGATCCATTGGAGAAAATGGTTCAGCTGCTCCTTGTCAAGGGCCTTGGCCCCAAGCTCTTGAGAGATGTCATCAACAGTGATGTCTTTGATCAGGCCGAAATCGATCAGCCGCTTGATGAAGGGGTTCTCCCGCATCTCCTTGAGAACCACGGGAACGTTGCCAACGAACTTTGCGATCTCGTCAGAGGAGGTACGGACCTTTGTGGACTGTAGAACGCCTCTCGAGGAGAAAACCTCAATGGATGGGCGCTTGTAGGCGGTCCAGAACGCCTCTTCGATATGTTCAGCCACCTGCGGATTCGGCGTGGATCCATCCTGGAAGCTGTAGGTCTTCAAGATGTGTAGGGCCTCGGGAATGCATTTCTGCACTTCGGCCGGCAAAACGGCCTGTCCTTTCTTCCCGCTGGCCTCGGACATTCTCTTCAGCTTGTCATTCAGGCCTGCCATTTCGTCTGCAAACGCAAGCCGGGACATGATGCCCGCTGCGCGCAGCAACTCCATGTTCCAGGAGCGCACCCATCGAGCGTTGAGGTCGATGGCCTCACGCTCAACTGTTGGGATGATCGAGGGGGCAGATATGTGCATTCCGGCACCAGTGGTCTGCGTGGTTGGGAAACCAATGAAGATACGGCCTCCAGGCTTTTTGCTAGGTAGGACTGAGGCGAAAACGTCAGCCACTTTCACCGCCTGGCTCGACGACCCTTCCTGCGAGGCGACGGTATCATCATACGACGAGGTCAGAATGGAGATTTTGGTCGTTCTTGGAGGGGGCTTCTTGGTCGCCCGCTCCAATTCGGCAGCAAAGGAAGACGAAACGTGGGTGGTTATCTGGGCCTGGGCTGAACGGAGAAAAATGACCGAAGTCGACGTTGCCGCAAGATCCTCTGCGATTGCTTCTTGGATGGCCTTGTCTTCCTTCGCGGCCTTGGCTCGGGGTCCTGACTGCGAAGAGCCCGATGTAAGCCGCGAGAAGAAGCTCTTCAAGGATGGCATCTCCGAAGAGTAGTAGGACTCGCTGGACTTGGTGGCCGACGCTGCCGACTGGGGTTTCCAACCGATGACGTTCATGAAGGTGGCGTTTATTTGCGTGTTGGTACGGTCTGCCGCAGCCAGCCTCATAAGACCCTCCTTGGTCCTGGTTTCCAGGTCCCGCGGAATGTCTAGGCTCAAACTGGGCGACGTCTTTTTATGTAGAGTCAGAATTTCCCAGTCATCTATCCAGAACTCGATACTCTGCAGCGCGACAAAGGTCAAGCTGGTAGCCAGGAACTGGCTCACAGAGAGCAGGTTTGGTAGAGGCGTGGAAGTGCTCCTGTAGTCGAGCACAAAGGTTGTGTCGGGGCTCTCTTGCCCTGGCGGGAGCTTGACCTTCCTGGTAAAAAGGGCGGACCCCTTCCAGTAGAACGCCATGGCCTCGTTTCCGGAACTGACGAAGGGCTCCTCGCAGTCGGCGAAGACGCTGTAGAAGCCCACACCAAAAGCGCCGATCTTTGTCTCGTCTGGATTCCCCTCGGCAATCTTCTTCAACCTCTTCCAGTCGGTGGAGGTGAACGGACAGCCGTTATTCTGGACAACGAGTCGTCTCAGGGTATGATGGGAGATGAGATGCTTGAGAAGATCGGAGCGGCTGCCCGTTGTCGGGAGAGGCGTCTGCGTTGACGGTAGTGTCTCGAATTTGACCTTGACTGTTGTGGCCTGGGCGTCGGCAGCATTCTGAATGAGCTCTCGAAGCGTCGTCCATTCTCCGGAATACCGTGCGAGGACCTTGTCTATGAGAGCGCGTGTATCGACCTGGAACTAATTAGAGGGGCGTTCTATGACTATCAAACACTTCGAGCATACTGTGACAGCCTCATCTTCACCGCTCATGGCGGCAGCGCGAAGACGCGCGTAATCCATGGTGAGTAGCGGCGGAGCACGATGGTGCCGCGGGATCCGTGGGATGTTTAGGAAGATAGGTCGGGGGAGGGTTCGGCAATCGGGGGGTTTAGTGGATGGAAGTCGGCCGCAATTCACCGATGAGGTCGCTCGAAGAAGCGGTCCGAAGTGAGGATGGAAGTCACGGAAAGAGAGAAGGCGGAAGTGTTTCGGAGTTGGAGAGCTGGCGTAGAACCCTGAAGGTTACGAAGACCCGACAAGGCTGCAACTGTGACGTTGGCGAGCTGAAACCCCTGTCAGCCTTACGCCAAGGCGTGCCCGCCTTGCCTTATCTTATCGGCTGTTGACCATGTCTGCCCTGGGCATTTCGACCAAACCTGATATCAGCATGTACTTCGTAAGGTATCCCTCTATTCGTGATGGCATACCTGCGACCTGTCTACTGTTCAACCTAAGGTAACACATGTGTATGCTCCAAACGAGTCGGGAGAGTCACACATACAAGCCACATAAAACTCTGACTTGGCATGCATGTGATACTCTTGAAATCGACGCATTCTTGCATGACTGGTCGGCGGTACCTCAGCATGCGAGATGGTACCGCTTACCCTGACTGCCTCCATGTCTCCCGCTCAAGACGCTTAGTCTTGCTCCTGCTCCGCCGTCTATCATGGTGCGCAGGCCGCGAGTCTCTGTCTCGGCTCCGGCTGCGACTCCCGTTGGCCCTCCTATGTCGGTGTTCGCGGCTCCGTTCTCGGTCATCCTCTCGCCGCCTCTCTCTTCGACTGCGGTCATAAACAGGGCTGCGACTCCTCCTTCTTTGGTGCCTGTCCTTTCCTTCGTTGTCTCGGGTGTCCCGCCTCCGCTGTCGACTCCGACTCAGACTGCGATCACGATCCCGGTACCTGTCCCTATCCGTGTCTCTGTCTCTACTCCTATGCCGCCTCCTGTGTCTGCGATCTTCGTCTCTGCGCCGGTTTGAGTCTTTGTGTCGGTCCCTTCGTGGTTCTGCCCCCGTAGTCTCTTTCGAGTCCTTGTCGTCTTCGGTGTCGCGGCTCGGTACCTTTGACCCCTCCACTGGCATAGCATTGGCTCCTGATGCATCGCGGGGTGTTATGGGCAGGCCCAGTGCCCGGGCAATGGCTTCTTCCTCGGCTTCTTTGATTTTCCGGATCTCTTCGCGGCGCTCACGGGCTTCCTTCTCCTCCTCCGTCTCGTTGGAATCCGCCGTGGATGGCTCTGCCTTGGCGTACCAGTTCAGGTCGCGCCCTTTGGCCCAGCGCCCCACGGGCGCTTTCAGACTGTGGCCCAAGTAGTTCTCGCGGTACTGAGATGTCGCGACATCGTCCCAGCTGAAATTGACACCGCCGCGCGAGCCAGTTTTGCGGACGGTAGAGAGAAGGTCCATGACCGCTTCGTGTTCAGTAGAAAGGCAGAGTTCAACGACAGTTTGTTGTTGAGCGATGCAGGAAAACCCTGAGTCGCGAACTGATGAAGTTGAGGTTGACGTTGGCGACGTTGATGGCAAATTGGAGAGCTTACTCGGTAAGATTTGGTCATTACATACGCCAAGATTTACGCTAGCGCTAAGTTCCCCACAAGTGGGGCGAGCTCAACCTTCAACTGCAGGGGCCTTCAATTGCTCCGTCCGACTTTCAACAAGCTTCCTCATGGCACAATCTCTCAACCACAGACACAACTACAAGGAGGTTTTGGCGCCGGGCAGAACGACTTCAACGGCGCGTGGCTAGATAACTGCAAGATACACCCTGAACCACCAACAATGGCCGTGAACCCAGCACCAAACGCGGGCCCGCCGCTGGACGAGATACAATGGCGGGCCCCGCCCGACTTCGACATGGGCATCCACAGCAACAGCGTGCTCTACTACTTCGCTCAGTCGCCTTTTTACGACAGGACATCCAACAATGAAGTCCTCTTCCAGCAGGGGCTCAACAATCCTAACATGACACAGTATTTGGCAACCCGCGAGCTCTTCGAAGGCCGCCTTAAGACCATGTCGGGGCTCGAGTTCGTTGTTGCTCAGGAACCCGCCGATACAGGCCCTGGAGCGGGGACCGGCGTGTGGGTAATCAACAAGCAGACCCGGCGCAAAAGGCAGCCCGAAGACGAGATCATTGTGCATGGTACATACTTCGTCGTCGGCGAGAACATCTACATGGCTCCCAGCTTAGCCGACATTATCAGTTCGCGCATTGTCCGCTCCCACCTCCCACCCTCCCCAATCTCAACAGTACCGCAGCACACTAATATCCTTTCTGTAACCCAGGCCTCCATATCCTCCTCCATAGCCAAGATCTTGCCCATCTCCGCCGGCGTCCAATCCTGGTCCCCCGCCCTCGGTCGAACCTACCAAACCCCGACCGCAACATCCTCCACAGCCACCGCCACCACCACCAAGCAGCACGAAGAAACCCCGCTCCCAGAAAGCATCCCTCGCACAAGCAGACCCGCCCCGACCACCACCCTCCCGAGCGCCCGCCTCCTCGAAGAAGCCCTGGGCATCCACCACCAGTTCGGCACGCACAACCTCGACGAGAACCCCATCACGGGCAAGCCGGGCGAGTTCCAGCTGGCCTCGACGGGCCGCAACAAGGGCGTGAACCTGTCAGCCTCGGCCGCGGCCAACGCCAAGAAGGCCTCGCTGGTCCCGGCCCTGCCCGTCCTCAACACCAAGCTTGGGGGAGGCGCAGAGAACCCGCTGGCGCCGACGGCCAAGCCGACGGGCAAAGAGACCAAGACGCTCGGGGGCGGGAACATGCAGAAGGCGAAGAAGAGGAAGGGTAGCAAGGCCGCTGTGACGCCGCTGTAGGCTCGGGGTTGGGTGTTATTCACGGGCTCAGATGGTAAAGCTGAAGGGAGTCTTGGTGTCGGTGACGCGGAGTCCTCGCAAAAAGAGAACGCAGATGTGAGAATTGCTGCGACGGATGGGACGGGGCGGCTCATTGGAAGGCGTTGCGGTTGTGTTTGTACGCATTTTCTAGGATGCATCTATGATACCCCGGGAATTTCATCAGGCAAGGCATTCAAGGGGTCGGCCATTGTGCAAAGCACAAATATGGTGCATTGTGTGGTGTCTATCGGGCATTTAACCGCGTCACTATGGAGAACTCTGTTCTACACGAGGAATCTGCTTTGTAGTTGCCAAAATGCCTCTCTGATGGATACATCTGAAGTGGGTAGTCAGCGGAGATGCCTGGATAGGGGTCAGCCAACTGATTTCTGAATCATGCGTACGGCCTGAGAGAAGATAGCGTGATACAATGCCCGGTTCAGATATAGAACAATGTAGGTGATAGTTTATAATCATGAAAGATTCATAAACAGCCTCTTGCGAGAGATCATCATGACGGGCGGGGATGAGTGAGAGAGGGAAGTGGCAGATCAAGACACGTACGTACCTTCGGGTCGACACAACACGGCCAGGAAGACGAGCTCAACAACTCCTCCAAGACACCATCACCTCTCACTCCACAATCCATCCCTTCCCAGACACCCTTTTCTGCTTGATCTTTCGCATCGGTAGTGGCCTAGTGAACAGCATCAGCAAACACTTCCTTTGAGGTAGAAAAAAAAGGGGGGAAACAAAAGAGAATCAAGAAACCTACCACCCCATCCCACCGCCCGTCTCGGCCCTCAAATACGGCACGACCCACACCTCCCTCGTCTTGCCGTCGTCCGACACCTGCACCTCCTTGACGGGCTTGCCATACGTGACCAGCGGCGTCCCCTTGGCGATGTTCGCCAGCTGCGCGCCCGTCAAGTCCGTGAGCGCGTGCATCCTCGTCTTGGGTTTCTTCCTGCCGCCGCCGCCACCGTCCTCCCCCGCGTCGACGATGTTGCCCGCGCGCTGGAGGTGCGCGTACACGACGTACTCTGGGCACTCGTCGACGCCCAGGTGCGCGAGCGACGACGACGGGTGGATGTACACCAGCTTATCGGCCGGGTCGGCCGATGAGGCCTGGTCGCCTTCGAGGGGCATCAGCGGGAGATAGGGCACTTCGATGGCGCGGCGCGGCTTGCGGTACGTCTCGGGCGGGTTGGGCGCCTTGTCGGCTCGGATGGCGACCTGGTCGACGAAGCCTGCGGCGACCATCTGTTTGAGGGCTTGGACCTGCTGCGCCGAGGGCCGGGGGAGCTTTTCGGGCATCTTGAAGTTGGCAAAGCCGGCCATGTTGGTCTTGACAAGGTTGGCCAGCTGGGATTGGAGCTGCAGGATCTCCTTGAGGACTTTGAAGCGGACAAAGTGGCTTTCGCACCACGCGTCGGTGGGCTCGTGGGCGAACTCGCCGACCACTTGCAGGATCTTCATGGCGTCGGACTTGTCGTCGAGGGAGCAGAAGTTCTTGTGGGCCGCGTTGAATGCCTTGCGTATCCTTGCCCGCTTGTCCTCGGCGATCACCTCCTCGTTGGTGCGAAACTCCTCGGTCTGCTCGGCAGCCGCGGGGATAGCTTGGTTCTCCGGCACAAAGATCTCGCCCGCAGAAAGCCCGGCAATCATGGCGATGGTGTAGGGAAGGCAGTCGTGGAGATGCCCGACGAGCAGAATCCGTGCAAAACGAGGCGCCAAGGGGAAGATGGACATGCTCGTCCCGACTGGTGTGACTTGTCCGCTTGAGGTTATCGCCGAGAGGTAGGTAAGAAGCTTCTCGGCCTTGACGATACTGTGCCGGTCCGGCGGGGTCGGAAAGGGAAAGTTGACGACATGTTGGAGGTTCATAGACTTGAGTTGCAGCACCACTCCTTCGATCGGCATACGAAGAAGCTCCGGGGCCGAGAACTCGGGGAGGTCTCTCTCATATACCGCCGACGAGTAGAGCCTCCAACAGTGGCCTGGGCCTGTACGACCGGCACGACCAGCTCTCTGCTTTGCGCTCGCCTTGCTGATCCAGTCGATCTCAAAGCTCTGGACACCGCTCACGGGATCATACTTCCGATCCTTCGACCTTCCGCAATCGAAGACGTATCGGATGCCGGGGATGGTCAAACTGGTCTCGGCCACGTTTGTAGCGAGGATGACCAGACGGGAACCTTCAGGTGGCGGCTCGAACACCTTCATCTGCTCCCGTGTTGGGAGCAGAGAGTACAGCGGCAGAATATGCATCCGCCGCGGGCCGGTACCAGTCTCCTCGTCCTCGAGCTCAAACTCCTTTTCTTCCTCCTCTTCATCCGAAGCAAACTCGATCTCGTAGTACTCGTCAAGGGCAGTCCGGTCGTCGGCCTCACCAAAGTCGATATCTTCGACCTCAACCGGGGCTTCACTTCCAGAGATGCGGACTTTTGGCCCTTCCGCAACCGTCATCCCGCCGACCGCGCCCTTGAGCTTCTTGCTTAATTGGGAGATCTCTCCCTGGCCGGTGAGGAAGACGAGCATACCGCCCGGTGGCAGCTTCCGATGACCTCGGCTGATCTTTCGAAAGGCGTCTTCGACATAGTCGGGCCGTGTTTTGCGAGCGAAGTGTATCGTCACCTCATGCTGGCGGCCCTCGACTTCGATGACGCGGGGAGGCGTCTTGAAGAGTCTTGTGTTCTGAGTGAACTCCTCGACCCTTAGTGTCGCAGACATGATGATGATTTTCAATGGCTTGATCGACGAGTCCTCCTTGACCAGTTCAACCCTGAGCTTGACCACTCTGCTGAGAATGGCAATCAGGATGTCGGTATTGACGCTTCGCTCGTGGGCCTCGTCGATGATGATGGCCGAGTACTTGCGGAGAGCAAAGTCCTGGGCGACCTCTCGGAGGAGAACGCCGTCCGTCATGAACTTGATAGCGGTCTTGGGGTCTACGGTACCCTCGAACCGGATCTGGTAGGCGACAACGTGGGAATGATCCCCCAGTTCTTGAGCCACGCGCTTGGACATACTGACTGCTGCCACTCGCCTCGGCTGCGTTACGCCAATCATGCCTGGGGTTGGGCCGTCCGGCGCGCCGTAGCCGGCTTCGAAAAGAAACTGCGGGACCTGTGTGGTTTTACCGGAGCCGGTGGCGCCGCATAAGACCACCACGTCGTTGTTGTGGATGGCTTCCATGATCTTCTGCTCCTCGGCGACGACGGGTAGTTTGTAGCGAGCGTCCTGTATTTCTGCGTCTCTCGTCACCCCGACGGTATATGCCTTTCTCGTGGTGTTGCTCGTTGGCTGCAGTTCCATCGGCAGCGGCTCTTGTTCGATCGGCCGTGGGGTGAAGTTTGCAAGTTTAGGTATGTCCAGAACCATGGAGTCGGCCGGCTTGTATCCTAGCGCTTCGTTCCTTTGCTGATGGGCCCAAGCCTTGAAAGCGGACGATCTCTGCTGGTGGTTCTGCTTGGCCAATTCATCGTCAACCTCGTCCGACTCGATGTCCCCGTTTGAGCTCTCCATTTCATCATCTGAGCTGCTTCCATCAACACCCTCATCCTCACTGCCGTCGCTGCCCTCAGCACTCGATTCACCACCATCAGAGTCCTGCATAGAGCCACTGTCCGAAGCGCCCTCGTCTTCAGAGCTGATTCCATCCCAGTCATCCGAGGCTGACTCTTCGTAGACGGCAGGGGCTTCTATCGCGTGCTTGGTCTTGACGCCTCCTCGTTTCTGCCGTTTGGCAAGTTTCGGGCGGCCAGACTCGTCAACTTCAAGTGGCCGCTTCAAACCAGCCCCGACTGCTGTGGAGCTTGACTGCGCTGGTGCGGAAGCCGATGTTTGCTCGAATTTGGTTGGGGCAGCGTCTCTCTGGTCGATCCCTGTATCCTCTCCGTCTTCCGCTTCCGCTTCCGAGTCACTTGGCTCCTCATCCACCGGTGCCTCTCCCTCCAGGACCTTCCGCCGCTGGTAGAGCAGGCTCGCCGCGGACTTGTCGAGCGAGATGCCGGCATTCTGTTCCCTGAGGGCGCGTCTCGCGGCTTCTCTCTTCGTCTCCTTGGTCTGGCCGATGGATTTGCTGCTGGAGAACAGCGAGGTATCGATCTTGTTGGCGGCTAGCTTGGCAAGTAGCTCCCGGTTCTCATCCTTTTTTAACTTGTTCTCGATGTACTTCTCGAGCCGCTTGGCCTTCTTGCCGCTGACCTTGACACCCTGGGACCTCATCTCTTCACGAAGCTGGTCCCTTTTCTGCTCAGCCTCAGCCTGCTGAGCCGGCGTGATCTCGAGCACGTTGCTGTCTGCGCCGACATCGTGAGTGGCGCTTTCTTCCGTCCGTTGTCGGTCGAGAACCTTGCGCTTGCGCTGCCGGGGAATGAATTTCTTGGGTGGCATTATGGCGTTGAGAATTCCCCGGCAAGATGGGTGATTCTCCTCGGAAGAAGGCTCAAAAAAGCCTGGGCCAAGGAAATCTCCCAACAGAGTGTACCCCAACTTTGACCTGTGCCAGGGCCTCGGGGGATGCAGGAAGTTTCAGATCACACCGATATCAACACGACTACCGCGTGCCTTGGTTGTGTTGATCCGGCCCATTAACTCGCTAGGCCGTCCTCCAAGTCGTAAGACCAGAATCATCCGGAAGCATCTTCAAGTGGTCTTGAAACTTGCTGCCCTCACGAAGTCGCGGCAGGAATAAATCTTGTCCGCCCGGCAGAATTTCTGGCGTGAACCAATTCACTGATCCAGGCGTAGAGTGGGGCGCCAATACAGTTGAGATTACAGTTTGCGCACTGTGAGAAACACTGTTTGGTCGATCTCAGGCTCCAAGTCAACAACAAACCAACCGCTTGCTCGTGTCCATAAAACAGTCCAGAATCTGCGTTATCGAAGCTCAGTTCACGATGGATGGGGACTCGACTCGGAATGAGCCCTTCCCGGCCCCGTCCAAGAGAACGGTTGGAAAACTGAACGGTGCCCATACCGAGGTTGAGGCACTCGGTTTCTCAGACAAGATCATGATTACTGTCTCGCAGGGTGGACGACTGGCCCAGTGGGTAAGTTCAGACAAGGAGATTTGGAGATTCGCCTCTGACTCGATTCTCCAGATTCAAGTGCCGCTTTCTGCACCCTCATCGGCATCTGTGGAGATGGCCTTGCCCGGAGCCGGCCTGAGCGCTCTTCCCTCGACACATCTCACTCCAAAGACCCTTGTTGGTGTCGGCAGCGAAGAACGGGAAACATTGGGTCATCTCTATGCGAGCCAGATTGCAAGCCATTTAGCTTTGCGCGACCCTGGCGAGAAGAGGACACTCCTCCTGGCCTTGGGCCTGGAAAAAGTGGAAGGCGGCGGAGAGGCCTTCTTCGATCTGCTCGAGCTGGTTCTTCAAGTTCTCTGAGGAGAGTAGTTCAAGGCCTAATGCGCGGCGAAAACTACACAGTAGAGGACCAACTTGAAGTAACGAATCTGATGAACTGGAAACCAAGGTTTTTGCTCATTTCTACTACAATGGCGTTTAGATCCACTGGGATTGTGAATAGGGAGGAGGGCATTTGAGCGACGACGGACACAGCTTTGAAATAGTTGGGCCACCAGCCATTGGTGACCTTGAGCAGAGTCAACAGAGAGCGCTGATGGAGAACCTGAAGGAGGTCTCAACTTCTCAAAAACACTCGAGATTCCGGGCTGGCATTGTGTACCCTAACCCTGTGGTCGGAGGTCTGTGCTCCAGCTCTCGAGATGCGGCTAATTGGCCGATTACATAAGCGTTCTTTGTGTGCCCACCAAAAAATAGCCAGCCCTAAACTTCCGCTCGGCGGGACCCGAAAAAGCAGACTTGCGAGAGCAACACCGTTGAGGGATTGAGAGGCTTCATCGACACTAACCAGCAGCCACCATGGTATGTGATTGCCATGGCTTGATGCAGAACTCAATGCTGACCTTTGCAGCCTACCCGGTTCTCCAAGACAAGAAAGCACCGCGGCCATGTAGGCTCCCCAGTCCCGCTGCTCCCCGTTTGATCCATATGCTGACTTGCCCTGCAATAGGTGTCCGCCGGTAAGGGGTATGTGACGATGAACCGACCGATACGATCGAATATATATTGACAACATCATCGTTCAGACGTGTCGGCAAGCACAGGAAGCATCCGGGTGGTCGTGGTATGGCCGGTGGCCAGGTACGATGATTAGGCGATTTCGGAACCTGTACGGACGTGGGCTAACCCGACGAAAAGCACCACCACCGCACCAACCTCGATAAGTGTACGCAGACATTACCGGGCAGCATCTTTGGCGTGCTGGGAGGGGTCGAGGACGAGTTTTTGGCTCTCGCGACACGCTTCAGGTCTGCTCCGACGAAACTCAGTGACACCGGCTAACAACGTCGACCAGACCACCCTGGTTACTTCGGAAAGGTTGGCATGAGGCGTACGTACCCGGGCAAAAATTGGTCCCTTCGACAGGACTATCGGAGCTGACTCGCTGGGTAGACTTCCACCTTCTCCGCAACCACTACTGGTCCCCGACCATCAACATCGAGAAGCTGTACGTTGCGCGCGGAACCGACCAGGAACGATCATTTACTAATACTGAACTTGCAGCTGGTCTCTTGTTCCCGCCGAGACTCGGGATCAGTACGTCAGCGGCCAGAAGAAGGACTCTGCCCCCGTTATCGACCTCCTGTCCCACGGCTACGCTAAGCTCCTCGGCAAGGGTAAGCAAGCGATGCGCTCTGGGGAGCATCATTAGCAGGAGGGATACGAGAGACTGACATGCTATTCTAGGCCGTCTTCCCGAAATCCCGGTCGTTGTCCGGGCGCGGTACGTCAGCTCCGAGGCTGAGCGCAAGATCACTGAGGCCGGTGGTGTCGTCGAGCTCGTTGCTTAGGTCGGACCTGGTTACGGATAAATCAAAGGCGAGCGATTGTCATTTTCGGTTACGAAGGAAACCGGATAGTGCACCCAATGGCAGCGGATCGGACGGTCAGACGACGTCAGCTATGATTGCTGGATCCCGGAGTCCTGGTTGGGTCTATGGGGTGATGGAAATCACACCCCACATTGCATTAGGGAATGGGATGTTTTTGGCGCATCTTCCGGGGAGTTCCCGGCCGTGTTGCGGTCCATGTCCACTCCGTGTTTCGAGCCATTGAGTTCTTGCATGGTTCAAACCGAAGCGGTCCGTCTCTTTGACCAGGAGACTTGGGGACTAGCTGCCGAAGATACCAAAATGACAAGGAAGCTTGATCATATACGGTGTCACAAAGCTGGCATTGTGAGCCGTTGAGACCCCAATCTCGACCGAGCCAGACTGGATGACTTCTGCGATCTGATCAAATCCCCGACCACGGATGCGACGCTCACCATGCCCAAAGGATGGGCCATAATCTGAAGAAGGGCAATCTATATCTCGCTGTTCGATCAGAAAGAGGGGACAAGTGCCGGCCCTATCCTCCCTGCCCTTGTTTCCCTCCCGTCTATTCTTTCCCGCCCCCCTTTACACTCTTCATCTGTCAAGTGCGGCAGCAAGGAGCAAGGACCAAGGAAACAGAGGTGAACTTGGCTAATCTGGCATGGCTCTCCGAGGGCAACTCTCGCGGCCCTCCGGCTGCGTCTCTTCTCAACACCAATAATGTGTTACAGACTTCCTGTACCAGCTAACCACCCCCCCATATCCCTCTTCAAGCCCGTAGACGATGCATATCCCCAGGCCGGCCGCCTTCTCTTTAAATGTTATTTTGGGCCCGACCGACCCTACTGCTGATGACAGACACTCTGTCTAACAGGGACGATAATCTAATTGGAGCGGCCAAGGGGAACATTTCTGTCCACCCGCTTGGAAACCTCGTCTGTGTTGCCCCTTCAAAGAGAAGGAGGTCACGATCATACCTACATCCGCCAACTGAAAGGCGCTTTGCGAGGACGACATTTGAACAAAATCAGACCTGAAACGAGCAATGCAAAGGGGGTGCCGTCCAAGGAGATGCATTGATATTGGCAAACGAGTACAAAAAGGACAGTAGAGAAAAAAAGAAAAAACACAGAGGTCAAATCTCGCTCAGCATCCAGCATCTGTTTTCCTTGCTAATAACCCCGATCTCAAGACTGATGATATCTGCGTCGTGCTGCTGCTATCTTATTCAAAGCGTGGCAAAACCCAAGAGAAGTCAAGGTATCGCCTCCTACGTTTTGTCGCCTTCGCCCAAAGAAAAACAGCCAACCTCATGTGTCCTTCCTTCCTCTGACCAGTCACTGACCTATACCGCCACCGAACCCGCTCTCCAGAGTATGAACACCGTCAATTACCGTTTGCGATCACTATCACATGAAGATGCATGTCAGTCATGAGGGGGAACAACGGTATCTCGAAAAGAGACTAGGGTGGCGGTAAACTCACGTGCTCAACCGCCTCGACAGCGTCTGCAACTTCTTATCCTGCTCGGCCTCGCGGGCGGCCCTCTCAAACGCCTGGGCGCGCTCCTCGTCGTGCTGCTTCTGCACCTCCTCGTGGCTGGGCGGCAACCGCTCGTTCTGCAGGTCGACCTTGCGGGCATCCTCAAAGGTGCTGATGGCGTTCTTGATGCCCTCGGCGCCGAGCATGAGCGTGCCGGCGGGCAGGCGGCCGCCCGAGACCGTCTTGAGCTCCGTGACGCGCTCCGACTCCTCGCGCAGCACCTGGAACACGCGCGACAGGCGGCCGATGGCGAGGATCTTGTTCTTGATGGCCCGGCGCTTGTACTCGATCGAGTCCGGGTCCTGGCTGCCCGCGCTCGAGGCCGAGGGCAGGGTGGGGGAGACCGGGCCGGGGGACGTGGCCGACGAGTCCTCCCTGAGCTCCTCTTCCGAGCACGTGCTGAGGATGGCGATTAGCATGTCGGTGATCTTTTCGCCGACGAAGGGCAGGGACCACGTGAAGACGTCCATGAAGTTGGGGAGCCAGTAGGGGTGTGGCGTGCAGTTGAACTGGCGGATGTTCATGACGTTGTTCTCGTACTTGAGGACGGCCGCCTTGTTGTTGTAGACATCCAGGTAGTTGGGCGCCGAGAAGATGGTCATGACGCTGGGGAATCCCGTCGTACGCGTCTTACGGTACATGCGGTACCCAGCGTCCTGGGCCTCGTGGGCGCGGATGATGGACAGCAGATTGTTCTTCTCGAGGAAATGGCAGGCCGCCGGGTACGAGAAGAAATACGAACACCCGCGGACGTGGTTGTGCAGGAAGAAATCCGTCGTCTTCTCCTGGCCGAAATCCTCCAGGGGATCAGCCCAGAGAATGTCGCACATCAACCCTTGGGTTGGTGGTTCCCTGAAGCGGTCAATCTGCAAAGGGTCAGCTTGAGGTTCCAGAACGTGGTGGGACAGGGGAGGGCACAGACATTCCGCAGGTCATCAAGAGTGTGCAGCTCCGGACTGAGCCCGCCGTGGATACACAAAAACTGCTTGTTCATGACCGCCGCCAGCGGCAGGCAACAGAACGACTCCATGCAGGCCTCATAGATAACTTCCGAGTATTTGTGCTTGCACTCGAGCTTGAAAGTGAAGTAGTCGGTCAAGTGACGGCACTCGTGGTTGCCCCGGAGCAGCCAGAGCGTCTTAGGGTAGTGTATCTTGAGGCACCACAGGTAGAGCACACACTCGATGCTGAAGTAGCCACGGTCGACGTAGTCGCCGAGGAAGAGGTACCTCGTCTCGGCCGGGTCGCCGCCGACTTCGAACAGCTTCATCAAGTCGTAGTACTGGCCGTGGACGTCGCCGCACACGGTGATCGGGGCATCCATCTCGAGCAGGTTGGGCTCGGCGCGCAAGAGCTCTGTGCCCTTCCTGATGATCCATAGCGCCTGCTCCTCGGTCAGGCGACCCTCGCGGTAGAAGTGCTGTTTGAGGAACTGGATGTTGGGCTTCTGGTGAGTCTCGTCCTCGAAAAACTGCTCGTCGGTGGGCTTGTACATGGCCGGTGCTTGCACGTCTACGAAAAGTCGGGCCGAGTCAGTCTTGTGCATGGGGTGCGTCTCACGGCGAGAGGGCCGCCGTGCTGCGGCATGACTTACCCTTGACGACCCGTTCCATGGTGCTGACCTGGGTCCCGTCCTCCATGGTGTGGATGGTGAAGTCGATCTCGGGCAGCGGCCTCTTTTGCTGTATCGCGCGGATGGCATTGTCGACCTGCTGGTCCTTGGCCCGGCGCTCGTCGTGCGAGGCCATGACGTTGGAGTCGTCGGTATCCATGTTGGGATGGGCGCAGCTGTCGCAGCGGGATAGGGCAGTGGCAGGCGAGGCAGACAAAAATCCTCCGGCGAGGGGCTATACGTCAGCCGCACGGTTGGCTCGTTGGTTTGTTAGACGGTTGGACTGGTGAACGAAAGGCTTCCGCTGTGTCCCGCAGCGAGTGAGATTGTTTGGTCACGGTCTTCGTCGCCCGAATTCTTCTTGAAGGCGATGGTGTCGCCCGGGGAAGTAGAGCCGCGAGGAGGCTTCACCGGTGCGGAGAGTTGGGAAGGTTGAAAGGTTGGAAGGTTCAAGGGGCAGATAGGGCTGAGAGTTGGGCGGCCGAGGGTCGGGAGGCAACTGTTGAAAGTCCCGTCTGGAGTCTGGACGGTGTGAGCTCCAGAAAGCTGGCCAGGCTCTCAGCCAGGGTCGGGGTGGGGTGAGCGGGGGGATGTCAAAAGTTTCAGGGTTACTTTCGGTAACATTGTATTGTGCCTCAACTTTACAGTACAGATCATGATGCGAACCGGGGCTAAATTACACAGGCACGTGGGGAGAATAAAGCGAAACACGTTTCATCCAAAATCGCAGCTTCATCTCAAGTCTCCTGACTTGTTGAATTGGGATCTCATTCACGTGTACAGAACATGCTTTGTGGGCAAAACCTACCAGCCAGATCACAACTTTTGTTTCGCTTATTCTGGATCGCATTGGTGATGTGGACGTTATCCGCAGGGTTAGGGTCAAGCAACATCTTGGTCCAGGTCTTGAGATCTCAATGATCTTTGCTCTAGCCTCTATTTCGCTTCCAGTCTACGAAAAGACAAGAACCCGACTATCACAGCAAATTATGGCGCACAGTAGCCGCCGTCGACAGCGATATCCGTCCCGGTGGTATACGACGACGCATCCGACGCCAGATACAGATACACTCCCTTGAGCTCGCTCACCTCGCCCTCGCGACTGTCACACACACGCACACGCCCAAGTCAGCATCCAAACTATCCAAGGGGGGGAAAAGAAGAAGGAGAAAAAAAAAGACGGCAAACACGCACCCCATAGGAATCTTATCCTTCCAAGCCCTCTTGGTATCCGCGTCGCAGAACTCGGATATGCTCGTGTTGATGTACCCAGGGCTGACCGAGTTGGCGCGCGCGAAGCCCGCCCACTCGACGGCCAGGCTGCGGCACAGGTGCGCCACGGCGGCCTTGCTGGCGTTGTAGGCGGCCTGCAGCTGCGGCACGTTGACGATGTGGCCGCTCATGCTGGCCGTGGCGACGAAGCTGCCCCCCGTGAAGCGCGGCTCCTCGAGCGGCGCGCCGTGCACCGTCGTGCCCTCGCGCTTCTGCCGCCGAAAGTGCAGCCCCGCGGCGCGCGCGCAAAAGTAGGTCCCGTCCAGGTTGGTCGCCACCACGTCCGAGTACGCCTGCACGGGCCCGTCGAGCATGGAGCCGTGTTCCCAGGTGATGCCCGCGTTGGCGACGAAGACGTCGAGGCGGCCGTTGAACTCGGCGACTATGGAGTCGATCGCCGAGGAGACTTCGTCGTACGACCGGACGTTGACGCGGTACGCCTTGCCTGTGTGCTCGAGAAAAGGAGTTGTGTGTGAGTTGGGCGTGGCAGATTCGGGAGGGTGGGTAACAGGAACTTACACTTGACGCCATAATCCCTCTCTATTTCAGAGGCAGTTGTCTCAGCTTCGTCTTTGCTCTGGCGGTGCCAGATGGCGACGTTGGCGCCCGCCTCGGCGAGGGCTTGGGCGACGGCCCGGCCGATGTTGGAGTTGGCGCCTGAGACGATGGCCGTCTTGCCCTTGAGCGAGAAGAGGGGAAAGACGCGGCTGGCCTGGGGAGCCACTGTGGCGTCGTGCGCGAACTTTCCGTCTTGGATGTCCGCCATGTTCGTCGTACGAGGTGGATGAGTAGATGCCGGAGAACCCGGGATAGGAAGAGATATTCTTGAGCTCGGTAGGCAGGCCAGGTGGGATTAGGTACACTTGAGAGATCGTGATCAACGAAAGCGATCCCTTCTAGCAATCAACGGACAAACATCAAGCAGTCGGGACCAAAGTAGACCAGGAATACAAAAAGCGAGAGCCGAAAGGCAGGTTATAGACCTTCCTCACATAGGAACCCCGAGCACGCGGAGCCGGGCCAGTGGGCCTCGATAGCCCAGCCTCCTCAACTCACCGACTTCGACGAAACATGTGGTTCTCGAAGCAACCAGAGAAATGCCACTAGCCGGTTCCTGGATGCTTGTCTTTGGAAGGGGAGGGGGATCGTCAGGTGCCCAAAGAGCGGAAAAGAAGGCCAAGAGATGCCGACTGCTGCATGATGGTCGCATCAGTGGGCCCGGACTGGGTCCCTGAACCGAGTCCGTCTCGGCCCCGGGGCGCGGAAACCGTTGGCTGATTCGATTCGATGGGGCGGATGCGTGAAACTGTTCACTGAATCGATAGGGTGTACATAGATTCCTCATATACCTTAGCTCTGCTCCTAAATAAAAAAAAAGGTGAGATGCTGCTATGGTTGTCCTCATGGTCAGTCCGCGCTGCGAATTCATCAACTGCGGGGACGGCGGTGTCGACAACCGTTGTGGCGGCGGGGCGGTGGAGGAGGGAGACTCCTCCGCTGCGTCGGAATGACCTAAAACGGTTCCGCAGGGCGGGGATCACAAAAGAAGCCTGGTCAGAACACTAGTGACTGCACCTCGAGAGGGTTGAACCGCCCCTGATTTGCCTGCGGTTAGAGATCCGCAGCCTCTGCTACCCAATTGACACCTAATCGAACCTTTACGGAAGCGAGAAATCGGCCCGCGGCGTCAGAGACAGCAATTAGCTAGCGCAATATCCGTTCGACGCTGCTTTCATGCCCATAGTTTGTATTTCGGAACCGAGAGATAAAGTCATCCCGGTTGACTGGCCGGCTGTCAGCCACGGAGACCGCAACTTGTGACGGGAGCGCCCTCCGAGTGGGTGGGGGTTGACTTACTATATCCTCCACAGATCCGCCTAATACCCTCGAATGCAGTCCGGCCATGGAGCACACGCCAATTATCAAAGACTATGCCGCCACCGTTAGCGCCCCAGCCCTCATGGTAGTATAGAACAAACCCCCCAAAACGGGTTTCATCTCGACTCACTCAAGACAGTGCCCGGCGTCAGCTTGAATTGGTACTGCATCTCCTGGCTCCTCAAAATTTGGTCCCATTTCCGAGCAGCCTCGTACCAGGCCTCGACGGACTTGCCGGTCCCGAGCTCGCTGATGGGCACGACGCCCCTGTCGTCATTGTTCCACCGGATGCGGTGCAGCTCGCGCCGGTGGAACTCGAGCACGGGGTACAGCTTGTCGGGCCCGATGGTGATGCCCTCATTCCCGCTCGCGTGCCAGGGGATCGGGACGTTGGACAGGATGCCGACCGCGTCAGGGTCCTGCTCCGCTAGCATCCTGGCCGCCTTGAAGCCGTCGACGAGCAGGGAATCGCCCCCGGGTGCATCGGCTTGGCCCTTGGGGGGTTCGTGCGCCAGGCAATGGAAGGCCTGCAGGCCGGCCGGCTCGGTGAAGTAGGTGTTGTCTGTGTGGGGGGCCAGTGCCAGGTTGGTGTAGGCCGTGTCGGCCATGGCGAGGTCGGGTTGGAAGTCGTAGAAGCCGCCGTAGTGGGTCTGCCGGATGAAGGCGATGCGCTCGAGGAGCCGCTTTGTGTCGTTTGGGTCCTCGTAGGGGGTGTCGGTGACAAAGGAGAAGCCTAGTGTTCTCTGTGGTGTGGACTTAGGCTTTGCGCGTGGCAGGAACGGGGGGCGGGTCCACTCACGATATTCATGGTTAAGCGGGCGACTCCAGCTTCCGAGTCCATGACTTGAGCATATTTGATGGACCGAGGCTCCCTCAAGTTTATCTCCCTGGCGTTCCAGAGCACCGGCACGACATCTGTCATGGGCTTGGCGGCAGAATGCGCGCCTGGGTGGAGAAAATGCCACGAGTAGCTGCTCTTGTGGCCATCCGACCCTACGAGTGTTTAGTACAGACCTCAGAGAGAGGGTCGGGGCGGTACGAACATGTTACGTAGATATGAGTCTCGCCTGCTCTGGCCTCGGTGATGTGAAGGTCTTTGGGGATCTGCCACGGCGTAAGCGAGGTCCAGGATCAAGATGACGAGCGGCTTCCTTCCAAGTTTGTAGACGTACGCTAAATGTATCAAATGTGCGCTGCATGGTATCCTGATTGACACACATGGCGCAGCGGCAGTTGTCTCTGTGACACTCGTCCATGTTTAGAATCAGGGCCCTGACGAGATGACTCTTGTCCTAGCACGGGCGACTCACCGGAGCCAAAGATTCGGACTGCAGAGTCAGCTAGCCTGACACTTGGCCGCAGGGTGCCTCCAGTCGTAGACTTACTATTTGCGCGGGCGGGCTGCGCTACCCGGCTTTCTTGATAGTACCGTTACGAGGCCATCGGGATCCACCGTCATCCGTTTGGCGGTCTCAGGTGCTGGTGGTGATCCTTGCGTCGAGCCATCGCTGTAGTGTCGTTTCCAGTTCACTGACCGGACTCTTGCTGGAGATTGATGAATGGGCCGTCTGTTTTCCATATAGGTATGTATCCGCCATCAGCTTCAAGGTTCCTCCGAGTCCGTCTTCCACGTCGCTCAGGTAGGTATTCGAGACCCACCTCGGCAGAACCCCGCGCGAGAGGAGGCCTGGGCGGAGAGCTCGCAAGAAGCTCATCTTATCGGTCATTCGCTTAAGATTCTCGCTGGAAGAAAATGATAGCGTGTGGTTGTGTGTATGCGTAGTCTGGTGGTGAATCGTCGAGGGTCAGATGGGTTTACGTTCAAGTTCAGGATAATTTACCCGACGCTATCCGCCATGACTGCACGCCAAGAATGGGATGAACGACGACCAACCCCCTCTTGGAACGGACCTCGGCAGATTTGGACAAGAAGGCCTCGCGATTCTAAAAATCCGACACGCGTTATCTAGCGTCAGCAGCGAGGTTGGTGATGGAGAATACGGAGCCGCAAACCGTTCACTATCCAGCTACGATTTCGGTTTGCAAATTTGCAAATTTGCCCCCCCCCCCCAACCAAAACAAACCTCGCCCTACCCAACCACTTACCTAAAATCACTAGTTACTTTAGCGTATAGTTTAGGGCGGTAACATTGTATAAGAGTAGTGTTCGATAACGAGTATAAAAGCTAAGAAAGATAGGAAGGGAATCGCTAGAATAAAATAGTTGAAAATGAAGAAAGAAGTAACGTGGTTGATAAGCGACTGCTCCAGACAAGCGAATGCTCCGATCCACCACGCCTATACAACACTTTCTCCTCGCATACATTTTCTTTGCAACCCCAACATGCATCCAAAAGACGACGAACGCCAGATAGTCTTAGCCCTCCAAGCTCTTGAGAAAGACTCCACTTTGAGCCTAAGAGCTGCAGCTAAGATCTATGCGGTTCATCATACCAAGCTAAGCCGTCGTAGGCGTGGTATGCAATCACGACGCGATATTCCAGCCAATTCGCGGAATTTGAGTGATTTGGAAGAATCGGTCATTTTTCAACATATCCTCGACCTGGATTCCAAAGGGTTTCCTCCCCGCTTGTCTGGTGTGCAAGATATGGCCAATCGACTGCTCGCCGAACGCGACGCGGGACGCGTCGGTACGCGTTGGGCACACAACTTCGTCAAACGGCACCCCGAGCTCACCACGCGTTTCAATCGGAAATACGACTACCAGAGGGCCCAATGCGAAGACTCAGAAATTATTCGCGGCTGGTTTGCGCTTGTACGGAACACGATCGCGAAGTCCGGCATCCAGGAGGCAGACATCTACAACTTTGACGAGACTGGGTTTCTGATAGGCATCATCTCAACCGCAATGGTTGTCACAAGCTCCGAACGTCGTGGCAGGGCAAAGTCGAAGCAGCCTGGCAATCGGGAGTGGGCAACAGCGATCCAGGGCATCAATGCAACCGGCTGGGCTGTCCTACCATTCATCATCGTCCAGGGCAAGTACCATCTCTCTTCTTGGTATGAGAACAGCCCATTGCCAAACGACTGGGTTATCGCGACATCTGAGAATGGTTGGACAACCAACGAGAGAGGCCTCGAATGGATTCAGCACTTCGACAAGCACACCAGAGCTCGAACAACCGAGCTTTATCGCCTCCTCGTCCTCGACGGCCATGACAGCCACCACTCGACCGACTTCGAGCTCTACTGCAAGGAGAACAACATTATTACGCTGTGTATGCCTCCGCACTCGTCTCACATACTCCAGCCGCTCGATGTTGGATGTTTCAGCCCGCTCAAGACGGCATACGGCAAGCAGATCGAGGGGATGATGCGGGCAAGCATAACCCACATTACCAAGTAGGACTTCATTTCTGCGTTTTACGCGGCTTTCCAGGCTGCTATAACGCCTGAAAATATTTGAGGAGGTTTTCGAGGTGCTGGACTCGTTCCTTTTGATCCCGAGTAGGTGATCTCGCAGTCCGCCCTTTTCAAGAATCGAATTGCCCGGCATCAAAATAGCTCTCCAACCGAGATTTTGAGAGCAGTTGATATCCTTGCGAAAGGGACGTCCAAGGTTATGCATCAGTTGGCATTGTTGAGAGCAGAGAACCAAAGCCTCCGAGCAGCAAATGAGTCACTAAGCAAGCATCGGAGGGCTAAAAACAACGGCTCCGACAAGGAGGATCGCTTACTGTACAAGATGCACAGGACTTGCAGGGTCAGAGAGAGGTTGAAGTGCAGATAAAGGAAGAGACACGGCGGGTAGTGGTCGGAAGCCGAGGGTCGAGAAGCGCGCGCGGCGCTGTGGCACTTGCGGCGAACTTGGCCACAATGCGCGTACCTGTCAGATAGTTGTGGAAACGTCTGCTGAAGACGATTCCGATTAGTTTCATTTGTTTGAAGCGGTTTTGGTGGAATTAATATACATTTTGTTGCAACGTGATCCACCCCCAAGCGACGCACACCCCCAAGCGACGCACACCCCCAAGCGACGCAC
>MU863626.1:1316768-1329856 GCA_033575675.1 Parathielavia hyrcaniae
TTTCTTGTTGTGTGGTTGTGGAAAAGTGCGTCGCTTGGGGGTGTGCGTCGCTTGGGGGTGTGCGTCGCTTGGGGGTGGATCGCGTTATAGGTGCAACTTTGTGGAGCATTCGCTTATCAACCACGTTAACGAGTTGGTGATAATGGAACTTGAACGCCTTGGATTTAAGGCTTCAACTAGTATACCCTAACCCTTGTTTTCGAAGAAAACTAGGACTTTGCTGGAGCGAACCGAGCCTGCGAGGGTAGCGAAGTCCCCTTCAATCCGGAGTAAAGCAGCGGAGTTAAGGCGGATACGGTCCGTGCTATAGGCCGCTCACTGCCAAGCCATAGGCCAAGGCACTTGTTGGACGTCACAGCCGGACTGACGTCAACGCAAGCCGGCAATTGCAGCCTCGGGTCCTCCGTGCATCCCGGCCGAACCCCGTTCGTACCGCCAGTTCGCCCAACTTGGGGGCCCTCAAGCCTACACAGTCTCAGTGCAATGTCTGTGACACGCGGCAGTCGTGGCGCCTCGTGAAAGCCAAGGGAGGCTTGCGCAGTGGCAGGCTGATCAATTTTACCGGCGACCTTTGGAGGCTTCGGTATCGACCGTATTTATGTGATTGAACGAGTCTTCGCCTTTTCGTCCTCTTCTGTCAAAGGCCATTCAGCTTTGCATCTAGCATACATTCTCGGCCCGAGTCTCTCCCTCCTATCGAGCGTTCCAACATCGCATCATCTTTCTCCCATATTACACGATAATATTACCGACAATGATTCGCCTATCCTATTGGGTATGTCCTCCTCCCAACCAGTTTCAACGCCCTGCTAACATGCCCCCCTCCCCCCCCTCTAGCTCACCCCCATCCTCGGAGGACTCGTATGGCTAGCCACGCTGCTGGCCCTCCTCCTCTACTGGATCGTATCCGAGGACGGGTCCCGCTACGCGTCCATGTCGGCGGGCCAGACCATCGCCTACATAAGCGACGTGGGCGCGTCCGACCTCCAGCCGCTCTTCATCGCGGGCTGCGTGCTGACCACGGTGCTGCTCGACTTCTCGCTCGGCGCCGACCGCTGGCTGCGCCACCGGGGCCGCCTCGCCCCCAACACCACCCGCGGCGAGAAGGTGCTCTCCGTGCTGACCATCCTGTTCGCCCTCCTCGGTACCGTCGGGCTGATCCTGCTGAGCATCTTCGACACGGCGCGGTACCCGAGGCGTCACAACATCTTCCTGCTACTGTTCATCGTGGGCTATATTCTCTCGGCTGTGTTCATCTGCTGGGAGTATCAGCGGTTGGGGATCCGTAGGTTCACCCCTTTTGTTGTCTTTATGGAATTGGCTGGGTTCGAAAGTGACTAACAAGGAGCGGGAAAACAGGTCACCGTAGTATCCGAATCCTCGCCTGCTCCTTTTGGATCAAGCTCATCTTTATCATCCTCGAGATCTTGCTGGCCGTCGCCTTCATAGTGCTGACCAACACGCAAAACTACAACCCGGGCGCCATCCTGGAATGGATCGTGGCCTTTGTCTTCTCCGCCTACATCTTCTCCTTTTATATCGACCTGTACCCGGCCGCGGCGACCAAGAAGCAGCTGGGCCGCGGTCGGGAGAAGCCGAGGCCGGGGTGGGAAGCCGCTGCGGAGATGGAATCGGCTGGGAGCGGACAGACGTCGAGCACCGTTTTCAATGGGGCTGCTCCTGGGGGAAGGGGTATGGCGAGCAACTTCTAGAAGAGCACATTCGCCAGGTCTCTTGGGCTGGGGAGACACGTACCATGATTTCTTGGGGCGTTGGTTTTGGCACGTATTCATTGGGAGAAATCCGTTGGGAGGGGAAAGATTTAGGAGACCACGGAGCATTTGCGTGGTAGCGAGGCGTTCGGGATATTGCACACTAAAATGGTAGTTAATCATTGAACTATGAAGAAATACTTTTCTAAGTAAACAAGCTCTTCCAGCTCAAACCCTTTCGCGACCATATTTGAGTTTCATATGTCACAAGATCCTCAACAACATTATCCCGCTCAGACGCTGTCGGCGTACTGATACCATGCAGATATCCCCCTGATATTCGTCCCCTCCAAAACAACACCCACCTATATACCGCACGCTTCACAGTTACCTGCCATTTTCATGCATCCCACCGCTACCCACAAACCACCCGCTCCCCGTCCCATCCAGAATGAAAAAAAGAACACGTACATCCGGCGCTGTGGCCCGTCCAGTATGTATTGCACCACCAGATTTCGAAAGGACTGTCCTGCAACTGATGCATCATCTTAAGCATCAAAATCCCCACCCAAAAAGAAATAGAAGGAGAAAACAGGAGAAAGGAAAAATGAGCCATCACAAAATCTCCGAAAACCTGGACTCCCGAAACGGACTCACTCTCCCCGCCGCCACCGGCCGCGCCGACGCGGCCAACGACCCACCACCACCACCACCGCCTGTTGTCTCGGGCTCGCTCCATGCCTCGACAACCCTCTCCTTGCCGCCGCTGCCGACGCTGCCACTCCTCCTAGTAGCTTCGCCGCCACCACCGCCACCACCGCCACCACCGCTGCCGCTGCTCAGGCTGACGACAGAAGAAGAAGAATCAGCGGCATCTCCACTCGCCCGCGAGACGTGCAACACAGGCGTCTGATGCTCGAGCGGAGGCTGAGGAGAAGCAGAAGGATGAGGAGGAGGCGTGGCGGGCTCGCGGCCGGCGAGGGCTACCTCGCGCATGCTCGGGTCGACGTCGACGTCGGCCTGCTCGCGATGATGGTGTTGCATGTCCTCGGGCTCGGCTATTTCTCTTTCTCCGTCCTTGCCCTTGTCCGGCGTAGTGTCGTTTGCGACCCCCTCGGTGCTGGCGTTCTGCTTGCCCTTCTGCAGACGGGCCAGTGTCACGCCGCCGATGAAGCCTCGCCTGGTCTCGTCGTGGGCGTCTTGATCACCGCCGCCATCGGCGGCGGCGGCGGCGGGGGGTGCGCCGGCCGACTTGGCCCGCGGCCGTGGGAAGCGGGAGAGGAGCCAGGCGCGGACTTTGCCCGTCGGGGAGGTCGGGCTACTGCTGTCGTCTGGATTGGGCGGCTGCTGGTCGGCGGGTTCCTTGCCCTTTTGCCTAGGCGGGCGTTTGCCGAAATTGATGGAGAGGGCCCGGACGTGGCCGACTGTCAATGATCGTCTGTGTCCGGCCTTTGGCGGTGGTTGGACGGGTTCTTCTGCGTCGGCATTCCCGCTTGTGGCTGGCGGCACGGCCTCGCCTTCCTTCTCCTTCGCCTCCTGGGCGGCGAGCTTCTGCTCTGCCTTCGCGGCCTTCATCTCATCCTTGTGAGCTTTCTCCTCGCGTTTGCTCTCCGCTTTCCTCGCTTTCTCGTCCTCTTTCTGTTGGTCTAGTAGTAAAGGTTTTAGCAAGGGTTTGGAAGCAGAATCATGATTCCAGCAAGACTTACCCTTGAGCTTCTTGTGAATATCTTGTACCTCCTTTTCCCTCATCTTATCTCGCTCCGCCAATTCCTTCCGCCTCTCCTCCTCCAACCGCTCCTCCTCCTGCCTCGCATGCTCCTGCTCCGCTCTGTCATTGATCTCATCCAGCAGCGGCTGGACCTTCTGCGCCGCAATCTTGTCCACCTCGGACTTGTCCATCACCTTGCCGCCCCCAACGTCCACCTTGCCGACACTGTCTTGGGCGAGAGCGTCGTATCTCGCACGCGCCGCCACCAGTGCCTTCCTCCCCCAGTCATCCCCACTGCCCTGCGGCGCCCGGCCCGCGCCGGATTGCACCTGTTCGTCGATGCGCTGCATCTGAGCCTTGACGTTGCGCTGCGCCGCCGCGAGGAGCGTCTCGCGGTCCCGCGCCCGCTTCTCCTCGTCCACCTCGCTCAGGCGGTTGTTGAGCAGCGACATTTGGTTGCGGATCTTCTCCGACCGACGCCTGTCCTCCTGCAGATCGCCGTCGCTCGACGAGCGCTTCCTGATCAGCTTGCCTCTGATGCTGCCGAGCTTGCTCCGGTGGGCGGGGGAAGTGCCTGATCCGTAGTACTCCTGGAGATCCCGCTGCTTGTCGTGCTCTTGCTGCAACTTGTCGAGGCGCTCCCTGGCGAGCCGGTAGGCTGACTCCTGCAGGCTGTTGGTGAACATTGGGGAGGGCTGTTGTTGTAGTTGCTCGCCCTGTTGGTCCGCCTGGTTCGTCGCGCCACTGCGGGAGAAAGACGACGACCGCGCGTGGGCGCGGGCCGAGTTGTCGATCATCCTTTGTTGCGTGTCGTACATCTTCTTGGCCATGGCTAGGGCCGAGGCATGCAGCACGTCGGCGCGGTTCTTCTCGTCCGTCTCGGGCTTCACCGGCGGGTTGGAAGTGAACATTTGCCGGTCCATGGTGGTGTAGGGCACGGCTCCCGCCTCGCCGACGGAGATCGAGTTCGTGCGCATCGTGGGCTGATGCGCAAGGGTTGCGGCGCTCAGGGCAGCTGCCCCAGCTGCGCGATCCGGAGTCCCCTCTGTGGATGCTTGGGGTGAGGAGGCGGCTCTTGGCCGGGAGCTTGCCAAGGCGCCCAGTGCTGCGCTCATTGAGTCGTGCCTCGAGTGTTCGGAACTCGCCGTGGTTGGTGTCGGTGTCTTGTTGGTCGCGCCAAATGCTAGACTGGCGGCCGTGGATACAAAGTGATGAGAAGCAGGCGGGGACGGTGGCTTGCGCTGCCGCGGGGCCCGGCCAGCAGCATCGGCAGCAAGGCGGGCGTCATGGGACCTGGGCGTACTGAATTGGCGCTCTCGGGGAGAACCAGGTGCAGTAGTGAAAGAAGCTGAAGAAGGGGTGTTTGTCCACCTCAGAGTGGCAGCAGCACTAGCCGCCGCATCGCCTGGCCTTAGACCGGGAGATGGGTAGCTTGGGAGGTCCTGGGCGTTGGCGTATCGTAGAGGAGCAGAATGGCCTAGAATTAAGTGTTATGAGCGGGACCCTGGAACAATATGCAGACGTCCAGCTATGCGAGGCGGGGAGAATGCGGCTCGCGCGTGGTTGTCGCACATACCCGACATATTCATGGCACGGGATGCGCCTGCAGCCGATGTTACTGATGTGGACGCCATGCGCGACACCACAACAGGTGCAGAGTCTGATCCAGCAGAGCCCCGACCAGTAATAGTTGTATAGGTGGTCTTTTGCGCTTCCGAATCAAATAAGCAAAAACGTGTCGTGTCCAGGCTCAGCAAAAACGAACGCTGGATATGAAATCGCTGCACGAGATAAATGACGTCGTTCCCAAAGGATAAACGAGAACGAGAAGACACGACAGACTGGTGGGACAAACGGTTCCTGATCAATCAATGCTGTGGCTGGCTAGCTGTTGGTAAACCGAGGACCGCGACACGAAGAAGGATTGCGACGAGGCCAGGCGAGACAAGGCAAAAAAATAAATCGAGGGCATCAAACAGTTGATCCACGCAACAACAAAGGCCAAGTATTCGGGTCTCGGGAGTGAGTTGCTTGGGGTCAAAGAAGCTGGGGGCGGTCCAGACCCGACCTACCGACCTGAGAGCCATCTTTATCTGACCCCAAGACCCGCGAACAATGATGAGCCACGCCGCCGCCGCCGCCGCCGAGCGCTCTTCGTTCCTCATTATCCGTACAGCGCTGCAAGGTATCGTCATGCTGCGGATGGCTGATCGACGTCATTGTGCTCTTCTGGGAAGAGCCCTGCAGTTCGCCTGCAGCTAGCTGATCGAGCCCCGCCACCGGCCCTGCAGGCTTCCACAACAGGAATGGCGTCGATGTGATTGAGGTTTAGCATCTGGACCCTCCTATTGAAAAAGATCATGACTTTGTACTCTGTACCCGTGGAAAGTGGGCGTGAGACGACAGAAATGAAAACAAAAGTCTGTAAGTTTTAGATGGAAATTTCCCTCACTTCAACCCGTTGTTTCTTTTTTTTGTAGGCTTTCGAATCGAAATTACTGTCCAAGCTTCAAATGTCGTTCGGCTGAACCCTGTTGCGGGAATCCAGACCACACGACCCGTGACCCCCTCGAGGATCTAGATGGGAAGCTATGTGCTGCACATGACGAAGGTAAGCTTTTACTACCATGAGAAGACACTTATTTGGAAACTAGACCTTTTCAAATCAACTCCATGGGCACTCATCCCGAACGGGCGGTACGGAGTAGAGTACCCCAGCGGTCAACTTGTCGGGCTTCGAAAGACCCAATCTCCTAGCTGCATTGTAATCCAACAGCACACTAAAAGCTGTGAAAACGGGCACTGGGACGGGGTGAGTGAATGCAACCGCGCTTGCACCTCGAGGTTCAATTTTGATCTCGGGGCGATGCTCGTAAAGCACAATCATGTCACAAAGCAAACGCCGCATGTCCGGTACCAAGATTCATTGACGTGCGTGCACACATGCACAATCCATTACGCCGAGGAAAGTACCCGCACAGCCGCAACCACAGTCCCATCCTTTTCAGAAATCCCCAGCCTACACCTCGTGCAGCTGCTCCTTGAATGCAGCCGGCACCGGCTTGGGCTTGCCCTCGTCCGCCTTGAGCTCGCCCAGCTTCTCCTTGGCGAAGGCCGCCGCGTACGGGTTGAGCCGGAGCTGAACCTGCTTGTTCTTGAGCGGGTTCTTCTTCTGGACGGCCCCGCGCTTGGTCCGCGCATCGCCCTTGGGAGCACGGAGGACGCTCTGGATTTCGGAGCTGTTGATGAGACGGCTGAGATCGGCCTGGGCGACGACGTTGGACGGGAGGAAGAAGCCCTTCTTGCTGTCGTAGATAGCATCGAGCTGCTTGATGGCGGCCGAAGTCCAGATGACGAAGCGGCCGAGGTGGCCACCGGGAGCGAGCTGGAGGAGGTTAAGGGCATCGACAGGGCACGTCTCGACACCGGGGATGTTGCGGAAGCCCTTGACGAGGTCCTTGCCGTCAGCCTCGGCGCTGTAGACAACCAGAGGGCCACGGCGCTGGCGGTGGCGGCGGCCCCTGAGCTTGCCCTTGCCGGCCCTGAGCTTCTTGGAACCCTTGACCTTCTCGACGTCCGGCCCAGCACCAACAGCCTTCAAGAGGCCAAGAGCAGAGGCAGTCTTGGAAACGGCCTCACCAGCGACAGCCGCAGAGTCGACGACCAGAGGAACCTCGGGGACAGTCGCAACCTGGTGGCCGCGGGCCATCAGGAGGGGAGCCACAGCGGAAGCGGCGAGGGCAGAGGCGGTAGCGAAGCGCCTGTCGTCCAAGTCAGAAACCAATATCCCCATAAAGCCCAACTTTCCTGCACCTACTTCTGGCCCTGGTTGACCTTGACGTGCCACTTGCGCCAGATCTTGGTGGGAGCGAACATGCGACCGGAGCGGCACATGTTACCGAAAGCGGCCTGGCCGGCACGGTGAGTACCACCGCCGGAGACACGGGGAATACGGGCGACAGCGCGACCTGAGTTCCTCCAAATATCAGCACTCGCCCAAAGCAAAGCCGGCAGTTTCCCAGCTCCGCCAAATATTCCCCGGCCCGTGTTGAGGCTCGTTCCTCCTCTTCATGTCCTTCCTCTCCGCCCCAACTTCTGTGATCTCCGTTCGGGATGCGACTCACCAGTGCCCCAAGACTCTGCAGAGGTCTGATGGCCAGCCTTCTCGCTGACAGAGTACGGCTGCCTCTTGTTCTTGGCCATGCCGGTGTGAACATGCTTGACGATATCCGGGCGGATCGGGGCGCTGAAAACCTTGGGCAGAACCTCAGAGCCGGCCGATTTCCCCTCGGCGGAGAAAACGGTAATCGTGGGGCGTTGCGAGGCCATCTTGATGAGGTCGAGAATTGGCGATTGGAATTCTCAACGTTGTTTCGTCGACGCCGCTTCCGAAATTGAGTCCGGCCGTTAATTTTGTGCGAAGATATTTTGCAGGGCTTCAAAATTTGTGGAGCAAAGTTGGAAAGCTGTGGATCCACATTACGTGGCCCTGACCTCCACTTTCCCGCGAGGCGAAGCTGTGATTGGGCTTGAATCTAGAAATAAATCGCAACCCTCAACTCGTCCTCAGACATCATGACAGCAGAAACCACCAAGCGAAGCACGCTGGACAAACCCCTAACAGTTTCGCTGAGAAAGCCATGTGCTAGGACAGGGCAACTGAACTCAGTGGGGAAGCAAAACGAAATAGGGTTTTGCGAATGCGTAGCCCCACACTCCCATCTCGGGCAACAATTCACCTGGAAGTCTAGGTAACCATTTATGAGCCAAAGGACTCAGGTCAATAGGCTTTCCGAATGAGCCAAGTGCCAAAATGATACCGTACCACACAAAGGTTGTTCCCGGCTGGAGTGGGACGTTAGGTAGTAAGGTTGGTCGTTCACCACAGGACTCATGAAACAAACCGAAGTGTTTGCCTTTGTCAAGACCATATCAGATGTTGGGGACTACGAGTAATGCAAATAACCATGTTCATTTCCTATCTTGATGAGGCACTTAACCATGAAAACGGTTGCTTCTCCCTATAACAACGGGCGCTCCCTCTCGTTCATCCACTCCCCCAGCCCTCTTCCACTTCCCTTCCACCGGCTAGGCTAGGCTCTATGGTCTTGCCCCAACCTGATTGCAGACCCGTTTCCCCTCTGCGGTTCAAGCAACAAGGTACCTACCTCAAATGCTCAGAACGCAAGCTAGGTAAGAAGGCCCTATTCAACCAAGCCCAGCCCTAGGTCTCATACCAGCATGATCTCTACCACGCTCACCCCCAACACTACTCCACTTCCCGCAGCTGCTTCGCCAAAGCCCTGAGCTCATCCTGCACGTCGGGATCCTCCTGGTCATCCCTCTGCAGCTCCTTGTATCTCGCCTTGACTTGGGCCATGACCCTCATCCTGTGGAGCACGCAGTTGGCGAGGAACTCAAAGTCGTCATGCTTGCACGCCTCCAGAAACACCCGGCGCATGCGGTCGCTGTACAGCTGGCACGACGCGACCGGTCTGGTCTGCTTGTACTTGTAAAAGTTGCGGGGCAGCTCGCTGCCGTTCTCCTCGTCCTCAATCATGGGCCAGACCACCGTGTTGAAGCACTCCTCGCACACGGTGAACTCGGGGACGCGCTCGAGGACGTGCCACTTGCGGTTCGGTATCGGGGTGTTGCGCAGGCACTCTTCGTGGAGGGAAATGTCCCGGATGCGATCCACGAGCTCGACGAGGTCGGGGGCTGTGCGACGGCTGAGCGCCAGAGCTGACGTCGCCTTCATCTCATCAAAGTAGTCGAAGAAGCGCTTGCGGTCCGGCGCAAAATACAGCTCGCAGACGCCTCTCGTCGGCTCATGCGAGCCCAGCGACACAAAGATCCCCGCCAGATTAGGGAGGAGGGCCTCGACCATCTTGGCGCAACTGAAGCAGACGTTGAAGGTCTGGATTGGCCTCCGCGAGTTCGGAGCCATCATGCTGTACCAATTGCGCGAGGCGAGCTGTCCTCCGGCGCAGGCTTGCGACCGTGCTGCGACGGATGCTATCCCTTGCAGCAGGCGCAGATCCGGATACCCATGCTGTAGGGTTAGAATGTAAGCGATGCGGTACCAGGGCGAGGAACCAAAGTCGCATGTCATCACCTGGTCCCTGGAGCGGAGGGCAGCCGGGACAAACAGATTTTGGAACTCGGAACTGGCGAACAGCTCGCCGTAGCAGTCGGAGCACACAGTGAAGTTGTCGGCTCGCTTCAGTGTGAAGAACTGGTCTCTGCCCGGTCTGGGTCGAGCAGTTACAGGATGCTTCCATCGGCACTCCGGGAGACGGGCTAGCGCGTGGCGCGTCACGTCTTCAACTGCGTCACCTGGGTGACCGGGCTGATGAGGATAAAGCGAGGGGGGTTGCGCATCGGAGGTTTCTTGCCGTGCAAGAGTCGCGACTTGGCCGGGTATGGAACGCTCCAGAGTACTTGTTCGAGGGAGCGAGCCAGAGGCGGACGGAGGGAGCGAAGCAGACCCGTTGGAAACGGAGCCGACGCTTCCATCCCGAGAATGCGGTCCTGACTGTGTGCTCTTGAACTCCCGGGCCGGTCGTCTAGATGAACCTGTGCTGGCTGCAGGAGGGGGGGACACGGAGCGCTCGCCAACTCTTCTACTCTTATCGGCTGGGAAGGTTGCGCTCCTCGGGCTCGGTTGCAGTGCATCATAAGGGATAGAAGCTGGCTTAGAAGTTGCCGAGGACGGAACGGCGGCTGCAAGTCTCGGATCGGGGCGCCGGGCCTGGTCGGGCGACAGCATCGACTGGTAGTCCGGCTCTACTGCGGACCTGTCGGGATACGGGCGCTCAGAGCGGGTGGGACGCCGTGGCTTGTAACTGTCATCACTCGAGTAGCCTTCTTGCTCTCGGGCTGAGGACCGAGGTGGGCGACTACGACTGGGTATCGAACCGGGCATCTCTCGTGCGCCACGAGGGTGAGGTGGAGAAGGGCTATCGCGAGCTCTTCTGGGCGGCGAAGTGTTTCTTCCTGTCATGAAGGTAACGCCAGGGGCCATGAAAGCCATAATGTCGTTGGGATCGCCGTAACCAGGCTGGATGAGAGAGGTTGGCCTCTCCGAAGACAGGCTATCTCGACGAGCAGGGTTTGTGGAGGACGAGGAGCGCCGGTGAAGAGCCGGGCCCGGCGGGTATTTTTGTGACTGATGCGGCCGCCTTCTGTCGGACACCTCCACCTCGGCATCCCTCCTTCTTGAAGGGCTACGACCTGCTCTCTTGGTATCCGAATAGGCCCGGTCGCGTCTCTTGGATGTGTGCCCGCTAGCGGCGGGGGAAAGAAAGGCGCTGTCAGACGGTCTTGCACTGGCCTTTTCGCGAGCTGACGGGTGTTCTTGGTCTTCTTGGTGCACAAGAGGCTTCTCCCGGTCACGTCGGCTATTTGACCGGCGGATCGAGGGTTCTTCATGTTCGAACTCTGTGTTGAGGCGCGGCAGATCCTGGTGACTCTTGCGCTTTTGGATCTCGGGCCTCTCCTTGGGTCGGCCGGAGGGGTTTCCGGATCGGGTATCCTTCTTCGGCACGATATCCTCTGGTTTGGTATCCTCCTTGCCGCTCGCTCCACTCTCTGTCCCCTTCTCGGGACTGATGAGGACAAACTTTCTACATGTGTTCGCCTCGTACCGAGCCTGGGTGGTCTTGGGGGCGTCCTCGACAACTGCGCCCGGCACAACAACGAATCTGCGCTCGGGGTTATGCTCGTGTACGGGAAGCAGAAGCGGCTGCTGATCTATCTCGCCGCGATGTTTGGGATCCTCGTCTGTGATGGTCGATGCAACAGAGCTAATGTGCTCCTTTTCCAAGGATTCGACCTCATCTTCGACACACGGGGGAGGCGGCCGTTTGCTGCGAGATGCCGGGCCTGCTGTCCTTGCAACACTGGTGTTTGGTCTTCTGGGTTCGTACGCCCGGTGTTGTGGATCGTGACTGCACCAGCCGCCCCCGGTCAGCTGGGGTGTTCAGGGAATCTCTGCGCGCGCAAGGGTGAGACTTACGAGTGGGGGCTCCGTGAGCGGGCGGTTCTCCATGAACCCGTCTTCAGGAGTGAATCGATGTCGTCTTTCTCAACCATGCTTCTTTAGAACGGAATCATTTCGTTGTGTTCGATTGAGACACGGGCGCCGGGGTTGCGGGGAGTCGCGGACGGCGATCTGGGGTGGGGCCAACAAGCTTGTGAGCGATCGATGTTCTGAGCGAGAATCGTTGAGCTGAAGCCTCGCAAATTTTGATATTCCAGTGATAGAGAAACTAGCAGTGCAGAGATTCGAAAGTGGGGGGTGCTGAAGAACTGCAACCCGAGTTGTATCCGGCCGGTGCTTTTAGCAGCACGATTCGAGTTCTGTCTGATGAAGCCTGGAACTGGCCGCCGGCAGTGGGCCCGGGATGGAGAAAACGTCGCCAAAGTGGCCCTGAGGTCCAGAGACCCGCTGATTGCAAGCGCGGTATTCGGCTCTTGGGCAAAAGTACCAACGAGGTGCTACGATGTGGTTGTGCGAGACAGCATGCAGAGAAATGAAATGGAAATGTCTGTTGGGTGTTCGTCTTGTGTTCCATGGATCGCGGGAGCGGCGGCATCTCCCTGGCAACTCCCCTCGGCGGCCGTGATGGATCCCCACCTCAACCAACAGCCAAGGAGACCGCCGACTTCCAGCGCTGGATTGAGGCTTTGCCGCAGCCACAATGCATCCGGACCGGTAATATGAGACCGGAGTCATACCCAATGCACGTCAACACCTTCACTTCCAAAGCAATCCTAAATACCGTATGTACAGCATCGTCGGGTCTTGGGGCGGAGCCAGTGACCCCCGCCGAAGCGTTTCTGGTGGCCTGAGCTTTTCGGCGTGGCTAAAGGGCAGGGACCAAGGCCCGCCAAACCGGCCGCTTCATCCAAGGTGCGCCCCAAGACCTGCGCAGATGAGAAACTGGTGCAATACGAAAAGCTGAGATACAAATGTCCGTTGTTCTCTGACCCAGCGTCTCTGTGTACAAGCAGCCAAGCTAAGGTGTATCTGGTTCATCACAATCTTCCCAATCTGCCCACCCGGCCTGAAAGGGTGCTACCGAAGTGCGGGTCTAGGCCTTCCATGGTCTGAAGATACGACGTCATCGGCATCGACGTTCAGCCCTGCCGAGCTAACCCTTTCTGGCAGTGCCCGATGCGGAGGTACCTACCCTCAAGCTACCTTCGTACCTCCGTCGAAGCAGAAATTGAGGCTCTGCAATGGTCCTTGACCATCATCAAGCAGGTACCTCAAGCTCGTTTGAAGCCCCAGGGCCCAAACATTGGACACTGCCCGGTACGGATACCTGAGGTAGGCTCGCGAAGCGGTGCGCCATTTTGACGGCCCAGCCTGACGCACCTCCTGTTTCCTATTTGGTACTCTATCTAAGGACAAGTACTTCGAGAAGTTACAGCTTTTTTCCCTCCTCGTATTTTCAGAGGAAGGATCGTGAACACCGGAGTCTTTTACATGAGCGGACCCTTCAATCTGCATCTACAGGCACACATTTTTGTGTTGTTCCTTTTGCCCTGTATCACGGGAGTGATAGACAAGTTGCTAATGCGGTTGAATTGCTAAGGTTGCACGAGGAGCCTAAGGTGGGTGGTGATGCCCGCGTGTATCTTATGGCTGTGGTTCCGGAGTC
>MU863626.1:1332241-1365573 GCA_033575675.1 Parathielavia hyrcaniae
TGTGCTTCAGAAGGCCGATTTCCATCCATACTAGTGGCTGGATAGATCTCTGGCGGATGAGGATGAGTATCTACGATATCACGAGTTTGACCGCGTCGAGCAATTGCGTGGCCGACCGCGGCACTCACAGCCGTTTACCCCCGACCCGACCGCCCCACGGTCAACGGCCCGGATCTCTACCCAGAGCATCACGCTGCAGGGCACTGTTGTGCCAGGCTCCCAGCCATCGCAGCTGACAGAATTACAGCCGTCGATACGCCGCAACGCGTCTCAGTGGGAGGGCTTCAACCTTGGGGAGCTGGATGCCAACGAGGTAGTCCCCAACAGCCAACCCGCACCGTAGCCACCACAGGTACCACAGGCACCGCAGGCATTTCGCAGGGGCAGGGGGTCCAGAGGAGGCAGGGGTTCCAGAGGAGGCAGGGGGTCCAGAGGGGGCAGAGGATCCAGAGGGGGCAGAGGCAGGAGGGCCAGAGGTGGGCAGAGCACGCAGCAGGGTTAGGGTTATAAGTGTACGGCTTAGCCAGTAAAAAGCAGTTAGCCAGATCTCAGTTTTATTGCGTTTTTGAGCGATTTGGCTGTTTGCCAGAAAGCTGCAGATTGATGCATTTGATGTGTTTGATGCGTTGTTGATTGAATGACATTGCGAAAGAAAAAGGAGGGCGACCGCCTGGGTTAGGGTTTTGTGTGGGTGGGGTCACGTGGTACAGTCCGGCGGGGGCGGGGCCTACAGTCCCAAAAGCATGTCTCTATTTTAAATCCGGGTTTGATCTTTGCCGTCCGCTTTGACCACCGTGGTGCTTGTCACTCTCCATGGCATCTATACCGCAACTGGAGGGCAGTGTTGGATCAATCATCAAGGCGCTTGCATTTGGTTTGTCCAGGATGTTAGCCAAAGTGCGGGGTTAGGGTTTTATCTCGCTAACAGAATAGAACTGCGATACCTCTTGCCTCTGTGTAACGCGGATTTGCATATCGCAAGGACCCACCAAAAATTGGACGGCGAGTGGACCTTCACCCGGGCAGTGTTCAACTCTCCTTGTGGCGTGCTCCAAGACTGGATTGCCGCTGTCAATGGCAATGAAACTAGTCGAAGCAGCGTCGGCTCGCCGGGTGCTGCGATGGCAATCGGCATTGACACGGTCGAGGGGCTGGGTATGCCAGTCCTGCCGGAGCAACGTCGCCGTCGCATCACGGCGCTTTTCCTCAGAACCGCCGTCGACACCCGACAAGCCCTACTATGTCACGACGCCCATCTTCTACGTCAATGCCGGTATGTACTGGGCGTCGAGTGCGCCGGGGATGCTTGGTGTGCTGATAATGCGGGACTACAGCACCACACCTTGGGCACATGTACACCACCGTACTGGCCGACGTGTTCAAGCGATGGCAGACACTGCTCGGAAACCGGGCCTTCCTGTGCACCGGCACTGACGAGCACGGAATGAAGGTGCAGCAAGCCGCCACTCTGGCCGAGATGCTCCCCAAGAAATTCTGCGACGAGAACGCCGAGCGATTCAGGGAGCTGGCCCAGCTGTCGCGCGTCGACTACGACCGTTTTATCCGCACTACCGACCCCGACCACGTCGAAGCTGTCGAGCACTTCTGGTTCCTGTTGCGGGAAAAGGGTCTTATCTACGAGGCCAAACATGAGGGCTGGTACAGCGTGAGCGACGAGTGCTTCTACCCGGAGTCCCAGCTCGTCAAGCACCAGGAGGCCTTTACCGGCGCTGTCTACATGGCGTCGGCCGAGACCAAGAGCAAGGTGGAATGGGTCGAGGAGAAAAACTACTGCTTTCGGATGACGGAGCTGAGAGACAGGCTCCTGGAATTCTACGACAGGAACCCAGGATGGATAGAGCCGGCCTATCGCATGAACGAGGTGGTGCATTGGGTCAAGACCCACCTCGAAGACCTCTCCATCTCGCGGCCCGCCCAGCGGCTGACCTGGGGCATCCCGGTCCCCGGCGACCCGTCTCAAACCATCTATGTCTGGGTGGATGCCCTGATCAACTACCTCACCGCCGCCGGCTTCCCCGGCTGGGCGCCTGGGGAGTCGCACAAGAGGGGCTGGCCGGCGGACCTCCATATCGTCGGTAAGGACATCCTCCGGTTCCACTGTGTCTACTGGCCCGCACTTCTCATGGCGCTGGATCTCCCTCTGCCCAAGAAGATGCTGGTTCACTCTCACTGGACCCTGAACAAGAAGAAGATGTCCAAGTCGCTTGGCAATGTGGTCAACCCTCTTTATGCAATCAACCGATGGGGAGTCGACACCACACGGTTCTATCTCTTGTCAGAGGGCGGCATTGTCGATGATGCCGACTACAACAACAACACACTCGTCGTCAAGTACAAGAAGTTTCTGCAGTGGGGCTTGGGCAACTTGCTCGGTCGCCTCACGAGGCCCAAAGTTTGGAAGCTGCGAGACATCGTAGTGAGCTCGTTCAACGAGGACGAAACATCACGCCCTCTGCTCTCCAAGACATTACACCAGGCTGTAGCAGAATTTGAGCACGCGCTCTCGGAATGCGCACCTACTGTTGCGAAACGCATGGAAAGCCACAACCCTGTCGGCGCCATCCGCAAAGTTTTGGAGACGGGCACCCAGGTATGTTGAGCTCAGCCAGCTTCTCCTGGCGGACCCTCGTCGCTGACCCTATGCCAGTTGAACGAATTTCTGTCGCAGACACAGCCCTGGGCGCTGATCAAGTCGCCGGACCCCACACAAAAGGCCGCTGCCGAAAGGGTAGTGTTCCTGGTAGCCGAAGGCTTGCGCATTTCCGGCATTCTACTACAACCTTTCTTGCCGGACAAGGCTGCCCAATTGCTCGACATTTTGGGGGTTGCCCCCGACAAGCGGACCTTTGCCCATACCGTCCTGCGCTGTGACCCGGACTATGGTGTCCCGAGGTCGGATCCAGGAACGAGTCGGCATGATGGCCTCTTTCCTCCCTTGATTGAGGACTCGGTCGTCGAGTTTTCTGGGTCTGTCAAGAACAGGAAAAAAGCGACGACTACGGACGCCATCGTCCAGACGGAGGAGTGAAGCGCCGCATACTCTTGTCATGCTCGAAGCGCCGAGTTTGCGGGAGTAGTGTATGGATAGTCGGCATAATGTGCAGCACGTTAACTCAAGGATTGAGATACCCAGTCCATATACTGTATTATAATAGACACATGGTCCAGGGCCACTTCGATGGGTACAGGGTACAACGGCATCTTGAACAGCGGCAGGAAGATCGCTTGACGATACCTCGGATAGAGCATAACCCCGATAACTCGACCGCTGTTTTCATGTGCAGCAGAGTCTCTCACGCTCTCAACTGGAGGTTGGAACCCACGTGTCTCACAACGATCAAGTCATCCGATTACAGAAGAGGACGGCGAATTTCCGTCGCCACGACGCAAAATGAGGTTGAACGAGTCTGCCGGTATGTCCAACGATGCTTGAGTGTTTCTGCTCTCAAATCTGACCACCACACGTACAACACAGCCGTCTCGACGACAAAAGCGCTCCTCGTGCCTTATGACCGCCGCCATGTGTTGACATACCACGCCTGGATGGAAGACCCCGTATGTCATTTTCTTCTCAATCTTGACATTCTCACACTTTTTGTTCCTCCAACTCACATCCTCTCAGGCCATCCAAGAAGCGACCGCCTCGGAGCGCCTCACGCTCGACGAGGAATATGAGAACCAAGAATCCTGGCGCGCCTCGCACGACAAGTTGACCTTTATCATCTGCCAGCCTCTTTCACAACGCGAACACGGCACGTCCATTTGCGCCGGCGAGCCTGACGCCCCTGAGAATATGGTGGGCGACGTCAACCTCTTTTTGTACCCGTATGAGCCCGAGGACGAGGATCATCTCCCGTCCGAGACCCCGGGCTTCTGCGTGGGCGAAGTCGACATCATGATAGCCGACCAGCAACACCGCGGCAAGGGACTTGGTCGCGCCGCGGTGCAAGCGTTTCTTCAGTACATACATGGTCACCTGGGCGAGATCATGCAAGAGTATGCAGAGGACAAGGACCTACGGACGCCGCCGGAGTTGAAGCTGCTCATGGCCAAGATCAACCAAGGAAATGCGAAAAGCATTGCTTTGTTCAAGAGCCTTGGCTTCGCCCAGGAGGGAGAGGTGAACTACTTTGGCGAGGTAAAATTGGTGCTCCCCAATGGGATATTGGTGCGGTTCGCAGCAGATGTTCCCGAGGGATACTTAGAGCTGGTCTATTCGAGAGATTCAAACCAAGACGACGGACAATGAAACGAACCAAACGCAACGCTAATCCACCCAGTCCTGCATCCAACGCCGGTTCACTCTCGCCCGTACGTCTCCTTGTACTGCTCAAGGATTTCCAAGCTGGTATTCGACCCTCCACACACCACCAGCACAACATTCCTCCTCGCCCACTCCTCATCGGTCAGCCCCTTGCCCAAATACCGCCTCAGATCTCCATTGTACACCGTCGCGACCGTCGCACCGCATGCAACCTCGATCAATATCCGCGCATCATCCAAGAACCTCACACACGCCATCGCAGCCTCTCGATCCGTCACGGTCGCGCTGATCAACCTCTCCGGTCCAGCCGCCCTGGCCCATTCCCACGTCTTCTCCGACACCCTCCGAGCCCCCAAGCTCGTCGCAATCGACGTGATCCTCGGCAGCGTAACCAGCTCCCCGGCCTGTACGCTCGCATACAGGCTCTCGGCCCCCGCCGTCTCGACAGCCAACACCTTGGTGGTCCCGTCACAGCCACCGAGCCGCTTCGCGTGCCTCGCCAACCCCTCCATGATCCCATTCAACAACCCACCGCCCCCGACATTGCACACGATGCCATCCAGCCCGCCGCCGATGCCGTCATCGAACCGGCCCCCCATCCCGACCCCGAAATCCAGCGCGATCTCGTCCACCATGGTCGACGCCCCGGCCCAGACGTCTGGGTGGTCGAACGGCGGGACATAGACCTTGGTCACGCCCTCCTCCCGCGGCAGCAGCAGGGTCTCGCGGAGGAAGGCGTCGGCCTCGGCCCAGCTGGCGCCCGTCTGGACGACGTCGGCGCCGAGCTCGCGCAGCTTGGCCGTCATGGAGGGCGGGGTCGAGGTCGGGACTACGATGGTGGCGGGCTGGCGCAGCGAGACGAGCGCTGTTGTTGCGCAGGCTAGGCCCGCGTTGCCACCGGACGAGCAGAAAAAATGCATCGAGGTTGTGGGGGAGGCGGAGGTGGCGCGGAGCATCATGTTGCCTATGCCGCTGTTTTTTGTGTCAGTTTGAGGATAGGGAGTTTGGAGGGAGGTGGGGCAGGGGGTCTTGGGTGTGGTGTTGGATGGGGTGGGCAGGGAACATGACGTACCGTGATTTGAAGGAGCCCGAGGGCTGGGTGTTTTCGAGCTTGAGGTAGATGTTGCATCCTGCCGTGCGGGAGAGGGGAGGGGAGAAGATAAGGGTCGTTTTGACCCAGGGTTTGGGAGGCTCTGGGGAGAGGGAGCCCATTGTGTTGTTGGTGGTGGTGTTGACTTTGTCCGGGGGTATTTGGGTGGTGTTGATGAGGGCCAAGGCAGACAAGTACGGTTTGCCAGGAGTAAAAATGGATGTAAGTCGCGGGAGATGTCTAGAACACCAATCGACCTCCGTTGGCACGCCCCTATTTCAAGGCCGGTAGACGGTACGGGCGATTAGGAACCGGATATGAAGTGTTTAACCAACAATTGCCGCTCCTTGTGTCGATGCCGCTTCCTGCCGTATGCTACCGCTGCGGCAGTCCGTTTAGGTACTTGAGCCGCCTTCCAGAAGCACGATTTGCTTACCCTAGAATTACAAACGCAAACTCAGACACTGGGTCCGGTGATGTCGACTATTACTTAAGATTCAGCCACCACAACATCTAGACTTGGACCAGTGGACCAACTCACTACCTAAATATGCGCGACGGTCGCAATGCCGCCCTCTTCCGGAAGGAGCACGCATAATTCACACGTACATCGTAGGGCGTGCTCGGATCGGGGCTACTGACTCGGTGGAGCCACTCTCCGACTGCATCGGATAGGCCGACAATAAACGACTGCCGTGTCCCTGGACGGCCGAAAACCGGAGATACCTACACAACGACCTGCCGCTTTCGATCCGCAACCGACACCAGCATCTCGGGATCCCATCCGGCCCTTGCGGGGAACCACCGATCCTTCCTGATTGCATCGGATGCTCTCTCCGATCGGAACTCAATAATTTGTTGCTGTTGTGTCGTGTTCAGGGTCGTCCTTTGTTGTGGCCACATGACCTGGGTACGCAGCGGTCAGGGGACCTGGACTAAGATGAGAAGCTGGGGTGCAGGTCTCGGTGTTGATATTTCATGGTGTTGGATGAAGACTGCTGTGGAATAAGGCACCTCGCAAAGACATCATCTTTCACCGTGACCTCTCTGACCATGAGGTGATGTGTGCTAGTCAGGTTCACGGAATTCCCCTTGGGGCCAGTCAGCCAAATGTATCACCGCGGATTCTGACAGATCTGTGAGAAGGAACTGGTTGTCACAGTTCTGGTTAAGTATCTACAACCGCATGTTCAAACCTCGATATTTTATAGACAGTCGCTTCTTCTTATCTTTCTTCCTATTTTCCCTTCCCTTTCCCCTTTTATCTTTTCTCCTTCTCTCCTTCTTTATCTACTTATCCCCTCTTCTCTTCTCTTTGTTCTATTGCAGTGGCGGAGTCTGGTCGATGTTCATCTTGAGGAAGAGAGACGCAATGCAGTTTGATGGTCCGCAGCAATACTTCATGCCTACATATTAAATGAAAGAGACGACCATTCTTGACACAAGGCACGAAGGAGGGTCTAACTAAGCCTCAGCTTAGGCAATGAAAGAGCCTGGAAGTCTAGAGATGCTCGTCAAAGATGTATGTGCAGTTTGCGGTGGAATGAGGAGACAAAGACGCTGTCACTCTCCTCAGTGGTAGACAAGCAAAGCAACTTAAGGGTACTTGATTCTGAATTAGGCAGGTCAAAGAAATCGATGTATTTCATGAAACACCGGTCTGATGGCTGCAGGATGCCAGTGTTCTTCGCAATGCCCACGGAGCTCAACATCATGAATGAACCTGGGCTGAGAACCTTGCTGAAAGGACACTCACGAAACCGCGGAACCTAGTTCAAAATCATCTGAAAACCAACTACCTAGTATCGAGGAAGTACTACTTGGGTGATGAGACTGCTTCCATTCTGCCTGGAAGTGTCTTTCCACACCAGGCACGGCAGGAACGATCTGACTACTTTCAACTTACTAGGTGAGTTCCGGTCACCTGAAACTGGGCTGGTTTTCATCATTGAAAATTTCAAGAACGATCCGATGCTCAGATGCCTCCCCTTTCGTCTGATCGTTCTATTCACAGGAACCCTTCTGGCAAGTAAACACTTCGATAAGCCTGCATCCAGGCCGCCGCAACCACAGTGCTTCCCCAACCACGAACCTCACAGTCGAGACGTTCGAGGAAGACACCGCTTCAGGTTTTTCGATTTCACCATTCCTCGACTACATTGAAAAACTTGTAGTTTACCTTACTCGTCGGGCCTCAGGTCAATTCATCTGACAAACCATCTCCGTACCTTCCTACAACGTTATCAAGCATCATTCCTTGACTTTCCAAAACCAAAACGCAAGTTGCCTTGGTTGATCCTCGATTCTCAATCGTTCAGCTTCTCGGAGTTTTTAAAATTGCCCTTCCAAAGTCCATCTACCCATTCCCTTGTTCTCCTTGGTCTTTCTCCAGGGGAAGGCTGCCTTGGAAGCACGCCTGCGTTGCTGTCGCTTTCCACCTCTGCACACACACATTGCGACCATTGCGATTTTATTCTCATTGCACCGAGACCTAAGGTAAGTAGCACATTTTCTTCTCTCTCCCTTTCATAGACCTCAACCTGGGCTCACGGGCAGCTGCTCTACCACTAAGCCTAGCCATCGACCAACGTCAACATCTTCATGTCCGAATAAACTGACGCTTTCCCTGCCTAGACACCACTTGCCACCTAGAACCGGCCGAACATCGTTGCGAATGATGATAGACATGTCATAAGGCCGACATCCGCTGCGGACTTGCGCGATACGCTCCAGCTCGTTCCCGGCTCCCACACTGGCAACCACGCCCAGGATGGCCACTCCAGTCAACCCTTTCCAGGCTGGCATGGGCCGTGGCAACCGTCGTCGGACCTTGCAAGAAGTTGAAGCAGCTACCAAGGGCTCCAATGCCCTCAGAGACTTCCATAGGCAGTCAACCCAACCCGTTGCCGGTCTTGCAAAGGTCACACAATGGCTCTGCAATCAGGACGATCCCACCCAGCTGAGAAAGCTCAGCACTCCTCAATCCAGCAGGCGCTCTGCCGTCATCATCCTGGATGATGACGATGAAGCCCCTGGCCAGCGCTCGCGCAGCCTACTTGGGCGCGCTGGTCCAGCCGCCAAGCCAGCACGTCAAGCCCCCTATACTTCTCCGTCGTCCCGGCGCTTCTCATCGAACGGACTCAAGCGCGACGTATCCCACCTAGATGACAGCGAAGAAGTCATCTATGTCCGTACAAGCCCTGCGCCCAGCAACCTGGGACGGCCGCCGAGGTCTGTAGCAGTCGTGGACTTGACCAAAAGCGATCGCCCAACACGCCAGAGGTCTTCTCTCGGCAACCAGGACCAAGATGTCATGATCATCGACCGGCCGGTTGCAGAAGCTCGTTGCGAAATGCGGCAACTCATTCACGGACGCCCCCGCGGTGCAGAAGGGCAACCTAGGAAGCGACAGAAACGGGCACAGGCTGAGATGGCACCTGCCCCTGGCATACGTGAGAGGCCAGTGCAGCGCAACCCCGACGCCATGGTCGAGCGGATGGCCACTCCCAAGGCAGACACGATTGAAGCCTCGACCTTGCTGCAAAGCGTCGAGTCTGTCACTCACTTCTTCACCTTGGCGACCGAGATCCGGGACAAGATATACCGGCACCTGCTTGTCTCAGCCAAGCCAGTCCAGGTCCAACGCCTGTGGGAAGAGCTGGGCCGTCGCATCTCTCCCCGCAATCTTCCCGGTGGCGACATCAGCTCTGTCCCCCGCGACCCGAGAATCCTGACTGTGTGCCGCCGCACTGCCGAGGAGGGTGCTCGAATCCTGTACTCGGAGAACACCTTCATCTATATACTGCGTGACCCCGAGGTCGTCGAGAATGCCGGCAATGCGGGGGTAAGACGAAGCCAACGGGGCAGAAACCGCAAGGAGCAGGAGCGTTCCTCCACGAAAGTCATCAACCTGGAAAGGTACGGGCATCTGATCCGTCACTTGGCCATCGAGCTGCAGAACAACCGCACAGAAACCTCATATGAGAAGCTCATGAGCGCTGCTCTCGAAACACTCATCCCTGCTGGCTCGCCTCGTCTCCCATCCCCTCCTCGCCCACCCTGCGGTCCGATCCACCTGCACACCCTAGCCATCACCGTCTCGCCGCTGTTCATGACCAGCCAGCGGGCTGCGCGGGCCGCAGGGTTGGGCAACCAAGACGCGGTCCTCCACGAAGGCCGCTTCCTCAGCATGGTCAATTTCTTCAGCCGGGGCGCGCCGGTCCTCAAAGCGCTCCAGCGCGTCAACGTTGATTTTCTTCGCATCAACGTGATTGTCAACTCGGACATCAAGGAGGGCCACGCGACAGGCACAGCCAGTCCCTGGCTCGACCTGACCGAGGACGAGATTGACGACGACGACGACGACGGCGACGACTCGGACGAGCCGAATGCCTCCTCGGAGCACAGACGAAAGAGATGGCACCTGGAGACGACAATCGACTTGCGCTGCCTCCCCCGCCATCTGCAGGAGCTCGCCCGGGAGTCCCGGCTCTGGGCCAACGACGAGCTGATGCAGGAAAAGCGTCGCCAGCTGGGCGCCGAGGCGGCGGAAAAGCTGACTTCCTTGCGTCGGCATATCGAGTATGCTTGCCTGGATCCTGAGACGGCGGTGCGAGGGGAATTCTGGGAGGAGCATGGTGCTGCTGAGAGTAGGCGCCGGGCGCAAAGGGCAAAGGAGGAGAGACGGTTCGATGCCGATGCGTATGAGGTCGAGGATGCGAGTGGCGGTGGTGATGATGATGTGAGCATTGCGAGAGGGATGAAGTCGTTGATTATCTCTATCGACCGGGTGGGTGACGAGTTGAGGGCCTATCGTCCCTAGGAGGGTTTTATTCGCCGGCGGTTTTCGAGGTAATACGACGAAAGGAGTTTGCTGGATGGAGTTTGGGGTCGGAAGTTTGCATTTGCGTTTCGGGCGTCAGGGGCCGGTTCGAGGGTGGCATCATCATTAGCATCGCGGTGGCATTTGGGTTGGCGTCGAGCATCGGACACGAGAAACGGTCATTTCCATGGGCAGCATGGGACACACATTCGGGGATATTGATGCGAGGTAATATCGGGGGGTCTAGCAACGGAAGGCGATTTCTTTTCCCGTCGAGATAGATGGTGGCTTGCCCTGCATTAATATCTTTCATTTCTCTTTAGCTAGTCCCCAAGAATCAAGCGCTGATTTTCACCCTTGACACGTCCAGCGTCTCGGGGTCCACTAGCACTATCTCCTTGGTCGCGGCGAAGGAGGGCACCGAGATGAGCCGCACCGACTGCCCTTGCGGGCCCTCGATGAGCTTGGTCCCGAAGGTGGGCTGGCAGCCCACGAAGTAGAGGTGCGGACACTCCTTCAAGACGAACGGCTCGTCTTCCTGGAACGGGTATGACCCTGTGTGAAGTCGTTATTATTAGCCTCAAAACATCGTTTTCTTCACACTGCGTGTAGACAGGAGAGCTTACACAGCGTGTCGGGCGCCGTCGGGGCGCTGCACCGCCACCGGCACATGGCCTCCATCATGCCCAGCCGGTCTTCGCTGTCGACGTACTTGCACATATCGTCCAGGTTCTGCCCGCCCGTGCCCAGCACCCGCCACCCTTCCACCTCGCCCTCCCACGGGTTCGTCACGGGGTCCAGCCATCCGGGCTCGGCGGAGGCTGCTGGCCCTGCTGGCACAGGTGCGTAGGCCCGCGCTCTCGGGAACATGGCCGGGTGAATCGGCTGCTGCGGGTAGCTTGCGTTGGCCGGGTCGAAGGCGCCCGGGAGGAGGGTGATGGGGATGGTGGGGAGCAGGGTCGAGAGGAAGGTGTCGAGGAGTTGGGAGGGGAGCGGGTTGTATGAGGACGCGTCGTAGCCGTATTTCTTTTGGGGCTTCTTGCTGTCTGCTGCAGTGGCGGTGGTGGTGGTGGTGGTGGTGGTGAAGGTGGATTCGTGGTCGGAGGGCTTGGCGATCGAGTTGCCTGCTATGATGAGCCGAGAGATGTGGGCGAGCTCGGATTGTGCGGCCAGGTCGAGGGCGTCGCCGAGGAGGAACTCGAGGAGAAGGTTGAGCTCCATCGCGTAGGAGGTGTCGGTGCCAGAGAACTCGAGGCCGGAGACGATGGCGATCTTTTTTGAGGGTTGTGAGTCTGCCATTTCGACGTCTTCGTCTTTTACTCTTGACTTCTTGGTGGTACCGCTGGAGGATGGTTTGGAGAGGGACCAGCGCTCGGGCTGAGGCGGGAGGTCGGCAAATTTGAGATCGATAACCTCAAACTCGCCGTTGGCGTTCTCGGTTCCCATGACGGCAATGATGCAGCCCGTGACTAGAAAGTAGTCCCTGAGGACCTTGCCAACGAGGCGGACACGGCCCGAATCGTCCTCCAACATGATTGACTCGCCGCCGCTCTCCGAGTAGTAGCGGTCGGCCGTGATGGGGGCCGAGATCCAACGCTTGGCGAGTGTTAGCTAGCCCAGCTGGAGCTGTGGTTTACATTGCTGGCAAACTCACATCCTTGGACACATCTTCTAGGACACTGGGCTTCAACGGCATGTCCATGTAGACGGTTCCCGCAACCCAGCACAGCTGCCCCTGGCGGACATCCAACACGCGGTCCACCTTGGTCGCCGTCTCGCCGCCAAGAACAGTGCCCTCCCATGCCGTGATAGCAACCTCTTCGACTGCGGGCTTGATTTTGGCGAGGCGCAAAAAGTATATGTCGGCGAATTGCTGTTGATATTGGCGGTCTTTTGGCAGGGTAAAGCTGTCGAGGGGCTTGTAGTTTGATTCACTCCGTTCAAAAAGATCGGGTTGGTTGTCACTGGAAAAGTGTTAGCAACATAAGGCATGTATGAACAGGTCTTGGTGCTCGTACGAAGGCTTCTGAAGCAGACTTGTGTCTGCAATCTCGTCGAGAGTCACCATAGTGTCCGGCCGTCGCAGCTGCGGAGTACTGTGTTCAACGATGAGTTCGGTTGAAGTGAGCTGTGAGACGCGCTTGACGCGCTACAATTCTCGGCGGCCTAGCTCTTCCATTAAGAGGAAACGGGTCGCGTCGAATTACGGTTCCGAATACGGAAATACGGATAGTTTACCAAGAGCATTACCAGCGATAAGATAAGCAGAGGTAAAAATCGTGGGGCACTTCGGCTGCAGGGACCAAAAAAAGTCGGGGATCAAATCATCAAATCGTACCCTTGCGACGGCTACTCTTGACGCTGCTCAAGCCTGCCCGACCATATCCCGTCCCTTGAACACCCAATTGTGCGGCTTCCGAGTTGAGAAACCATAATCGGCCACCGAAATGGACGAGCCAATGGCAGATGCTCCTGGGCCGCAGGTCAGGGTGACCTTCACCACGACCGAGGCCGATCTCGAGCTCCCCGAGAGCAAGCGACAGCTCCTCGTGCCGGCAGACATCCGCCGCTACGGTCTCTCTCGAGTCCTCAACTCCGAGTCCATGCTCGACACCGGATCCATCCCATTCGACTTTCTCGTCAACGGCAGCTTCCTGCGGACAAGCCTCGAAGACTACCTCGCAAGCAACGGCTTCTCGTTCGAGACGAACCTCACCCTCCAATACGTCCGCAGCTTAATACCGCCCGTCTTTGAGGCCAGCTTCGAGCATGACGACTGGGTCAGCGCCGTCGATGTCCTCTCCGACACCTCCCCCTCCGGCCGGTGGTCGGGTGACAGCTTCCAGCGCGGCCAGGACCGGATTCTGTCCGCTTCCTACGACGGCCTGTTGAGGATATGGAACGCTTCTGGTCAGGTTCTCACAACTTCTCCCTCGGGCAGCCACGGCGGGCACACCGCCAGCATAAAGGCCGCCAAATTCCTCACAAACTCGCAGCTCGCGTCCGCCGGCATGGACCGAACCGTGCGGGTATGGAGGTACACGGAAACCGACCAGTTCTCCGGCGACCTCAAGCCGACGCTCGAACTCTACGGCCACGCCGGCTCGATAGACTCGCTCGAAGTCGACGGCGCATCCAAACGCCTGCTCACCGCCTCGGCCGACGGCGCGATCGGGTTCTGGAGCACGTCCAAGACCTCGGCGCCCGAAGCCGACGCCAGCCTCCTCCCCGGCGCACACGCCTCCAAGCGGCGCAAACTCACCACCTCCCTGACCGCCGCACAACGCGGGCCCCTCTCGCTCATGCCGATCCACTCCGCCCCAGCCACGGCCGCCGTCTTCGACCCGCGCGACCGCACCGTAGCCTACTCGGCCTCGCAGGACCACACGGTCCGGACCATCGACCTGACCACCAGCACCGTCGTCGCCTCGCTCTCGACCTCGCACCCGCTCCTCTCCCTCTGCGCCCTCCCGCGAGCCGGCTCCGCCCCGCTCCTCGCCGCCGGCACGGCCGCGCGGCACATCACGCTCGTCGACCCGCGCGCCAGCGCCGCCACGACGTCGGTCATGACGCTGCGCGGGCACGCCAACAAGGTCGTCAGCCTGTCGCCGGCGCCGGACAAGGAGTACTCGCTCGTGTCGGGCTCGCACGACAGCACGTGCCGCATCTGGGACCTGCGCAGCGTGCGGCCCGCGACCAAGGACGAGGGCGGCCTGGGCGGCGTCAGCGAGCCGGTCTATGTCATTGAGCGCGAGAGCAGCAGCAAGAAGAAGAAGACCGTCGCGGGCGAGGGGTGCAAGGTGTTTGGGGTTGTGTGGGATCAGGGGTTGGGCATCTTGAGCGGTGGCGAGGACAAGAGGGTGCAGGTCAACTCGGGGAGGAACGTGCTAACGGAGTAGGAGAGAGGGGAAAAGGGAAGAGTAAAATGTTCGGTGGAGAGGAGCAAATATACCCAGGTATTGAATCGAGATAGATTGGGATTGATCCTTGCTGTGTATCCAGCACAGCGTCCACGTAAGGACGCGAAGGGTTTGCCCAGGTAGGAGGCTGTACCGGTCTCCGACAGCTCTCACTGGCAGAATACCCAAGCCCGACCCCGTGTAGCTTCGATTCCACACGATAAACCATTCCACCTCCTATTCCACCTCTTACACCATCCCTCCCATACCCAACAGAGCCATGGGGAAAGATACCACTTATCTATGCCGCCGAGCTCCCATCTACTCTATCCATGCACCCTCGACTCAACCACCTGCCCTTATTCGATTCAAGTGCCACCCACACGTTGGAAAACCGTTTCCCTTTACACCCGTCATCGACCCAACCATCCTCTTCAGCCCGAATACCAACACAAACAGGCCCAGTCATGTATGAAACCCTGCCACGTCTTGAGATTTCAAAGACTGTAACCAGGCGTCGATTGCCCTCTTCAAGGAATTCCTTTTGGCGGCCTCGATCGATCTGGGGGCAGGTAGGACGCCGATGGTCATGCCGCCCAATGTGAGGGGCAGGGCGTAAAGGACGATCGGACATGCCGATGCCGGTCTTTTCTGGCGTCTGCTTGGCTGCTTGGATGGGTATGCTTTCGGCGTGGGATCTCACAGAACAAACCCTGGGGCCAGAACCTGGGGGTTTCATCTAGGCGGTGATCTGTTGGAATGTCGCCGTCGGGGTGTTTGGGATGCTTGTGCTGTTTAGATGCTAGTAGGGTAAAAGTGTACGGCTCGGCGGCAGGGTGGGTTTGGGTGGTGGGAAAGGGGGCCATTTTCCTTTCGGGTCTTGGCTGGAGGCTTGAGACTCGTTGCTTTTATGGTGTAGGATGCTGACTGATCTCTCCTCGCGCTCGAAAAGGGAACGCGAAGGTTGGGGCCTCGTGTTCAATCGGGCTGTGGCTGTGATTCGGCTGCAGGAGAAGATTTGCACTGGGGAAGTGGTGGTTTGACGCTGGCTTTGGATGAGAGTTTATTGACGACCACAGGGGGTGTCACAGGGTTTGTTGACTTGCTGAGGGTTTTTGGGTTCCCAGGGCTACTGTTGTCTGCGAGCACAGCTTTGCCTTCTGGGTTTTGCTGGTCGTCGGGAACCGGCCCGTCTTCGCAAACCAGTGTCTCCTTTAGAGCTGATTCGTCCTCGGGGGCAAGTTTGCCTTCGGAGCCGGCCTTCTCCTCGACCGCAGCATCGGGATCCGCGTCCTGTTCCTCAGTGGTTTCTGGAGGTACAGGTTTGGTGACGGGAATCGGAAGATTGAGTTCGGCGTGATGGGGAAGCGGTGGAACAGGGTCAAGAGCCTTCCGTTGATGGTCCAGGACGGCGTATAGCTGCACGGCTGCATAGGCGTCGGATGACGAATCTGTCAATTTGTCAGTGAAGACATCGATGGTGTCCATAACGAATTCGACTCACATATGATTTGATCCATGTTCAAACACTTCGACCAGTCGCTCGCACGGACATCGTTACCTTTGAAGATGGGCAAACCGAGGACCTCCTTGACCTGGGTAGCCAGGGCAGCCAGCTTCTTATTGATGAGACCATACTCACCGCTCTTGGAGTACTTGACGAGCTTGTAAAGGTGGCTAAGTTCGAATTGGCCACGCGTCTTGATGGCCAGATACTCTGACAGTCGTGTGCAATCGCCCTTGATCCAAACGCCAACCTTTGTAACGTCGGGATCCTCTAGAATTTTCTTCAAAGAGGGTGCTACCAGAGTGTCCTTGGCGGGATAAGCGGCGATGTGAAATAGGCCGATGCGGCTGGGCGAGGCTAGCTGGATGAGGGATACATTACTCCTGGGGCCAAAGGATTTGAGGGCGTTGGGCATCCACTCCAAGTCGAGGCCGAGGACTGTCTCCTTGGCGAAGTACTCCTTGATGACCTTCTCGGTAGTGCGCGAGCTCGTGCAGTAATGGACCTTGACCTTGGTGTCTGGCTTGCCGTCGTTGACCGGGCCGCGATACAAGGTGAAATTCCAGAACGACTGAGGGGTGCCCCCGGAAGCCTTTGCTGCGTCTTGGAATGCCTTGTCGGGAATCTTGAAGTCTAGAGGCGTGAAGGGATTTACGGCGGGAGCGGCATCCTTTGGTTTTGTTTTCGCGGCACCCTCGCTGGGAGCCTGACCTTCCTTGGCCGCGTTGTCGTCCGCGACAGCCGCAGTCGTGGACGTGGAAACTGCAGTGATGACGGCGGTCTGAGGCGTAACCACGGGGGCTGTCACACTGCCCGGAGCTCTCTCAATTCCCTGACCAGCAGGGGCCTTTGCGGCTGCATCCCCCGTCAAAGACAGCACCGGCGGAAGAACCGCACGTTCCTCAGCGACAACAGCAGCTGGCGCGCTGTGATGCCTCACTTGCGGCAAGCGTGGATACACCACACTGCTGCCGCTTTCGAAGACGATGCCTCGACTAACATGCCACGCCTGGTGTGCCGTCTTCCTGGCATTCATTCTCGCGTAGCGTCGGTGACTTGTGGAATTGGGTTAGTATGGCCTAGATTGTATAGCAAGAGGTATATTGTTCCAGGGCAGGCGGACTCACATCTGCTTCTGAGAGGCGCAAGAGGAAGCGAAACGGCGGCGAAGACAAAGGGAATTCGGATGCTGGACAACGTCTAATCCACGAGAATATGGGCAGGACCTCATGAGTTCTGGTAGCCGAACAGTGACTCTGCTGAATGAGCGGACTGCGCCATGGCTCGTGAATGTCATGACGCTGGGCAGCCTGGAACGGGTTAATAAGACCTGGCAGACCAGGGAGGTTGCGGCAGCGCAGGCAGACGCGCTGCCACGATGGTCAGAAGAGGCGAATCCCTGCGACTGCCCCACCGTGCTTGTACAATACAAACATGGTAACTCTTGGCGATAAGCCAGCGTAAATTACAATATCCAATACAAGACGCCCGACCTCCACTGAGAGCTCACCGCAGCGCTCAACACAGAGGGCCACGGGCATGAATTCCAACAGAAGCCGCTGAACAGGTTGCCATTTCACCACACATGCACCATGGCGTCTCAACTTCTCCCACTCGGTGTGTCTCCGTCACATCAATCCGCTTGCTTGAATTCCTCCAATGCTAACAGTCCACTGCAGAGCTCATCGACAAATGTGTCGGGTCGCGCATCTGGGTCGTCATGAAGGGTGACAAAGGTACTGGACCTTACTCCTCCCCAACCACAACGGAGAACCCAAACAGTCCCTCAGTCATCTAATCCTACGTTACATCTAGAATTTGCGGGCACTCTTGTAGGCTTCGACGACTACGTTAGTACGTACTCCATTTCCCACCTTGATCTCACTTTTCCCCGAAGACCAGATCCTCGCTAACATTTTGATAGATATGGTCTTGGAGGACGTGACCGAGTTGTAAGGCATACGATGCCTCCGTCTTCCCCAGGACAATCGCTGATGGTGTCTCTCCTTTCAGTGACTACTCGGGGAACCACATCAAGCTGAAGAAGATCCTGCTGAACGGCAATAACATTTGCATGGTGAGTGGCTATCTTGCCCGTTTTAGGGTTCGAGCTCAAAATGCTGACAATGACCATAGTTGATCCCGGGAGGGGAGGGCCCAACAGGTGTGGCTGCACCATGAGAATGACGAAGATGGTGGTTGAGGATTACAAATGATCGTCACGGAAAGTCTACGAGCTGTGTGGTCGAATACCTTATGGAGGGGAGGAATAGAGAGGAGGGAGCGCAAGTGATTCCCTGCACCGAAATCATGGGGACATCCACCACCTGCCGAGCATATCCAGACGACCTACTAAACACTATGCAACTTCTATGCCTTCGCATGTCCTCAAGCTACGCCACCACTTACACGTGAAGATATGTAGTCTTGCCCACTGAATCTCAATCGTATCCCAGACAGGAGAAACACGCGTACCTTGCAGGTATCACGCACACCGAGACCCAACAAACCGTGACATCAGAGTCAAATACATGCATTGCCGGCAGCGCAGGAACTAAATCCGTAATATTAACAGTCCCTCAACCCAATCGCCGCGCCCGAACGCCATTAAAGAACAGTCTGCCTGCCTGCGTGCCTGCCTGCCCCTCTAGAACCCATTCTGCCCCGAGGGGCCACCGCCGCCACCACCACCACCACCACCACCAGCATTCTCACCCTGGTCCGCGTACTGGCGCAGCGCGAGCTCCTTCTGGAACTCGCGGCCGAGCTGCCCGTACATGGCCACCAGCTGCTTGCAGACGGTGACGAGTGCCTCGCGCGGCGTGACGCTGCCGTCCGTCTGGACGCGGATGAGGACCTCGGGCACGTTGGGGTGGCCGACTAGAGCGAGCGAGCGAGCGAGCGTTGGTCATTGGTCAGCTTTGTTTGTTTGAAGAGGGAAGAAGGGAAGATTGGTGGGAACGAAAGACAGAAAAGGAGAACGCACTCTTGTACCCCGCCATCAAAACGTGCGGCGCCATCTTGAGGTAGACGCTGAGGAGGTTGCCCAGCGTGTGGTCTTCTTTGAGGAGCAGAAAATCGGAGCAGTTGGACATGCCTGGTTTACAAACGGTTTAGTTCTCTGACGGAGGTAGCGGCGATGCTAATGGGGGTAAGTGTGAGTTGTCAGAAACGTACCGCTGACTACTTTCTCGCTAATCTTCTTCTCGCCATCCTGGAGCACGAAGAGCTCGAACCTGTATAAGATAGCTGGATTAGCACTCTCTTCCTTGCTCAGGCACCAAAAAATCGCTGCAACTGAAGAATCCAACCCGGTCTGCACGTTGTCGTCGTGTCTGGCATTGGTGGAGCGCATCTTGACGGAGGGATAGGGCTGGAGAATGGAGAAATCGTGGCTATCGCTTTTGGGCTTGCGGGTAATGCCTCGAGGATGTAATCGAGAAAAAGTTGAGATGTTTGATTCAGTTGCAGTTGCCGGTCAAGATCTTCATCCCGTTTGGTGTTGAAGCCGCGTCTGCAACACACTGAGAGCTTGGACCGTCAAACGTCCGTCGCATTGCCTCAGTCAACCTGGAAGTTGTTGACACCCGACATACGGGCCATGACGTGTTGCAGCATCAAAGCCTCTCAGCCTCAGGCGGAGAGCATCCTTGACCTTTTCCTCAGGAAGGTGCAACCGCTCGAGCCCTTCCTCCTCCTCATCCTCCTCTTATTCCTCCCCACCTTCCCATCATCTCTCCTCCCGCCCAGACAGAGCTCGACGCGTATCGACTTTAAGCTGATCACGGCTGGTGGGCTGAATCTTAGTGTTTTCCGTCCGTGACGTACTCGAATCTCCGCCCTTATAGTGTCCCTAGTCCTGTTGCCGCTGTGCTCCCACAGAACCCCCGAGCCTTCTCACTGACCCTGCATTTCGGTCGAAGACGAAACGGGGACAACGGGGGAATGAGGACAGGAGAGAAAGTAAGCACCAACCTATCTGGGGCGTTCATGACGGCCTCGGAGAGGAGAAGCTATCCAAAGATCTAGGCAAAGAAAAGCAATAACTGCAATACCAGAAACGACGTGGAAAACAGATCAGCTGTAATAGTTGTTTGTGATGCTAAAGATCCAATGTTGTTGATAGTTTGATGCCAAGGAATAGGCTTGAAGCACAAACATCGCCGCGATGCTTGTGGGTCCGTGCACGACCCTCGCCCCCAGCCAGCACCACAAGCATGTGAAAGGAGTCAAAGGACCTGGCTCGCCTTTGTCAGCTCTTGTTGGAAAGAGATGCAGAGGTTTATGTATGTAAGATAACTACTAATACTGTCTCCAGACTGAGCGCTTCTGTGTGGTGTAGGTATATATCGAACTGTCTGTGTCCATGCCGTCTACCAATGCCCCTTGCGAATCTAGTAATCTACTCCCCAACTGCAACTACCTAGGTATCCGTACAGCGTACTCGTCGGGGCTTCGTAATCACTGATCCTCCAAGTCGCCAAGGCTCCCGATTCCGCCATGCAATGAAACGCCAGCAAGTGCCATGCTCAACGACGCCATCTCACAAGACCACAAAGACAAAGAACAAGCCATTAGCACGGTATCCAAGCCCTCCCTACCACACCACTGTCCCGTCTACAAACCCCTGGTATCGCAATGGCTGGGCAACCCCCCGCCGCCGGAATCCTTGGCCCAGCTCATCACCGTCAGGCTCGTCGTGTACGCCATGGCCACGAAGCCAAAGATGCACAAGAAGACGTCAGACCACTTGCGGAGGGCACTCTTGGCTACTCCCTTGTAGTGCAGCATAGGCTATATCACCGGTTTGTGATTAGCACGCAAAGCTTTCAAGCAACCGCCGCGCAAGAGACAGAGAGTCGAAGAAACGTACCGGGTAGATATACACCAGCGGAATGCACGCAAAGTTGCCCACCAGGGCGACGAACTTGTCCAGGTTGTCGGCGCCGCCCCAGGCGATGAGGGCGCACAGGGCCACGACGAAGAAGCGGAAGACGTTCTTCTGCCACTTGATGTACGGGTTGTACTTGCCGCTCTTTGTGAAGAGCGCGTTCTCCGTGATACGGATGGCCGGGAAGATCTGCAGCGGGGTCGACAGCAGGATGGCGAGCGAGTAGAGGAACTGGACGCCGTTGACCAGCTTGTCGTCCTGCGGCAGGTTGAGCAGCACCACCGTCTCCGTCTTGGACCCGTAGGCTGCGTACGAGACGGCGCCCATGACGATGAAGAGCGTCGTGATGATGACCATGACGGCGAACATGACCTTGGGGAACTTTTGTGGGTGCCGCATCGACTCCTGGATCGGTATGATCAGGCCGATGCCCTCAAAGGTGAAGATGGCGGTGCCGATGAAGAGAGTCCAGTCCTTTTGGTTGAACATGATGATGTCGGCGAGCCCCTCCGTGTTGAGCGTGAGGACGTCGTAGTAAAAGAGATAGGCCAGGCCAATGACGATGAAGGCGTCGGCGATGAGGGCCGTGAAACCTAGCTTTCCGATGTCGCGGAGGAGGGAGAAGGGCAGGAACACCAGCATTTGCATAATGATGAGCCACGTGATGGGTATCAGCGTCTTGCAGTCGGTCACGGCAAGGATGAAGGCTTGCAGGTTCTGGGACGTGAAGACGATGTAGGCCGCGACGAAGCCGAGCTGGCTGATGACAATGGAAGCCAGGATCAGGTTCCTCATCCACCTGCCGTAGAGGATACCGCCAATGTCGCCAAAGGACCCGTCGACCTTTAGCCTGGTGGTGACCAGCAGGACAAAGCAGTAGTAACTCAGGGCCGCCACGAAGAGAAGGACCAGGTTGCTGAACAGCATGCCGCCGTTGAGGTAGGCGCGCGGGAGGAACAAGACGCCGGTACCGACGAAGGACTTGAGGAGGAGCAACGCGGCGCCCATTGGGCTGTTCTGGCCACTGCCTCCGCGCCCTTTCCTCCTCCTCTTGCGGCGCGATGGCGTCAGCAACGCGCTCTCTTCCATGGGCTCCTCCTCTGAGTTCTCGTCATAGATGTCGGCCTCGCTGCCCGAAGTGAAGTATTCGCCTGGCCCGAGCACCTCGTCGTCTTCCTCGAGCTCCTCGCCGGCAAAGTGCCCGTATAGCGTCAGGAACTCGAGGAAACTGTTGGTGAAGAGCTGGGGTTGCGGCTGGCTGCTGCCGGAACCGTGCTCCAGCTCGTCTGGATCCCTGGCCGCGCGCCGTATGTAGTTGCGCCGGAAGCCCCCGGGAATCTTGATGTTGTTAATATCGAGCTCCTCGGTCTCGGGTTCCGGCCTTGAAACGCTGAAGCTCTTGCTGCGCTGCATCTTGCTCCGCTGGTCCGCCTCTTCCGTCCACTTGTAGATTGGTCGCGTAATGTCGCCTCCCTGCAGCTTCAGACTCGAAAATTCGTCGTTGAAGCCGGACTGCGTCGCACCGGCGGGTTGTTTGCCCTTGGACCCTTCGCTGCCCCTCCTAGAACCGTCTTCGGCGAAACCGTCTCCGGGCCGGACCAAGTGTCGTTTGATGATTTCGGGGTCCTCGTACGCGGCACCTCCCCATTGTCTCCTTGCGTCAAACGAGCCATAGTTTGTCGGCGTCCTGGAGCCCGGAGCGTTGACGGGGGCTAGCGAGGGCGAGGCTGTTCGGGCATGTGGCGTGCCGAATCGCGGCGGCGAGGAGCCAAGCGAGTTGGACAGGGCGGCGGCGAGGGCCGAGACACCCGGACCGGCAACATGCGAGCCGGGGCCGGGGAGAGGCGTCAAGGGGCCTGAGCCTGGTTGATCGCTCACTGGCGGTTGCTGACGACTTGCCGGGGACGAGCCAAAGGCTACGGGCGATGCGAGGCGGGCGGTGAACTCGGCGCGACTGAAGGAGCGGCCGCGAAAGGAGCCGGGCGACGCCGACATCGGTTGTATGGGAGGGGGTGAGTCGGGCTTGTTGGAGTTTGACATGATCGCTGTCGTAGCCAGGGACCGCTATTTCATGCCTGTCGTTGACACGGGCTGGGGGATTATCGAGGCGGTATCCGGATCCGACGCGACTGGTTCGAGGTCCAAGTTGCAGTCAATAGGCGGCCCAATGTTCGATACCTGCCTTACCTTACCGACTAGGTGACTCGAGGGGAGAGAGCGAGCGGCAGCGGTAATGGGGTATGTTGACCCGAATTGAAAATTTGGTTCCTCAAGAGATGTGAGAACAGATCCTGGAAGCAAGGAATCCCGTTGTCGACTGACGGCTGACGATGGCTTGTGACTCCTGCGGGCCCCTGATAAGGAACGGTGTGGTTGGCGACCTGGGGCTGCTGACTGACTCGAACAGTGGAGTCCGTAGGCGCTGAGGCTTGGGGGTCCGCCTAACCTGGAAGGCGTGCACGACCGACTCCAGGGGTCCTGAAAAACGTCGTAAGGATACGATGTTAGGTTTCGGTACCTTGCGTATTGTACATTGAGAAACGATGTATTCACCCTGCTCCTCCGTACTAAATAGTAAGAGCAAAGAATGATTTGAAGAGAAGGAAATCAAAGGACAAAAGCATAACTAAGACATAGCAAAAGCAAAAAGGACAACCTAAGCATAGGAACCAGTAAAAACACGCCCAAGTTGCGCGCTCCAACAAGTTGAACTCCAAAAACAGGATGGGGCTGGATGGTGGCTTCCATGGCGGTCGGGACGGAGTTGCCGACTGACCAGGAAATGACGTCTCGGTTTAGGTAACAACCGTTTTCGACCACGCTCGAGTTGGTGAAACACCACGGCAGTCTTTTCTTGATTCATTTCCAGGTTATCTTTTCTTTCTTTCTGGATTGTCTTTGGAGCAGCTCCTTGAGTATCTTTTGCGCACTTTGAGTCTCGAAACCCGAATCAGCTATCGCGGCCAACGCCAATCTAGCCCGTGCCGCAGGATCTCTCATCAAAGTCCACTGCACCCTCTCAAGCAGTGGAGTCGGCGATCTGCGCCGCTAAGGTATTCTCAAGGCGATGCGTGTCGCTGGTGAAGTGGTTGCCTGAGACATCTTGGTGCTGCCTCTGATCCTGAGACCCGACGGTTCGACTGGCGGTCACGGCGATATCATTCACTACCTATCGTTGGGAGGTCTTGGGCGAGGAGTCCATCATCACAACCATCCAACGTGTTGGGCTAGCACTTGAATATCCATGATCCTTCATTCAATGGCTTAGACTGGACGTTTCGTGTCAACCTGGCTTGGAGGACCAAGAACTGCCCAAGAAACGCCCATCATGGAGAGCGAATCCCTCACCAAGAGGAACAAGCTGGGGACGGTGTCCGGTGTCTACATACCCGTTTGCCTCAACATCATCAGCATTCTCATGTTCTTGAGATTCGGCATGATATTGGGCCAGGTTGGGCTGCTTGGCATATTAGGTATGTACAAGTGTTCCATGGCCTACTTCTGGTGTCTGCGCTGAAAATCCATGACTGACTTTGCCAGGTCTCATGCTCATTGCCTACATTGTCGACTTCGTCACCACGCTCTCGCTCTCCGCCATCGCTTCAAATGGAGAGGTCAAGGGGGGAGGCGCCTATTACCTGATCTCGAGGTCCTTGGGCCCCGAGTTCGGCGGCTCTATCGGCCTTCTGTTCTACCTGGCCCAAGTGCTGAACACGGCTCTCAATGTCGTCGGCCTGATTGACTGCCTCAAGCTCAACCTCGGCAATGCCATGCCCGAAGGGTACTGGTGGGACTACCTCTTCGGCACCTTCGCCTTGGCCTTATGCACTGGCCTCTCCCTTGCTGGGAGCGCAGTCTTTTCCAAAGCGAGCAACGCTCTCTTGGCTGTCTTGATCATTTCCACCCTCAGCATACCGCTCTCGGCCGTGGCGAGGCCGGCCTTCAGCGATCCGGACACGGGCATCGAGTTCACGGGAGCCAGCCTGGCAACCCTGAGATCCAACCTGCTCCCCCGCTCCGGCACCGCCGAGTTCAGCGGCTTCGAAACCTTCCGAGAGCTGTTTGGCATCCTGTTTCCCGCCACCTCGGGCATCTTCGCCGGAGCATCCATGTCGGGAGACCTGCGCAACCCCGGCAGAGCCATACCAAAAGGCACTCTCTGGGCCATGCTCTCCACCTTCGTTGCCTACCTGCTCGTCATTCTTGCCCTGGCGTCGAGCACATCACATGCGTCCTTTTTGCAAAACGCGAACATCATTCAAGATACAAACATATGGCCTCCGATTGTCTTCGCCGGAGAGCTTGCCACAACCTCCTTCTCTGTTTTGATGGGCGTTGTGGGTTCTGCCAAGCTCATGCAGGCTCTTGCCAGAGACAAGCTGTTCCCAGGCTTGTCGGTGCTCGGGAAGGGCACAAGAAGGGCAGATGAGCCGATTTTTGCCATTTTCCTCACCTACATCGCTGCACAGCTGGCCATGTTTGCAAATTTGAACCAGATCGCCACCCTCATATCCATGGGGTATCAGGTAAGAGTGTCCGAGACCGCCGACCCTGTATGCCAACGAAAACTGACCTGTGATAGATGACATTCTTCGTCATGAACCTGGCCTGCTTTCTCCTTAAGATAGGCTCTGCCCCCAACTTCCGTCCCGGTTTCAAGTTTTTCAGCTGGCAGACGGCTTTTGCTGGCAGCATTCTCTCCGCAGCGGCCATGTTTTTCATCGACGAGACATACGCCACCACCGCCGTCTGCCTGCTGGTGTTTCTCTTCCTCCTCATCCACTATGCGAGTCCGCCGAAGCACTGGGGTGACGTCTCCCAGAACTTGATCTACCACCAAGTGAGGAAGTACCTTCTGCGCCTCAAGCCGGAGCACATCAAGTTCTGGAGGCCGCAGATCATCCTGCTCATCAACAACCCCAGAAAACAGACCCGGCTGATACAGTTTTGCAACTCGATGAAGAAGGGCGCCTTGTACATTCTGGGGCACGTCATTGTCACGGACGACTTTACAACTGGCGTCACGGAGGCCAAGCTGCAGCAAGCCGCCTGGACCAGGTACATCTCGGAATTTTCCCGGATCAAGGCCTTCGTGCAGCTGAACATGTCTCCCACCATAACATGGGGCGTGAGAAACCTGATCCTCTCGGCCGGCTTGGGCGGTATGAGACCAAACATTGCCGTCATGGGCTTCTACAATCTGGACGAGCTGCGGCGTTCTCAGCCAACTTTGCAAGTGCCCGAGGTACAAGTACCAGTATCGCCTACACCGGCCGAACCGGGCGAGCCGAAAACCGAACCGAAAGTCAGGAGAAGGAGAAGAGGCGACTCCTACGCGTCCCGCATCCTGGAAGGGGTGTTGCCTACCGATGCGATCAAGACAGAGGATATGATGTCGGTAACCAGCTATGTCACCATCCTTGAGGATCTAGCCCTGCGGTATCGCCTGAACGTCGCCATCGGTAAGGGTTTCGACGCCCTGGAGTTGCCCCGGAAAGGTGGCAGCAATACGAAGAAGTACATCGACCTGTGGCCCATCCAAATGTCGGCCGCAATCACAGCGGATGGGAAGAATGTTCTCACCACAAACTTTGACACATGTAAGCAACCACATTCTACAGTATTGCGCTTTTACTGATCATAAGCAGACACATTGATCCTTCAGCTGGGTTACATCCTTCACACTGTCCCGGCGTGGAAGAAGGCCTACCGTCTACGGGTTATCGGCTTCGTCGAGTACGAGAGCGAGGTCGAAGAAGAAAGAGGCCGAGTCAAGGCTCTGCTGGATAAGCTACGGATCGATGCCGAAGTCCTGGTATTCTGGCTGGCCTCCGGCAACCTCTCGACCTACGAGACCATCATCGACGGGCACTTCACCAACCCCGAAACCGAAAACTTGGTCAACGAATGCCTAAAGAATGAGGAGTGGTGGGAAGATCTACAAGCGTACCGGGGCAGCCGGTCCATGACCGAGTCCCAAGAGTTCGCCTCGATTGCTCACGTTATGGATTCCACCTGCGGCAGGCCGGGTCTGTATAACCCGCACACCGGTGCCCCGGACCGCAGTCAGAGAAGGCGCCATAGCCTGGCGCAGCTCCCCGAACTGCCAAAGAAACCGTCCATGTCGCAACTGACGAAGTGGGGCGTCAACATGGGAATCCATACGCAGAATCTACCCTTCAACGTCTTGGATAGTTCAGACACGGATCTGGACGGCGAGAGCGATTCGGACAGCGGCTCGTCAGATGTGGATGGAAGTTTTAGCGACGTTGACAGCCTCGCAGGCCCGGGCGATGAGGCAGCCAGGCGTCCCCTTTTGCCAACTGTCCGGCGGCGGAGAAGCTTTGCTGATCTCGTTGCTCGCGCAAGGAGCCCCGGAAAAGAGAAAAGGCCAAAGAGGACGCCATCGCCAATGCAAGGCTCCTATGGGACCATGCAAGGCAGGCGAGCGGGTAGTGAGGCGGGAGTAGAACCGGCAAGGCAACATAGCAGAAACGGGTCAGGACCGTCTCAAGCTCCTCGCTCAATTCTCAAGCCAGAACGGCCTCCTCTGTCCAGGCACGGCTCTTCGGCGCCTCGGTTCTCGAGCAACCTGGTTCCTCAGACAACAATCACCAACGAGGATGGCACCGGGCCGAGAATCATGTTTGCCGAGACAGAGACACACACCGAACGGCCCTCGTTTTCCCGACAGTCGTCGTATACACGCAGTGCAGCAGCAGGTGGGGAGTCGGGCGCTGGCGAAGAGAGCGGATGCGACAAGAGAGTTTCGTTCGCGGAGCTAGTGGCCGGCGCCAGGTCCCCGGAGAGATCGAGAAGAAGCTCAGTGTCCAAAGGGTCCGACAATGGCGGCGATATCTCGCTCGACATTCCTGCGCTCTTGGCTTCCTACCAGCTAGCTGAGGACAAAAAAAATAAGAATGGGTCAAGCTCGCCGACGCAGGGGCTGTCGCTGTCCTTCAACGACCTCCCTGGCCGGGCCCAGCATTTGATCCTGAACGAGCTCATGCGCCAGAACAGCAGCGACACAGCTGTGATGATGACCACGCTGCCCATTCCACAGGAGAACACGTGCCAGAGCGAGGAGGCAAGCCTGGCGTATTTGTCTGACGTTGAAGTCCTCTGCAACGGCCTCCCTCCGGTACTCCTGGTGTTGAGCAACCACATGACTGTTACTGTGAGCCTCTAGGGAGCCCCGGAGGTTCGGTTTTCCGGGCTGGGAGAATGGAATGGATTCGTGGCATCAAAACCGCCACACTCGTGGCCTGCCGCATTGTCTGGGTGTCAAACTCGAGCTGCATGGGGACAAAGAAAGGTGTCTGTTCACCACAATGAAACTCGGAATCGGACTGATTTGGCATTCGACGGGCATGGGAATGATTCCATGCGGGTGGCCCCAATACAAAGAACAAGCTTGTTTCCTGATCCCCTTTATTCCTATAGAAAACCCTCAGATACAAACCGGTCCCAGTTCCATTGAGAATCCGTACTCGCAAAGCTGCTTTCTAGTCATCAACTTTTGCAGAGTATTTGACCTAGACGATGGCGACACAGCCAACCAGTGCACACGCCTCAACTACAAGCCTTTCGCAAAGGCTCCGGGATCTCGGCCGGCTCAAGCGCAAGAACGAGAACATAGAAGAGGGATTCGAAGTTGTCCACACGCCAGACCGGCCGTCCAAGCTCATTTCGCCGATCGAGGCGCCGACCGAGGAAGAGTGTGGAGACGAGATTGCGAGGTGGCAACGCACCTCAACCAAGGCTCGCAGCATGTTTACCAGAGGCCAGTACGGGCGGGCGGACATGGTAGGTCAGCGTTCTCTTCGGCACCCTCAGGGGCGGATAGAGGACCAGAGAAACCTGAAGAAGTGGCACAACTTGGGTCTAACCCAGTCGAATCAGCAGGACGGGGCCGCCGCTGCCACCGAGAGGGATGACGACGCGGATGAGCATGCTCGGCATCACAATGCCACGGATCTAGTACGCGGTAGGGCGGCGGTGGGACGAGGTGGTGTTTGTGGCCAGCAACAGCAACCGGCACTGCACCACCACGACCGACCCCTGGTACCTGTGACACAGACACAGGAAGGGCCACCAGTGTTCGCGAGACAGGAACAACAAGAACAAACCCCGGCTGTAGGGGCGCAACCTGGCAGCGACAGGGCGGACTACGCAATGTTCCCGGCTGTCCCCGCCCCTTTATTCTCTGGCACGCCGAGGTCTGCACCGACTAGCCATCCGCGAAGCGTCAGTCCGGCGCTGGCAACCGTCGTCGGAGACAACAGCCTGGCCAGAGCACGGTACACTGGAGGTAAGCATGTCCACATGGACGAGGACGAGGAAGAGGTCTTGGTTGACGTCGAGCACGTAGCGCGCATCGACATATTCCGCCACGGTTCCTGCCCCTTTTGCCGCAAGTTCTTTGGCAACAACCCGCTGCCCCTGTTCTGCCCATATCCGGACTGCAAGAGGGATCTGAGGAGATGCCTGGAGTTTCCCAACCGGAGGGAGGTGGAGAAAGCGCCTCCCAGGCTGGCGCAGAGGGCCTTGTTCTATGCTCAGCCGGGGGCTGATGCCAGGACGACGATGGACCAGGGCACGACAACCCGCCAGCCTGTCCCCAGTCTCACGGTTGAGGCCCCGACGCCCGTAGATGACCGACTGTCAGCGAGACTCGGCGCTCGTCCACCGCCACCTCCGCCTCCCTCCGTATCAGCACGAAGACAGAGATCCCCTTCTCCCTACAGAGAGCTCCGCACAATCTATCCCACGCCCCTGGGATTCTACAACCCAGGCCAGCCCAACCAACCACCGACGCCAAAGAGGCAGAGATACACTGACAAACCTCTTCCCCCACCGCCCATCCCCCCAGCCCGTTCAGAACGGAGGCCGCCGCCGCCGCCACCACCTTTATCGCCGTCCACATCCCTTTCCGAGTCCATCTCGACACGCCACCAACAGCTCTACAGACCCTCTCAGCAGCAGCACATCTCCTCCCAAATCATGAAACCATCCCCGCTCACCACCAAGCCCCCCTCCTCCCGATCCCACTCCTACACCCCACCGGCCACCCCGTCTCCGTCCTCAAGCAACGCCACAAACAGCATTGACAACAGCAGCAGAAGCAGCAGCACTCGCACCAACAACAACACCCCATCCGCGGCTTCTTCTCCCTCTCATGCCCCAGGAGATCGTGCCCCCGCGTCCAAGTATCACATGGTTCACGCGCAGCAGCACCAGGAGCTGCAGATCCACGGGAGAAGCCAGCCACAGCAACACAGCAAGTCCCCCTCATCAACCTCCACCGCGACCGCGACCACGTTTTCTTCGAGCAGCAGTAGTACCAGTTTTGGAAAAGGGCCAGGAAGCAGGTGGACGGCGACGACTACGGCAACGACCCGATCCACGCGACCGCGATCATCGACCACGACGGTGGACGACAGGGAGTTTCTGGTGGCGTGGAAGACGCCACGGGAGGTGGCGCAGTTTGAGAGGGAGCGGAGGGATATGGGGGATGATGCTGACTTGTTTATGGATATCATTGGGGAGTATGGGGATGGGCATGGGAGCAAGGGGCTTGTTTAGGGTGCCTACTTGACCACCAAGTAAGGCGCCTAGGTAGTTAGGGGAGTGGGGGGTTGCAGGGAACGGTTGTTGTGACTTGTATTGTAGGCATTCCATTATATTGCGTAGTCAATATCTGCTAGAGACTGCAGTTTTGTTTGCGCTTTTGCTGTAGTGTGTATGGAGTTGTGGATTTGGAAGCACACCGTCGGGGCTGTCGTGAACGAGAGGGTGGGGTGCAGAAGGCTCCAGTAACCTGTCGTTATACATCCTGAGCGAATACCCCGAGGACCGCCCTATCTACTCCAGGTCTTCAATCCCAGACGTTTATCTAAGTGCCGGTCTAATTCTAGTTGACCTTGGTCACTGTTAGCTCCCCCTTGTCTGTGCCTTCTAGTTCTAGTAGCCCGCCGGCCTCTAGTTTCTTCTTCCACTTTGTACTCTCATACCGCGCCAGTATCATGGTCAACCTCAAGATGGCCTGGCTGCTCGACGCATGCTCTGCCACTTCCTGCCCCATTGGTGTAAAGATCCACCTCCCGAACGCCCAGTTCAGGATGTACCTGTTCCTCTGCTGCGGCGAAGCCGAGACCGACACGTCTTCCTCCGAGTTCTTCACCGTCCCCGAAGTCGTGAGAACAGCCTTGATGCGGTACACCTCGTCCTTGGGCGTGCTTTTCAGAAAGGCCATCAGCTTGGCCGCGTCCACTGAGAACCCCGTCCCCCCTTTCAACTCCACCGACAACACCTCCACCTCGGACTGGTGATGTTCCTTCCCATGCTCCTCATGTACATGCCCATCCCCGTGCTTGCACCCCGCCTCATCATCAATACCCATCTCCTCCTCCAACCCCCTCGCCAACCCCCCATCCACCCCAAACACAACCCCAACGTCCACCCACCCCTTGTCGCTCTTCACCCACGCAACATCCACCTCGAGATCCCCAAGCCGATCCAGCACCTCATCAAACCTCCTCTCCCCACACCCCTCCCACTTATTAAACACCACCAGGTCCGTATACCTCGCCTGCAGCCGCGCCGTGTAGCTGGTATCCTCATACCCCTTCCAGTTCTCCACGTCGATGACGCTCACCACGCCGTCCAGGACGTACTCGCCGTCCGTCTCGCGGGCGAGGCGGTTGACCTCGAGGGCGAGGGTGGCGGGGAACGCGCTGCCGCTCGTCTCGACGACGACACGGTCCGGGGCGGCACGGGCGCGCAGCTCCGACAGCGCCGGCCCCAGCTGGCCGACCAGGTTGCAGCAGATGCAGCCGTTGAGGAGCTCGGTGACGCCGGCGATCGCCGACGACGACGCGAGCTGCGAGTCGATGGCCACGTCGCCGAACTCGTTCTTGAGGAGGGCGAGCTGGTAAGACGAGTTGAGGACGCGGAGCTGCGGGACGAGGTTGAGGATCAGCGTCGTCTTGCCGGCGCCGAGGAAGCCGGTTATGATGGTGATGGGGATGGGCTTGTTGCGCAGTGGGGGGTCCGGGAGGGTCATTGCGACTGCGGCGCGAACGAGTTGTGTGTAATTATGTCTATTTGTTGATTTCACCTGCAACGAGTGACTGTGTGTTGTCAACGAAAGATTGGAGGAAGATCAACCTGCTGAACAGGCTCGACAGGAAGGAATGGGCAGACTTGAAACGGGGTTGGTCTGAGTGGTAGATTGCGGCGATTTTTCGACGCCGCGGGGTGAAAGGCGAGGACGGAGCGAGGGGCAGGGCTTGGCAGGGGAGTCAAAGGACATCAAGTCTCTTGGTAGTTCTCCGAACACGCCCTGTTTAGCATTGGAACCTTTGTGTGGAGGAGGGAGGCATATTAGACAAGCCTAGCAGCTCACAGGGACTCATGAGCATCCCGTTACAGATCGGCGTAAAGAGAATCGCATTGAATGAGGTGCAGTGAGTTATGCGCCGTAGATTTGTACAGTAGGGTCATAGGCAACGCCGTGTCAATGTCAGGAGGCAGGCAACCTGAGTCCCTCTAGAATTGTAAAGCATCTATACACATCATAGTAGCGAAAGCGGCTGGGCAACCAACCTGGGAAAGCCGATGAGAAGGGGCAGCAGACAGCCGAATCCATCTGGAAGCACACCTGGTGGAAACGTCTCTCGCCGCGGGAGTGACGTCACAGCACGACACATTCCATCGAACCTCGAACAGATAGGGGAGCGTATCCCTCATCCTCAAACTGCCACCATCCATTGTCCACCGATCTTGCGACAGAAATTCAGCAGAAATTCAATATCGAAACCATGGCTCAGCAAGTTGTCACAACCAGGAGAAAGAGCCAGGTTGACGGCCCCGACTACAAGGGCATGCTCGATGACGCCGCTTCTCGGAAGGAGAACCCTCTGCACGAGGAACAGAGCACCGGTGTTCTCGACAAGGGTATGTTCTCCACGATGCTGCTCAGAGATTGCAAAAGTCTGCGTGCTAATGGGGGTCCTTCGAGCGACAGTTTCCCAGTACGTCCCCGCCGTAGGAAAAGTGCTCGGGAAGCAGGAGAAGGGACCGGAGGGTGACCCGCCGCCGACAGACGCAAACAAGCCGGGGCCGCCAGATCGACCAGTCCATGACAGGCAGATTGAGGAATTCATCAAGGGCCAGCACCAGAGCAAAAAGGTCGTCGGTATAGAGGAACCGACGCAGAAATAGGCCGGTGCCCAAATCAATATCATAATCAAGCGAATCGTCCAGACTGCGCAGGCGGCAGGCGGCACCAGCTGTCGTCTGCTATTTGTCGTTGGATCGGGGCCCGTCATGAGCTGTGCGACGTCCCCGAGAATTGTTGTAGAACCGCATGGCCGCAAGGGAAGCAGTTTCGTACGGAAAGCGTCAGGCCGGACGCATCGACAACCCAGGTGGGCGGCCTGCCCGAGTGCGCTTCATCGCGTCAACCGTACCGGTCCTTGTGAAGGCATGTCTCCAATCATTCAGCATTTCTCACCAACGTGGATACTAGGTGAGAAACTTCCTATCAAGGAGGTCCATCTCCGAAGGAGATCTCTATGAGATCTGGCAACCTGACACCGTGGGATACTAGTGAAGGTCGTGGCATCTTCGTGAATACTTTTTGATCTGGAGAAGAAGAGAAGAAAAAAAGTAAAGAAAATTCTCGGCCCGCCATCAAATTATAGTGGTTTAAGTGGGGCTGCGATTGGTGCACCCACCTCGATATCTGCATGCAGCTCGCAGTTAACGCCTATCGATAACGTAATCTATCACCTTTCCGGTCAGACCACCTTTCCGGTCACTTTTCAGCCCCCCA
>MU863626.1:1366158-1442693 GCA_033575675.1 Parathielavia hyrcaniae
GAAACCGGCTTCCAAATGGGTGTGGCAAGCACGTCTAAAGTGGTCACTCGGTCTGACCGACGGAATCGACCTGTTGTTATCCAGCCGGGAAATCGAGAGTGGACAACTGTCATCGAATGCATCAACGCATCTGGCTGGAGTGTTGATCCGATGATTATCTTCGAAGGCAAAGTCCACATTTCGTCATGGTACGACGGCTCAATTCCGCCAAAGACATGGCGCATTGGAGTTAGCGATAACGGCTGGACAACCGATGAGCTTACCTTCGAGTGGCTTCGAGAGGTCTTCGAGCCACAAACTCGAAACCGGACTGCTGGTCGATACCGGCTTCTCATTCTCGATGGTCATGGAAGCCATTTGACGCCTGCATTCGACAAATTCTGCACTGAGCATCGGATCCTTACAGAGTGCATGCCTCCGCACTCGTCGCACTACCTCCAACCTCTTGACGTTAGCTGTTTCGCTGTGCTTAAGCGGACGTACGGCGACCTTGTCAAAGCGATGATCGCACTCGGGGTTTATCACATCGACAAACCAAGGTTCCTCGAACTGTTTCTTGAAGCTCGGAAAAAGACACTTAGCCCAAAGAACATCGCAAGTGGCTTTAGAGCTACAGGGCTCTTGCCTTTCGATCCAAATCAGGTCCTTTGTCGGCTACAAACTAAGATACGGACACCAAGTCCTCCCACTGCCCCTGAGCAACCGCCAAGTCTACCTCTCAAAACGCCAGTCAATATAGCCGAGCTTGACTCTCTCCAGCGGAAACGCCAGAGAGAGATAAGTCCGACAGATCAGGCGCTTCAGAAATCATCAAGGGCTGCCAGATGGCGATGCATAACGCTGTTCTTTTGCAGGAAGAGAACTCACGACTCCGAGCCGAAAATGCTCGACAAAGGAAAAAGCGGGCACGCCGGGCTTTTATTCAAACAGGAGGGACTATGACAATTGGAGAAGGGATAGCTCAGATCGAGGCCTCCCAGAATGCTCCTCAGAAGAGTCAAGGAAGCCAGGAAGCCCGTCGAGAGGTCGAAGGAGGAGAGGCGGGGCCATCGGAAACGACTGCGCCAAAGGCGCGAAAGCGTGCGCAGCCAAAGTGTAGTGTTTGCGGCTCAATCGAGCACAACGCCAGAAAATGCCCTTGTAAATAAGGACTCGAAATATGTAGATTGCATTCCGAATTGACTCTCTTTCGTGTCGCGAGGTGTGTCCAAACTCGACGTGGTGGGGTGCGGGGCTCAAAAATGACCGGAAAGGTGGTCTGACCGGAAAGGTGATAGATTACGTTAGTTAAGCACCGCCGTGTGTTACATAATCATGGTCCTCCATCTTCAACACGCCCGCCATACCTGCACGACCGCAAACAACAACAACAACAACCCCATCTCTAACCAGCGCATATCCCACCATGCCCTCAGACGATTACAGCTCCGTAGCCAGCGGCCCACTGAAACTCAAAGGTGCCGCGGGCGTAGCCAAAAAGAAGAAAAAGAAGGCCCAGAACCGAACCAAGACCACGACCGACCTGGAAAAGAACCTCTCCACCGGCGGAGACAGCAAGGAGGCCACGACGACCGACCCGACAAAAGACGCACCGGACCGTTCCCCAGGAGGAGGAGAAGAAGAAAACAGCGCCGTCGTCTACAAACCGAGGACGTCCGACTCCGACCCCCACGCTGTCGCCGAACCCAGAGAGAAGACAGCCGCCGAAAAGGAAGAGGAGGCAGAGGCGCTCAAGACAGAAACAGAACGGCGCTTTGCCGAGGCCAAGCGGAAGAGGGTATGATGGCTCCAACACAACATCAACAATAACAACAAAGAGAACAGCAATGTCCTTGTTTCAAGGAGTTACAGAGCAGTGTTACTGACCAAGGACAATTTGAACAATACAGCTAAAAGAACTCACCGAATCGGGCCGTATCCGGCCCGAGCTGCTTAAAACACACAAGCAACGCGTCGAGGAGCTGAACGCACACCTTGCGCGGCTGAGCGAGCACCACGATATGCCCAAGATCGGGCCAGGCTAGGTCAATAGGCCGCCTGTTATCCAGGTGAAAGTGGTGGTGGTGGTGGTGGTGGTGGATGTTGTAGGGATAGGGATAGCATGGGAAAGGAAGCGAGCGAAGCTGCATATCGACGACACGGCTGGTGACTGGTGACCAGCGTCACGATGTTCCAAAACAGACGAACGCAAGGTGTTTTTCTCATGGCGCAATAAAGTGTTTGCTTTTTTGTATCTCATACTCGATACCCAGATCTGTCTCCATATACTCGTATATAACGTCTCGGATTTTGAAGCCCGGTGCTCGCTTCTATTCCATTGCTCGCAAACTACCCGGCGTAGCGCACCTATCCGTCTATGTACGTGTTCCCTTCCCGTGTATAAATATAGCCGCCCGCGCTACCCGTCGCCGCCCATGTCTATCCAGATTCCCTCTCGTGTCTCTTCTCCTCCCTAGTATCAATGAATGTAATGTGCCTCGCGGTCCTCGTCCCAACCCACAACGTACAAATGCCAAACGCTAGCTATATGCGTATGATATGTAAAAGAAAGACGGCAAACACATCCTCGAATGTCCCCAAATGAATGCCAGAAGATGTGGTGAAATGTAGCCCAAGACCGACCCGAACCAAGCGCTATGCAGTGCCACAAACTCGTCGCGAAATAACCCAATGAAAGAATGAATGCATCAGCCCCGGATGCCCGCTCGCTCGCTCAGAAAGAAGACATCAACCCGGCTTTTCCCTGAATCCCCCCTCTCTTCGCACCCCGAGAGGGTGAACCCCTACGCCACAATCAACAACATGGCGAGCGCCACGGCGCCCGCCAGGATCCAGCCGCTGCTGCGGTGGTCCACGGCTGAGTTCTGCAGAGTGCCAGGCGCCCTCGTGGTGGTGGCGGAGGTCGTCTGCTGGGCGGCGTCGCCGGGGACATAGGTGGTTGCGATGACGGTGACGACGACGCCGTCGGGGGACGTACTTGTGAACGTGCTGACGATCTGCTTAGAGGTCTGCGGCGGCGCGGTGGTGCTGGCGGAGGGAGGCTTGGTCGAGGTCGTGAGGGTGGTGTCTGCTGGCCCTGTTAGTTTATGGATCGGCACGGTCAAAGGGGGGTGGATGGGCGTCAAGAGAGGGAATTGGACAAAGACAGATGCGAGAAATACAGTAACAGCAACGCGAGGCCCACGTACCTCCGGCAATCGTGGAGGATGGTAGCGGTTGGCGGCTGGTGGACGGAGTCGTCCCCGGCCCGGAAGAAGAAGATGGGGAGGGAGTGGATTCACTTGGAGTCGAAGACGTACCAGGTGGTGAAGAGGATGAAGAGAGGGTGGATTCACTTGGAGTCGAAGACGTACCAGGTGGTGAAGAGGATGAAGAGGAAGTGGATTCGATTGGATTCGAAGACGTACCAGGAGGCGAGGACGAAGGAGTGGATGTGGGGGTAGTGCTGGAGCTGCCACCGGTACTGGCAGGCGGCACACTGCTGCTGCTCGGCGGCGCCGCGCTCGTGGTGCTCGGAGTGGTGGCAGTCCTCGTCAAGGTCGTAGTGTCCGGAGGCGGCGCGGATGTCGAAGTTTCTGTCTCCGTCTGCGTCTCGGTCTCGGTCTCAGTTTCGGTTTCCGTCTCCGTCGCCGTCGATGTCACCGTGGGGGTTGAGTTGGCGCCCGTGGTCGAATTCGGCTCCTGGCGCTTCGCGATCTGCAAGATGGAAGTCGCCAGAGCCGCGTTGGCCCGGTGAACTTCCTCCATTGCCCTGTGATCGGATTCGAACACCCCGTCCCTGAACGGACCAGGGAAATACCGGTGCAGGAGCTCATGTAGAGACGCTGGTGACGCCGACTTCAGCATATCTGAGAAGGATTGTGATATCGTAACGCCTGTCTGGTGATCCGTGGCGCCGTCACGGCAATGCATCCGCGGCGCGCCGGCGGAGGCAAGGCCTAAGAGCACCAGCATACACGATAACAAGACCATGATGGTTCGTCGAAGGTGTGCCATTGTGTTGGCTGGCTTTGGTCGCTGCCGGTTGCCGTTCGTTGACTGGATGCCCGAAGCCGTCTTCTCCTGGGTGTTGACAGGAAGAAGGGGCTCGAAAGCAGGCGAGCTACCGCCCTTGGGGAAGTCCATGGTGGAAATCGGGCCTCGATCCTATCAGGAGAATGATGCGATGATCCCGATCCCCGGGGAAGCTTGGCTTTCTTGGTGCACTCTCTGGCTCTCGATGAGTGGCTAGTCTGCTCAGGGTCAGCGGCGGTCGGGCTGGTTCGGACGAGAAAACAAGATCAAGGCAAGTGGCAAGTCATAATAAACGTTGAGTAATATGACAAAACCACCGTCCGGGTTTCGGACAGGTGCGTGTTTCGGGAGCTGCAAAGCACAGGAAGTGGGCAAGAAAACGCATGAATACCTGGTGAGAGATCATGCTAAGGAGAGTCGTACCGGATGCAGTTGCCGTTGCCGTGACACTTCTTCGTGAGTCTCCGCCCCAAGGTAGCCAATCCTCACAAGCCCCCACCACAGCGACTGGAGATGCCAGCTGCGTGTTCGTTCGTCTCGGTGTCGGAGTGGTTCATGACCATGCGAAGTTTCACACTCGGCATCGAGACGCCGCGAAAATGTCAGGCTTGATGGGTGAGCCCAAACCCTGGCCACACCACACCTGCATCTTGTCAGCTCAGCTAGGATGACGCTGCAGAAACATGGATGCTGAATCGCTTGGTATCAACGCCAAGACAACACGGGAGGAAGTGCAACCGAACTGGCAACGCTAGCGTTACACAGTCTGTGGTACGGAGTACAATACGCAGTATCTGTAAGTTCAATATCTGTAGCAGTCCACCGATTGTTCGGCGGCATGTTCTGTGGTTGACTCAGGCTTGAGAAGTTCGGACATCCAGGGCTTCCTGGCTTCCATGCGACTGAGGTTCAGCCCGTCGGAGCTCCGGTGAAACGCGGCGGGTCAAGATGTCGCCTTCCAGGCTCGTGTTCTGTATTGTTGTACTGTACCGTTTCCCAGTCAATGAATGATCCCAGCTCCTGGAGTCTTGTCCTGGCACAGCCGCCAGCCATTCGCTTTTCCGACGATTCGAGCCTTGTGCGTGGCCGCCGACGACCCCACACCGGATCGACAAACTGCGGCCACCTCTTGGCGTCTGCAGCCCTGGCGCCTTTGCTTTTCAAATCGCAGTGAAGGCCAAATTGAGCTGCAGTCGACCTGGAAAGAATCCGCGATGTGCGTTCTCATCAGAAAGGGCTGGCTTCATCCCAACGATTGCGGCCCGCTCTCTTTTTGTCCATCAGGCGATGTGAGGTGATGTTTAGACTTCAACCCTGGCAGCCTGGTCGGGTATTAAGATTGCTCTTATTGCATTTTTGTGGATGCCGCTCGTATTGGCGACGTCATCGGTGCCGGGACTTCGCTCTTGGACGTTTGTACCGAGGATTTGCCAGGCGAATCCGTAACTTGTTGGATCTCTCAATCTCAACGAAGGTGCAACTTGGTCTCGCCAAAGACACGACGTTTCTGGGACTTGACCATAGTCATGTCATGACTACGTACTGTATGGTTGGCGCACAGCATCGACGAACTCTCTTCAAGCTCTTGATGCGGCCTGACGGTCCGGCAACTCGGGGCCCAAAACAGATTGGTTCTCGATATTGGTAACTGTTCATCACCAGCCACACTTGATGGAGTCTGCGGCGTATACACCTAGGCGGTGACCTGCGTCTAGCAAGGATCTGGTGTGGCGCCCTCAACGTACTGTGTAGGTCTCATCCGAGGGAAGACAGTGATATTTCACAGCTCAAGAAGGCTCAAACCACCAGTCCCCAGACCCTTGCTCTCTCTCGTAACGCTCAAAAACCCAGTGTTCGTCTTGAGACCGCGCGAGCCTCTCGAACCAGGCATTGTCCAGTCGCATAGGCTCCAGTTTCAGCCAGCCGTTGTGGCAGCGGTTCGCCCAGTCGGCCGTGGCACTGCTGGCTTGGACGTGCTCGAAGCTGACAAAAGAATTGACAGCCTGTGAATCGACGAGCCAGACGTAGGCATCGCTATAGAGTGCGATACGAGTCTGTGAAGATGTGAGAAGTATGCTAGGAACTTAGAGAGGGGAGAAATGGCCTACGAGTCTTTCCTCGCGAGGTACGATATCCAACGGCGGCGTCTCAGCAGGCAGCGCTGCAAGAGAGCGAAATGCACCCTCGTCAATGACTAGAAAGTCGTAGAACCTCGGGTTGTCCCAGCGACTGAAGATGATATCACCGTCCTCATCGGGAACACCGCACTTAGTGTTGCTGAGAACCCCTTCCGCCCATGTGTCGATATGCGGCTAAGTGACCTGAAATGCTCCTGGCTCGCCCGCGAGAGGTCGTCGGGGAGGTTCAGCGCCTTGATCTCGGCCACCGTATTCGCATCGTCGAGAACGTTGAGAACGAAGCGGCTCGCGATGTCCTCGTCCGCCGAGGGATCGGGCTTGCCGTCGATCAAGCGGTTGTAGTGGACAAAGTAGCGCGTGACCCAGAGCTTCAGCCTGTCTATGGCCATCGGCCAGAGCGTGTCGGCCTCGTCCGAATAGGAGGTACGCAGGACTGATTATTGGCTCAGGCGGCTACTAGAGAGCTGAAAACGGGAATCATTTAGCTACAGGGTTAGTGCTAATAGTAACAAAAGAGAAAACTGACCGGTATATTTCCACGACCCCAGGCCGTATGTGACACCCGCACGCTGGCAGTGGTGCACATTGTCGACCAACTTGGACATCCAGTTCACGGCCTGGCGGTCCTTGTCGCGGTTCAGCCGCGAGCTGAGGTGATTGGCAAACTGGAAGCTGAAGGTTTCCTGGATTGGCATTTTGGCGTGACGTCGAGAGATCGGTCTGGATTGATGGTTCGCATGAGAGCGGGGTCTCCGTTGAGGTTCTGGCAAGGATCTGTGGTGGCGCCCTCAACGTACGGAATACGTACGGATACGTTATCGGCGGCCGTTCACCGTTGACGTGTTATCGGCCGATGCTGGAAGCTGCGACTTGCATGTGACGAACCTGAATTGGAATGGAACTTGGGAATGGAGCTGTTTTCTGATCATACAACACCCGAGTTCAACATGCGCCATTCCGCAGTGCCAATTGCGACCCGCTCATTGGCCATCTTCGAATTGTGACTTGCCAAACCAAAGAATAAGCACGACCGGCTTCCGCAATATCAATTCATGCTGCGCTAGATCGTCTTTCTCTTCCTCGTCGAGCGCTCTCGACTGGCCATGGCCGTGCCTGAGCACCGCGAACCGCCCACAGCCCCGATCCGCCCTCGCAGTCTCGACAATGGACACGACGGGTTAAGAAGCCTCTCCCGCTCACCGCATCCCTATCATCGGCTCAACTCGGAGCTCCTCGAACCCGCCGACCGCATCGCTTACTGGCCGGCGAACCAAGGGAGGGGCACCGTCGAGGCGTCAGGTGCTGAATCCCCACACTCGCTTCCCTCGTTCGCAAGAGATTCTCCGATTGCCAGCGAGAGCGGCACCGAAGCCGATGACGAGCACTTGCTCAAGGGGCTCCCCGCGCCCAGGACTCGATCGCACAAGGGTTTAAGGGGCACCAACGAACGGCTCTCCGGAGCTTCTACACCGCTGTCTTCGCCTCCAATGCTGGAGGAGGAGGGTCACAATACACCCCTCACCTCAGGCCATGGAGGATACGAACATTACAGAAGGGGGGTAGCCGAAGCGGTCCGCCGGCGCAAGGAGCTCGTCCGGCGGCTGACGGAAGTGGTCCTCCTCTTATGGCAAGGGGTAATGGTTGCCTCAAACGCTGAGGTGCGGCCGTTCTTGCGGCAGTATTATACAGGTAAAGCTTTATGTTAATGTAGCATTCGGCTTCAAGCTGACCCATTTGTTGTAGAACTATTGACTCTCGGCTGTCTCTTCTGCATCCTGGCGGCACTCTACCCCCTGAGACTTGTTAGATGGGCCTATCACCAGGGTACACCATCGAAGTTGATGCCGATACACGTCCCGGCGAGCTTTGACCCTGCGCCGCTTCTTTACCCTCCTCTGGTGCCAGTCCTTGTATCTCTACTCAATGCCCAAAACGTTAAGGGCGCCGTGTTGCCGAGCCTAGTCCTCAGCATCTGCGCTCTCCCGAGGCCGCTGATCCCTGGTGTCGGTTATTGGGAACACTTCAGCTGTACTCACTGGCTGCTATCGTGCATACCCTTCACAATGGGGAAACTCGCGGCCGCAACACGAGCATCCGAGGACGACGAAGTCCCCAGGGAGGTTCTGGTCCTGCTCTACCCCTTACACCAGACCTTGTGCCTCATCCTCCACCATCTAACGACCACCAGTCTTCTGATTTCCGAGCTTCAGCTGCTCTCAGTGGCCCTCATAAGCCTCCTTTTACTGGCTTCATCTCCCCAGGCTGTGATTCTCAAAGCAGTGCTCTGGGGAGGCGGACTCGGACTCATTGTGCTTTGTGGCCAAGTGATTCAATGGGGTATTACGCTGGCTCGTGTGCCAAAATGGCGCTTCCGGCGAGTTGCTCCTTCGACGGGGGGCGGTTTTGGCTACCAGTCCCTACGGCAGTTCTTGTCTGCTCAGCGAAGTTGCGCTGGCTCGCAGGCCAGCTACGGCGGCGACTCCGAGATGGACCGTTCTGTCGAAGCCTCTTTTGGCAGCTTGGACTTGCCACCGGCACCAAAGCATGCCCAAACGGACAGTATAAGCGATGACGAGCCGATGCCCGCAACTTTGACGATGTCCAAGACCGTTCAGTTTAACCCGCAAGAGCCGCCACAACACAACCCCCGGAGACACACTCTTCCCCTTGCTAAAAAGCTAGACCCAGGCTCCAAATTGACTACCCCCTCCGGTCGTCGAAAACGGGCCTCCTCCTCCAGCGTCCGCGCCTTCTTCTCTCTTACTCAAACTCAAGCCACAATCCGCAAGTGGCTATATGCAGGCTACGTGTACCTCTGCATCGTCCTCGTCATCTTCGCCGGAGTCCGTCTGTACGTCCAACTCCATGCGCTCTCAAACAGCGAACCCATCGGCTGGGCCCTAGGCTACCTCTTTGGCGACCTCCCCCAGTTCCGCTTCCAGGTCGTCAAAGCCGACCTCGAGCGCTGGATCCGCCTCCCGCCTCGCCCTTCTTCCCCCGACCCATCAACAACAACAACAACAATAACAACAACAACAGCCCGCCTCCCCGACCACCACCACCACCACTGCGCCACCGGCGGCGGCTGGGTCCAGCGCGCGCGCCAAACCTCGCTCGGCGCGGCCAACACGCGCCTCGCGCTGTCGGCCTACTGGCTCCTGACCATCCTGACGGGCCTCGCCGTCGTCCTCCGCCTCTCGCCCGTCTGCGAGGTCGACACCCGCCGCAAGGTCTTCCACTTCATGATGGTGGCCATGTTCCTGCCGACCGCCTACGTCGACCCGGCCTACGCCGCGCTGGCCCTCGCCCTCGTGCTCGCCATCTTCCTCCTGCTCGACCTCCTGCGCGCCAGCCAGCTGCCGCCGCTGTCGAGGCCCATCGCCCGGTTTCTCGCGCCGTATGTCGATGGGAGGGACCTGAGGGGGCCGGTGGTGATTAGTCATATCTTTTTGTTGATTGGCTGTGCGATTCCGCTGTGGCTTAGTCTGGCGTCGCTGCCGCGGGAGGCGGTGGTGTCTGGGGAGGGGGAAGGGGGGATGAGGGGGTGGGAGGTGGCGGGTAGGGAGGTGGCTATGGTCTCGGGGGTGGTGTGTGTCGGACTGGGGGACGCGGCTGCGTCGCTTGTGGGCAGGAGGTGGGGGCATCGGAAGTGGCTCTGGGGCGGCGGGAAGAGCATCGAGGGGAGTCTGGCGTTTGCGGGGGCCGTGTTTACCGGGCTAATGGTTGCTGCCGCGTGGTTGAGGATTGGGGGGTGGGCGGTGGCTGGTACTAGTAGTGCCTCCTCTGGGTCTCCCGGGGTTGGGCAGATGGGGGCTCCGTCGTCGTCGGGTATGGACAGCTTGAGGAATGTCTTGGATCTCGCGAAGGCTTGGCCGTGGCTCAGGGCCGAGGTGCCGAAGACGATGGTGTGTGCTTCGCTGGCTTCGCTGACCGAGGCCGTGCTGACGGGGGGCAACGATAATGTGGTGGTGCCGATTGTGCTGTGGGGGTGTGTCAAGAGTTTGGGGGTGTAAGACGGGACGACGCTAGGTTAGACAAAAGGATGATGGGTATTCCTGAGCTAATCAATGCCGATGAAGGCGTGAGAAAGGGGTCAAGGTCACATCAGATGGAAGTCTGCTTCCTTCCCGGGTAACTTGTGATCCCCCGGCCCAAGCCCACCAGTATATGTAGATGGTCAACACTCACACTGTCACCGACTCCTCCCAATGATCCCAACACCGAGTTAGCTCAGCGGTATTGGGAGGAGCCCCGGTTGGAACTTCAGCAACCGAAATCGCCGGGTTCGACTCCCGGCGAGAGAAGTAAAATCCCCTTTGGGGGTTTTCGTAGCCAACCACCCCTACCCGACCGGCGCGGGAGTAGGGCTGGTTGGTGAGCTTTTGCTATTCTGGTTCTCAGTGCCTCTCTTTCCCTTGTTTGTGTCAGGGGTAAATTGCTGAAGCCGACATGATTATTACATCACAGCGGCACTTGAGAGGAGCAAGATTCGATCAACATAGTATGTATGCCTGTTGATTGCAACCATTATGGAATGCATTTTCACCTGATTCTCTTCGCCCAGTTTTCACTTGGAAGAAAGCCACACATAGACCTTGGTTCCAAGTAACTATCACCATTACCAAACCTCACCTTCTTGTAAGCAGAGTACACACAAGTCACCCGAACATGGACACAACGGGAAGGCCACCTGAACCTCACAAGCATCATGCAACACATCATACAAGCTCTAGATTCAAATCTATCATACACTGAACCAGCAGCTCACTCGTACACCCACTTGATAACACCCGGGGCCGGACCCGTCGTCTTGCGGTCGAGAATCTCCTCGACCACCTCGCGGACGCCCAGCTTCTGGTTCCGCTCCTTGACGAAGGCATCGACGATTTGGTCCCGCGTCATGGTGCCCAGCACGACTTTTTGCTCGACCTGCTCCTCCGAGGGGAGGCCGAACTGGGCGTAGGGGTACTCGTTGTAGTTGGCTTCGGTCAGCAGGCTCAGCGTGGGCCGGTCGCGGGGTACGAGGAAGAAGTCCTCGGTCAGCTTGGGGCTGTCCTCCTGGGGGATAGCCTCGAGCGACGGGGGCTGCCAGGCCGCGGGCCGCTTCTCGACCAGCAGGGCCGTGACGCCCTCGGTAAAGTCGTGCGAGGCCATGAACTTGGTGGCCATGGCGTGCTCGCGGACAAAGGCGCCGCGTATGTCCCACTTGCGGCCGATGCGCATCTGGCGCAGCGCGACGTGCACGGCCGTCGGCGACCGCTTGTGCAGGGCGGCGAGCGTCTCGCGGGCCCAGGCGCCCGTGGGGCCCGTCTCGTTCTCGAGCGCCCGCAGGATCTCGTCGACCGTGTCGTGGCGGAAGCATCGGTCGATGGCCTGGCGAATGTGGCCGCCGATACGGATGGGCTCGTCATGCGGGAGGCCCGTGACGAACTCCTCGATGGTGGCGTCGATGGCCTTGAGGCGCGTATCCATGTCGTCGTAGTCCCGGAAGCGCAGCTCGGCGAGGCGCGACTCGAGCGTGGGGAGCGAGGTCGAGTGCAAGTAGTGGGTGGCGATGCCGGCGTACAAGACGTTGGCGCCCGTCAGGCGGGCGCTGGTCAGGGCGAGGTAGGTGCCGACGAAGCCCGGCATCCTGGGAAGGAAGAAGGAGGCGCCGACGTCGGGGAAGAAGCCGATTGTCGTCTCGGGCATGGCGAAGACGGTGCGCTCGGTGGCGATCCGGAAGGGCGCGTGGATGCTGAGCCCAACACCGCCGCCCATGGTGATGCCGTCCATGAAGGCGATGTAAGGCTTGTTGAAGGTCGCAACCAAGTGGTCTAGCTGGTATTCCTGGGCGAAGTACTCGACCGACTTGTTCTGGCCCTCGGGACCCAGCTTGTTCCATTCCGCCAGCTGGGCAACGTCGCCGCCGGCGCAGAAAGCCTTGTCCCCCGCGCCCTTCATGACGATGACGTTGGCCATGCCCGACTTGGCCCATTCGAGCATGCGCGGGGCGATCTTGCGGATCATGGAGCCATTGAGGGCGTTGAGCTTCTTTGGGCGGTTGAGCTCGATGGACCGGAGGCCGTAGAGACTGTTGAAGAGGACATCTTCGGGCTCGTCGCCGTCTTGGGGCTTGAAGATGTTGTAGGCTTCTTGTGTGGACATCTGGGTGATGGTGCGGTTAGCAACTCGTCTCGTTGAGCGGATGGCGGGCTGATGCAGACGACAGACTGCGGCAGCATACCAGTCGTTGTGACTGCGGCAGCAGCTTGGCTCTGAGCGGCATGGCGAGGAGGGAGGGGGAGAGGGACGGCCTTGTTGGTCGTGTGAGGGTGGTGTTTAGGCAGGCGCGGCAGGCAGTTGCTGGTGCTGTTGCTGCCAGCGCCGCTCGGCTGGCAATCGACTGGGCAAACATCTAAAAGGAATGTCTGCAGTGTCTGGCGATTTCCCCCCTCGGGCGGTGGACCATGGATCTGACCGAGAATGCGCACCGAGGCCCGAGACGCTGCTGCGGGAGTCTTTTCTCCGACTTCAAAGTCCACTGCAACTGCGATTGGCGAATGCAGCTTTTCCTGAACCGAAGGTGCCCGCGCAAATCGTTGGCCAAGACCCTGGTCCGGCTGTGATGCCGGGGTTCCAGCTGGCTGACAGCTGTGGGCGGGCCGCCAAGCTAGGCAACTGCTGGCCAAAATGGGCAGAACTCACAATTCACCCGACGACAAGAAGTTTCCATTCCGTTTCCACGACAAACCACAACGCTGAAAACAGCACCTACGGATATGTTGTCCATCATTACGAGGCCAAGACGACAGTCGAGCTGAACATAGTTACGACCAAGTGGTCTGGTCTATGCCCAGCTATCGGTTTATTAGACTCGCTGTTCGCCTCTTAAACCCTGCTCACTCGGTTGACTCGGCGCTCTCAGCTTCAAACCTGCTGTATAGCACTGCTGATGCCGGCCAGCCCCAGGAAGAAGCTGGCAAGACCCCATGCGCCGGGATCGTGCACCTGCTCAAACCCAGAGCCGCCAACGTATACGGTCCGCCCCAGACTCGCCTTCATGCCCTTGGTGCCCTCCGCCGCCGCCCGAGCTGCCCTGGCCGCCTCCTTCACATCCCCCGTCTGCGCCAGAACGTCAACGAAGGGGTACAGGGCGTCCACAAGTGTGCGGTCCCCCGGTTGTGCTGGTGTGTACTTGGAGAGCGCATCGCAGCTCTGCTTGAGAGCCGACGCCCAGACCTTGGGAGAGGCCTCGCTCTGGCCTTGGGATCGCAACGAGGCCACGAGAGCGTTGAGAAAGATTGCATAGATGGCCCCCGATGTTCCATCCATCTCTTTCTCGACGATGGGTACAATATTTGCCACATCGACCACGGCGTCGCCAGACATGGGATAGGACTTGAGATGCTTCAAGATGGCTGCGTCTGTCAGCGTTGTCCCACCAAGCCAGCCTTGTTGGTATTCGCTCACCTTCGGCGCCCCTCTTCAAGCCAATTCCGCAGTCGCCGTCTCCCACGATGGTGTCGTAGCGTGTCACTTCTGGCTCAACGGCCACGACAGTCTCCAAGGCTCTCGTAAGCGCCTGCTGCGCGGTAGCCCCGTCCATCTTCAGGCCGCTGGGCCTGATCTCGCCCCCTCCCGAAAAATCTTGCTCCCGGGTTGCCGTGATTTTCTCCTCCCACGTTCGTGTCGAGATCGGCGACGACCAGCCCGTAGCCTCGCAAGGATAGTCAAGCATCTCAATCATGCTCGGGCCCCCAATGTCCGTATTGACTACGTTTAGCAGCGTGATGCTGAAGCCCAGCCCGTTGAGGCTCGTCATGAAGGTCCCGTTGAGGATGCGCACCGGCCGGATATTGTAGCTCTCCCTGAGTTGCGTCACCACCTCGGTGACGATGCCGCCCATCTCGAGTACGCTGACTCCTCCCAGGTTATTCACCAGCAGAACCACCTCGTTGGAGTTGACCTTGAGAAATGCCCGGTCCTCGTCACTCTGGTCCAGCATCTGCGCCAGCATCTTCATCACCAGGTCCGGCAGCTCAACCTCCTCCTTGCTCGACCCCTGCTCGTTATGGATTCCCATGCCAATCTCCACCTCCCCGTCCCGCAGATACTCGGCCGAGTCGACATCAGGCTTCGTCCTCCCCGGCACATGGACGTGTTCCAGACTGGCGCCCACGCTGACCAGATTCTCGGCCACCAACCGAGCCACCTGGGCAACCTCCCTCAACCCCCTGCCCTGCGCCGCCAACGCCCCGCTGATCTTGTGCACCAACACGGTCCCCGCGATCCCTCGCCGCCCGACCTTGCCCGCCTTGGCCCTCCCAACCCCGACATCGTCCCCGACGACAACCATCTCCACCTCGACCCCGGCCCCGGCTGCGGCGACCGCCCGCGCCTTCTCCACCGCCAAACCAAAGTTGAGCACGTCCCCCGTGTAATTCATCACCGTGACCAGCACCCCTCCCCCTCCTCCCTTTCCCCGCGCCTCAGCGTCACGATGTCCCTCCACGCGGCCCATGATTGCCGCGCGGATCTGCTCGGCCCCGGGACTCGCAAAGATGGTGCCCGCCACCGCGGCGCTGAGGAGGCCCGGGCCGACCATGCCGGCGAACGACGGCTCGTGCCCGGATCCGCCCCCCGACACGATGTGTGTGCGCTGGCCCGCGGGGCCGTAGCCCGGCCGCCGGTAAACTATCTTGTTGGCGGTATCGAGGGCGAGGCCCGGGTTGGTGAGGGTTAGGGAGTGGAGGGAGGCCGTGACGAGGTGGGTTGGGTCGTGGAGGAAGTGTTTTGTCGACATGTTTCGTGATGTGTTGTTGAGGGAAGGGGAATGAGTGAGTGGGCAAGTAAGAGTGTGAGAGTGCTGTGAAAGAGACTACTGTAGAAAGGGTGCTAGAATGTGATGAGATGACCGTTTCTTCTATCTTGGGCTGAGATGACGAGATGTTTAAGTGGCTGGACTGTCTCGTTCGAGGTTTGGGCCCGAAGTGACATGTAAATCAAGCTCGGATTTAAAACCAAGGTATATGCTCGGTATGGCTGCTACAGGGAATTTGAGACTCGGACCTGCCACGGCTTTCGGGAGAAGTTGCCCGATGGCTCAACGGCATTGCTATTCCAAGGTGGGGGTGAAGTGCGGGGCGGTGGTCTGCGGCAAGGTCCCGGAGCTTCGGTTCCAAGTTTCGTGCGTCTGCAGGCGACCTCCTTCTTGTGTCTCGATGAATATCAAGGCAGTGATGGAAGCGTACAACACTGCAACCCAGGGAGTGGACCAACCGCTAGGTGTCTGAGAGGGCAAGCTTGCGATGCGCGGTCTACTTAGGTCTTGGGACTGGAATCCAGAAGCCAACAAACTGGCCCTAACACCCTCCAGCGCAAGCGAGGAGCATTCGGGCCTAGAATATGTGACTTTGAAGGTTGGGATACATTCCAGCACCCCTTTGACACTCCATATCCAATATACGAAGACCCAGCATCTCCTGAAAAGCCCCTTTTGTACGACGATTCCCACCAACCATACCAAAACCCCAACCCAGCTCTCCAAGCGGCATATGTATACCCGAACATCCAAACACCAAAACGCCAGACAATCCCATCCCCCTCCAACGCCAATACCACAAAACCATTCCAAGCCCAACCCTGATACTACCCAAACCAAGCCACCGGGGCTCAAATCGTAACAAACACGCACCCCGCCACCACCCCCAGCGCAATCGCCGACGTGAGAAACCCCGCAGCGACGCGATCCGCCAGCGCGATGACCCTCTCCCCAGGCTCCTCATGCGCCTTGGCCTCGGGGTTCCCCCTCGACGTGCCCCCCGTCTCGGCCGTGACGGGCGCCGCCGCGGCCCCCCGGCCGACGAGCGTGTACATGACGGCCGAGAGGGCGTTCATCTGCTCGCCGACGCCGACCGACCCGTCGAAGGCGCCGGGGGTGGTCCAGCGGAAGCCGCAAGCGGTGCCGCGGCGGCCGCGGAACGCCGGCGGCGGGGTGTCCCCGACGCACACCCCGGCAGCGGCCGCGGCGTCGGCCTCGAGTAGGGGAAGGATGGCGGTCGCGGTGTGCGGCGCCATCAGCGTCGTCCCCGCCAGCCAGCGCGTCAAGTAGCCCTTGAAGGAGCGCTGGTCGTTGTTGCAGAAGCCCGAGGGCTCGCAGAGTTGCTCGAACATGATGCCGCCGTTGGCCGGGTCGAAAAAGGTCGCCTGCGCCGCCGTGAGCAGGCCGTCGACGCGGGCGCGCCAGATGGAGGACGCGTTGGTGTGGTTGTACATGACGGCCGCGCCGTGCAAAAAGATGCCGGCGTTGTAGCTCCACTCGTTGGTGTCCATGTTGTCGCACGAGTTGTCGCCGGGGTCGAGGGTCAGGCCGTCGCGGACCTTATGCTCGGCCGTGATGAGCCCCGTGGCCTCCTGCCAGTCGAAGATCTTGGTCGCCCACTCGGCGTACGTCTCGTTGCCCGTGTAGCGGGCCAGGCGCGCAGCGATGTTGAAGAAGCAGCCGTTGGAGATGGAATTTTTGTAGTTGAAGCCGTTGTTGAAGGTGAAGATCTGCCAGCGAAGTCCGCCGCCGCAGCTCGTCTCGTCCCAGCGCGAGGCCCACTGGTTGAAGAGGGACTGGGCGAGGGCAAGCCACTGCGGCTGGTCGGCCGGAGGGTCGGGCAGCCGGTTCTCGGCGGCCGACATGGCCGCCATCCCCCAGAACCCCTGGTCGTCGTTGCCGAGCGTGCGTGTCTGGTTCTGGGGCATGAAGTCGGCGTTCTCGGTCCCCTGGTGGATGAGGGCTTGGGAAGTGATGGCATTGTACGAGTCGTCTCCGGTCAGCGCCCAGTAGTCGATCAGCGTGCCGAACATGGCGCCGGCTTCCCACCAGAAATATGGATCGGGGAGGTTCCCTGGCGTGTCTCCTGTTTCGTTGCCAGTATAGTAGCTAACCAAGCCAAAGGCTATTGTACTCGCAGCGGACTTGACAGAAGCTGTGCAAACTGTTAGCATGTTCGGTCTATGGAGCCTTTGTCCATCCGATGGGGGAGTTTCTGACCTTCGTCCCCAAGAACCAAGTCGATGGCAGCCCCGAATTTCACCAGCAGACAAACCGAGGCCAAAACCTCGAACAGCCTCATACTCCAGCAAAATCTTGAGTGACGCAGAGATAAAGATACAGATTAGATTGAACCGGGTTGCGGAGACTCAGTCATGCTCCTGACATAAGCCAGGGAGATGTGGTGTCCAACAGCTGACGACTAGAAAGCAGAGCCCTCTCAATGCATATAACACCTCAGGGGTATTTAGGCGGTCTTGACGTCTAATGGAGCCTCAAGATCGTACAAAATTCGGAGTCGTAAGAATGAACGGCACAGCCTCGGGCATGGAAACAACAAGAAAAAGAGTGCGGCCGAGCGCGTGACGAATCGAAGATGAAGAGAAGGAAAATGAAGGACGAAATCTAACGACGGTTGGCCATACACTTTGGAACAACATATGATCCAAAATCAGGTTGGAGAAAAAGGAACTGAACAGAGCTGATTGCAAGAGGGAGGAGTGAACAACCTGGAAGCAGGCGAGAGGGAAACGTCCAACTCTACAGAGTATGGCGTAACCCTGCCTAGATGGAACAAAGACGACCAAGAAACAATGCCATAACTGGCCCAGGCCAAGGGCGCCTGCAATTTTCTTGGTGTCCCGGCACGCCCAGGTACCGCTTTCTGGGAGGCCAGAGAGAGAGGAGGGCTGAAACACTTGGAGTTCGAGATGTCGCGTAGAACCCCTCATGTCACGGACCGGTCCAGACAACGGGGGCGGGATGCCCTGTTTCTGCCCGCCGATGGTCCGAGAAGGAAGAGGTATGGATAGTCGCTCATAGTAGCCGATTTTGTGCAAGAGAGACAGTCTGCTACATTTTGCTTGTTGCTGTGGCAAGCCAAGTGTTGACTCGGCGGCGGTTTGACTCAGGCGAGAATCTGACACGCCACGTCGCGCGGCTATTGGACCCTGTCTCGTTCCGGACTTATACACAGAGGAAAGTGCACACTGTGCTAAGGGATTCCATCCGCACAAAGTGAGTGTAGTGAAGTAGATGAAGCGGAATAGAAGAGAAGATTTCATCAGCACCTAGACGACAGAGAGACTTACTGTGGGAATCCATGGAACGTGTTGATAACGTAGTACTGGCAGCGGTCTAGGCGCCAAGCATCTAGACCCTCTGCTGATAGAACGAACAATTGAAGATGCAGAGCTCAGAGAGTTGAGACGCACAGCAGCTTGTCATGAAAACGACTCGTTTCTCTCCAGCAAAGAAAGCAATTTTATCTATCCGTCATCATAGCAACTTTATGCCTAAATCAAAGGAGTTTGTGGGGTATCGCAGACCTGACCGTGACGAGACTGGACAAGGCCAGCTCAGGCCCTCTTCTTCTGGGGCCTCCCGGCACCCTCCTCCTCGTCGTCCTCGTCGTCCTCATCATCTTCCCAGTCGTCCATATCCTGATCAATTTCGCTCAGATCCTCTTCCTGGGCTTGGACTGCAGCGGTATTAGCCATCAGGTTCCTGCATACGGGCGGCATCGACAACTCACTGAAGTACTTCAGCGCCGCGGGCCACAGGTCGTCGGCAAAGGCCATGGCGAGCTGGTCACCAGTAGGGAAGATCTCCAAGTCGTCATCATCATCGTCCTCATCGTCCTCGTCGTCCTCCATCTCCTCGTCCTCATCCTTCTTCTTGGCCACCTCCTCGCCAGCCTTCCTCTTCCTCCGCTCCTCCCTCTCTTCCGCGAGTGCCGCCTTGCTCTCCTCGGCCGTGACGTACTCGCCAATGTAGCCGAACCACGCAAAGAAGCTGACGCCGCCCATGCCCGTGTTCTCCATCTTCTCCTTGAGCGCCTTCTGCTTCGCAGTCAGCTCGACCTTGTTGCTCTTCTTGTCCTTGGCCGCCTGCTTGGGCTTGGCCGCCTGCTCGTCGTAGACGGCCTTGACCAGGCCGAGCAGCCCGTCGGTCAGGTCCTTGCCCTTCTTCCACCGTATCTCGACGGGCTCGCTGACGAGGCCCGCGAAGCCGTCCTTGCTGTAGCGCCACCAAAAAGTCTTCTCCAGCACGGCGTCCTCAAAGTGCTCGTTCTCGTCAAACTCGAACCGGATCGCCACGCTGCGCGGGTCGCCCTTCTTCTCGTCCGCGTCGAGCTCCAGACGGCGCACCGAGAGCGACTTGAGCGACGACATGAGCACCGCCGAGTCGGATGGCTGGATGTACTCGTCGATGTCCATGGGCGCCTGCTCCAGCACGAGCCGCCAGAAGTTGGGGATCTTGGACACCAGCTCGGCGCGCTTGGCGTACAGCGGCTTGGTGAGGGCATACTGCTGGCGGACTGCCGACGCCAATTGCTGTCAGCAACATGTATAGGTGTAACAGAAGCAATCAAGAGGCAAAGGGGGTTGAACTCACTGATCTCGGTCTCGACGTCGTCAAACTCCTGCTCGAGGTCGGCCAGCTCCTCGTAGCTGACCAGGGTTTCTTCGAGAGTCGCGTCCATGTTTTGCTCGGTTTTACGGTCCAAATGGGATATCGTGGTAGTAGCAAAGTGAGATAGACTCTGAGATGGGTTCGACGACTGAGTTCTAGGTAAATAAGGTAGGATGGGAAGAAAAATCTTCTGATCACAACGACTAACACGGTTCAGGTCCTGCCCTGTTTGAAATTATGCATGGCTTGGCATTCACAAATTCTATTCTCGGTGGTGGGGTTGAGTGAATGACGGGGCTGCTATAAAAATATGGGTCCCGCTGCCATCGGTCCGGCCGGTCCGCTTGCTTTGTCAAAAGCTTGCAGAGTGCAGACGTTGGTTTCCATGTGCTGGAGCCGACGAGCCAGATTTTTAGATGGATGCTGCTACTCCATAGTACGTAGGTAGCTTGGTTAAGCTTTCTTGATGGCTTCATCAGTTTCTCTGGTTGAGCGAGAACAGACCTTCACCCAGTGACTGTACGAGACGAGAAATGCCAAGCACCGGAATATCAGAAGCGTGGAAGAAGAGAACCCCCACGGCGAATAGCGAACTATAAAACCGTCGAGCAGCCCCGTGGAAACCGGCGCTCTTTCTGTTCCCAGAACTGTCGCTGACTTCGACTTGCAACTCGGAGTTTTCGTTGAATTATCACAAGTGATGTCGGCAGCAATCAACAACCAACAACGAACACCGACCGCCATTCCATTCCACTGGATGGGAACGACCCTTCCGCTATCGGGCTTGGACGCCAGAAGCAGACGGAATCCTGGCGCTTTCTTTATCAGTCGTCACTGTGTGCACCGCTGCGCGCGTCCCTAGAACTGCCGACCGTGCCTTATCTCCATCAACCACAATGCAGCAGCTGCATTTCTCGTCCCATGATGGGGGAGCCCGAAGTCGGTGCTCGTCATGGCGCCTCGGGAACCCATCTTGAGTCGGCTCCCAGCGGCTTCTCCAATCCTTGCCTCCCAGTGCGCCCGATCCGCAATTGACTTTCTGTTAGCTAACAGACTCTGAGAGATCCACGAGCGCGTGACTGCCGTCACTCCAGTAGTTTGTTTCCATCCCGTCATCAGTCTGCAAGGGGTTCTGACAATTCTGGTTTGTTGAGTTTTGGAAAAGTCTGAAGTCATTGTTCATTCATCAAGGATACTACTTGACTACGTTGAACCGAGCACCAAACGTGGAAAGGAACACAGCTTCGCCGTTCTCAGATCGAAAACTACATATTGTGAACCGGGTGACAAAGAATTTTGACGACCCACTCTCGCCGACCTCAGTTCAGTGCGATCGATATTGGGAATTTGGAATTTAGGAGCAGCTCTGAGCCGAAACCATCGATATAGCTCAGCTTGAACTGAACGCTCAAGAAGGGTGCCGAACGAGCAACCCCGAAATTTCGGCTCCGAACCACCGAAAGCACACACCCGTCCAGTTCAGGATACATCGTTGACGGCAAGATGGGGGGAAGCTTTCTTGTGGAGGGGCAGAAGCCCGAGACCCTCTACCCGGAATCTCGGGTGCTCATTATCATGACGGGCGGGACAATCTGCATGCAGCCTTCTGCCGACGGGCTGGTTCCCATGACGGGCTTCCTCGAGAACGCCATGGCACCCCGGCCCTCGTTCAACGACAACTCAACCCCGTCAGGTATGTTCCATAGCAGCTGCCCTCTGGAGCGCTGGTGCGTCCAAGATGTGGTGCGACCAGATACAGCAGATCAGCGCTCCATCCTTTGAGGTGGTGATGGGGCAGAACATGGACTCACACTTACTAACCATGTCCAGTCAAAATCCACGCCTACAAGAACGGCGTTAAGGAGACGCTCGACAGCCTGCGTACCCCCCCGAGCGCCTACTCGCGCCACATCCGCTATGGCATCCTGGAGTTCCAACCCCTGCTCGACTCCAGCTCCATCTCCTCGATAGGCTGGACCGAGATCGCCATGACCATCAAGGAGAACTACCACATCTTTGACGGCTTCGTCGTCCTCCACGGCACCGACTCGCTCGCCTACACAGCATCGGCCCTCTCCTTCATGATGGCGGACCTCGGCAAGCCCGTCATCCTGACGGGCTCGCAGGCGTCCATCTTCGCCCTGCAGTCCGACGCCGTCGACAACCTGCTCGGCTCGCTCATCATCGCCGGCACCTTTGTCATCCCCGAGGTCTGCCTCTTCTTCCACCACACCCTCTTCCGGGGCAACCGCACGACCAAAGTGTCGGCGTCGTCGTTCGAGGCCTTTGACAGCCCCAACTGCGAGCCGCTGGCCAAGGTGACGTCGCTCGGGGTCGACGTCAACTGGTCGCTCGTGCGGCGGCCGACGCGCATCGCCGAGTTCGCCGTGACCAAGTACCTCGACACGGCGCACGTGGCGTGCCTGCGCATCTTCCCGGGGATCAAGCCCGAGATGGTGGATTCCGTGCTTAGGGTGCCGAACCTACGCGGGCTGATCCTCGAGACGTTCGGCATGGGCAACGCGCCCGGCGGCGTCGACGGGAGCCTGACCAAGGTGATCCGCGAGGCCGTCGACCGCGGCATCGTAGTTGTCAACGTCAGCCAGTGCACCAACGGCTTCGTCTCGCCGCTGTACGCCCCGGGAACCGCGCTCGGCCGGGCCGGGGTTGTCTTCGGGCACGACCTAACCACCGAGGCGGCGCTGACCAAGCTGTCGTACCTATTGGCGCTGCCGGGCCTGCAGTATGCCGAAGTCACCGCCCAGATGTCGCATTCCCTCCGCGGAGAGATGACGGAGATGACGCTGCCCTCCTTCTCGCACCCGGCGGGCAGCATCGACTCGGCCGTGGGCCGTCTCACCTCAGCGGGTACGTTTCCCCCCCTTCTCCCCCTTATCCCCCTTCTTTACCTACCACCCCCTACCAGTAATACTGACCCTCTCCGGCAATGAAATACAGAAACGGCCCTCACCGCGCTCGGCTACGCAATCCGCAACGGCGAGCTGCGCACCGTGCGCGAGATCCTGGAGGGGGACGAGTTCAACCACCAGCTCCTCAAGCGGGCCGACTACGCGGGCAACACGGCGGTGCACCTCGCGGCCGTCGGCCCGGAGCCGCTCGTCATGCGGGACCTGCTCATGCGCGGGGCGAGCGTGCACGCGCGCAACCGGGCCAACAACACGCCGCTGTACCTGGCCGAGAAGATGGGCAACGCCGAGTGCGTGCGCCTGCTCAAGGAGGCCGGCGCCCACCTGTGGCTCGACAACGACCTCAAGGGCGAGGGCAGCAGCCGCGTGCCGAGCCGCGGCATGTCGCCCGCGAGCAGGTCGTCGTCGTCGTCTGCTTTTGGCTCGGGCTCGGGTTCCTCTCCGACGACGACGACCACGATGGCGACTTGCTTTGAGGGTGGGAAGGACGGGATCAACGGGACTGGGGAGGGTAATTCTGCGGGTGCTCCTGAGAAGGTTAGTAATGGTGATGGGGTGCAGTTGGTTCAGCCTGCGCTGGCGAGGCGGGCGCTGCTGACGGGCGAGAGGGGCAAGATCGTTGGTTAATTAACGCGGAGCATATACAGACGGGATAAAGGGGGCTTGGGGTAAAATTCGACAGCTCGGACGGGGCGGTCCGTCCGAGTCGTTGGCGGTCTCTGGACTTACCTAGTCGGGGGAGGGGTGTTTGGCAGTTGGCAGTTGGCAGTTCGGGCATGACGCGCGCCTGGCGTGGTTCAGCTGCTTGAGGTCGGATCCAATCGTGCCTTGGACTTGGTTTCAGCAGTCAATCTCGCAGATGGGGAAATCGGCCTTGCTGCGTGGGCAGGCGATGCTGGGAGCCCCGGCGGAGCGAGGACGTCTCCGAAGAGGCCACCAGATAGGTCGACGACACCCAATCAGAGTCGAGCCTGTCCTTTCATGATGATGTTGTGGTGGTCGCCGAAGCTGTGACTGTGATGGTGTTCCGGCTTCTTGAGGAGGCTCAACGTGATGGTGTCATCCAGACGTTGAGCGCCCCAGCTTGCCCTGTGTGACGCAGCCCAGATTGAGTGGCATACCGGGCAGACCTTTAATAGGCCTTGTTTTCTAACATGTCGACACCAATCTGCTCTCTCGATGTCCAGCCCCGAGCCGCTCGGAGGACGTGGCCCCGCATGAACGCGGCACAATTCACCAGGCTGGAGTTTGGGGGCCTCAGGCCTCCAGCGGCCGAGCCTCAATGTGATCATTCGCGTTGATGCATGGGGTTCTGCCTTCAGCCCGGGATAGGACGTGTCGATAATGCTGCACATGGTGATGTTGGTTGTGCCTCTGACCCGTGTTTCAGAGTGGTCCAAAGAATGGATCTGGGGTCAGCAGTCATGCTTGGTTTGACAGCGCATGAAATGGGAAGGAGATACCGACAGAATAGTGGGGCGGAGCTAGGTACCTGAGGCATAACAGGCTACTAATAAAAACCCCCGCCCTCCTCGTTAACACCATTGTAACTAACCTCAAACCGGAACCATCTCTCTTCAAACACTGATCAATGCAGCAACCTGCAGGTGCTCGAAATCACAGCCACAAGCATGACCACACTCGGCGGCCGCCTCATTTTGCCACGGTTCAACAGTCACTATGGGCGAAGCTTGATCTGGATAGCTGCTACCCACGCTTAGATCCACGGCATCAGCCCCAAACAAAAAATTGCCACCCAATCTTCGCAACCGTCGACTGACTCACAGCTGGCTGGTACTGCAGGAGAAACACCACTTCCAGGTTCCGGCCGTGGGAGACTTGGGTTGAACGAACAAGCAGCTGGCAGCACAAGAAAGTCGTACCCGAGGACGAACCGGCCGGTTGCGCTGCTGTGTTGGAGCCTCGACCTGCGACCACGATGCTCGACCAACGCTGCACCGACAATCAATCATGGACTGAAGCGAGCCAATGTATGATGGCCTGCCGGTCGACTCGCTGCCCCAGTTCCCACATGGCCGCCATTCTGCGGGCCAACGGGTCCGCATGCAGGCCGTCCAGTCAACCGCCCGATTCCGGACGCGAACCGCCGTGGCCGTCTGGACTCTCCAGGCCGGTTGCCGGCCCGCCGATGAGGACGGCCTAGACATGGGGTTTCGGCCAGCCCGCTCGCTAGATGACACATGGCGGGAGAGCGCGTCGTCGCGTTGTTGGTTGTCTGCCATGGATGAGTCTCCCGGTGACGAAGGACTCATGGGCTACCCAAGCAAGCCAGCAGGAGGGACTGGCCCTCTGCCCTCCCATCATCCAGGCCACATACTAAGGACATGTGCAGGCGGGGGATTCCATATGTCGACTAGGAATTTTGCCGCGCACAAAAGCAGAACTTGAGTAGCTGGGAGCCTATGTACTGCACCCAGCCGTCCATCTCTCATGTCAAGTTACTCGACCTCACAGTGTGTTACAACGCACCAAAGAACACCCGTTAACATATCTCTCCGGCTCTTCGGTCCCCCTTGTCTTCCGCACCGCTTTTCTTTCCTGCTGTCGCCACAAACCGGCCGCCCCCAAGGACTCGGAACGGCCAGACGGTCCAGCGGCCGCCACAAGCCCGACCCGAGCTCCCTCCTGAGGCCGCCTCCCGCTCACACCACTCGTGGTAGTCGCGGCTCCCAAGCCTTTCCATCCCCCGAGTATAAAGCTGGCCCAACTCTTCCCTCCTTCAATTACTGTTAGCTCCTCGACACGGCATTGCGGTGGTTCCACAGGTTGACGTATCATCTGTGTCTCTCTGCTCCAGCCCCATCCGCTGCCTCAACCCGCGGCAAGCCGACCGGCTTTCAGCCACCATGAACTTCAACAGCCTTCTCCGGGGCGCTCTGCCTACCTTTGTAGCCAATGCCGACCATGCCAGCAACATCTCTGCGGAGAACGGGCTTCCCGATGGCCTGCTCGACACCCTGTCGCCCCTCTTGGGCATGGGCTTCCAGCTCAACCCCCTGATGAGGCTGTTCATGATTCTCTACAACTTGGTTGGCAGCCACCTGGGCATCGACCCCACCTACATCATCACTTCGGTTGGCTTTCTCTGGGCCGTGAACAAAGTGTGGGACCAGTTGTACGCGACCTTCTACGGGTTGGCTCGCCAGTACTTCATGGCAAACATCGAGGTCAGCAACTCGGACGATATCTACTACCACCTGATGAAGTGGCTCGCCGCCCAGCCCAAGATGGTCGACTCCCGCTCCCTCACCGCCGAGACGGCCTCTAAAGGTGCCTGGGAAGAAGAAGACGAGTCGGAGCTCCAGACGGCGCGCGTGTCTCCGGACGGCTCCGGCATCTTCCTCAACTTCTCGAACCAGGAGGCGCAAGCTGCTCCTCGATTTACTCCCGCCATGGGTGTCCACGACTTCTGGTTCCGGGGACGATACTTCAAGCTGCACAGGAAGCAGGAGTCGCTGTTTGATCCATCCGCCGGCGCCAACGGCATGCCCCAGTACAAGGACAAGGAGACGCTGGTGCTGTCGTGCTTCGGCCGATCGCCGGAACCCATCAAGCAGCTTCTTCAGCACGCCAAGGGGCAGTACTATCTCGACCACCAAGCCAAGACCATTGTCAGGCGCCCAAGCCCCCAGGCCATGCGCCGGTACGGTCAACGACACTCGTGGCAGCAAGTCGCCAACCGCCCCGTCCGCCCCATGCAGACCGTGGTTCTCGACGACGAGCAAAAGATCAGGATTCTCTCCGACATGAACGAATACCTCCACCCAGCCACGCCACGGTGGTACGCGAACCGCGGCATCCCTCTTCGCCGGGGCTACCTCTTTCACGGCCCGCCAGGCACCGGCAAGACTTCGCTGTCGTTTGCCCTTGCCGGCGTATTCGGCCTCGACATCTACGTCATTTCGCTATTGGACCCGACCTTGACCGAGGAAGACCTGCTGGCCCTCTTCACCTCCCTCCCGCGGCGCTGTGTGGTGCTTCTCGAGGACATTGACACGGCCGGTCTCAAACGGTCCGACGACCCAGAAGCCCCGCCCACGTCTTCCTCCTCCGATGATGACGACGAGAAGAGCACCAAAGAGCAGGAGAAGGCCGATGGCAAGGACAAGGACAAGAAACCGTCCAAGAAGACGCGACACAAGAGCAAGAAAAAGTGGAATGTGTCGGACCTCGCCCGCGAGCTCAAGCGCCATGGCAACATCGACTCGATCGAGAAGAAAGGCATCTCCCTGTCGGGCCTGCTCAACGCCATCGACGGCGTCGCCTCCCACGAAGGCCGCGTGCTCATCATGACGACTAACAAGCCCGAGACCCTCGACGAGGCGCTCATCCGGCCAGGGCGCGTCGACCTGCAGGTGACCTTCACCAACGCGACCCAACAGCAGGCACGCGAGCTCTTCATCAGGATGTACGAGCCCGACAGCAGCTGCAGAGCAGCCCTCTCGTCCCCCCTCGCCCCGCCCCTCACCCCCTTCTCGGAACCGCCCCCGACCCCGTTCTCCCTGTCGTCCGACAAGGACGGCAACCTCACCGACGTCTCGGGCGCCACCGAGATCGGCGACGACGACGCCGTGATCATCCCCGCCGCCCATGATGATGATAACAACCCAGACAACAACAAAAAGGAGGAGGAGAGCGCCATCGTCGTCGCCACCATTACCACCACCAAGAAGCCCGCCCCGCTCAAACTCACCGCCACGACCCTCTACAACAGCAACAGCAGCAGCAGTAGCAGCATCATCGCCGCCGACAGAGACAACGAAAAGGCAGAGGACAAGCTGCGCCCGGCCGAGCTGTCACACGTCGCGACGCAGTTCGCGGCCAAGATCCCGCCAGGCCAGTTCTCGCCGGCCGAGCTGCAGGGGTTCCTGCTCAAGCGCAAGAAGACGCCGCGGCGGGCGCTCGGCGAGGTCGAGGGGTGGGTGGCGGGCATGATGGCGCTCAAGGCGAGTCGGACGCGGGTTTTGGCTGTTCAGTGAACATCTGTTTCTCTCCTTGACCCGCTTGATTAGTCCTCCCTCACATTGAACTCTATGGAGTTGGGACTTCTCTCCTGGGTTAGGACAGAGACAAATCACCGTTGGGGTTGGGTTGGGTTGGGTAAGGATGGGATGGTTTGGATGGGCAGAAGGAGGAACATGCTGACTGGGGTTTAGTCGCGAGGAGTATTGCTGCTTGGCCGGATATGAGGGAGTGATACTTGGCTTATTAGGGAGTTGGACGGAGGGTTTAATCACGATTGAGAGCGTGGCAGCGGGAAGAATGTAAGTTACTCAGACTTGGACAACAAATCAATGATGCGTCGGGGCGAGCTCAGGCATCAATTCTCATCAAGCCATCAACGTGCATTCGGCCTTCCTCGGTCGCCAAACCGACAGCGACTATTCATAGAAGCTATACGGCTCGACATTACCCTGACCCTCCTCCCACGGCTGCGGGAACTCCTCGCCCGCTTCATCGTAAAACTCCTCCTCACCAAACCCCTCTTCGCCGTCCTCTTCCTCGTCTTCCTCTTCGTCTTCGTCCTCCATATCATCTTGGTCGTCTTCGTCAGAGTATCCGCCATCCTCAGACTCCTCTTCCTCGTCCTCCTCCTCCACCTCGTCCACGTCATCACGAGCCTGCAACGACGGCCGTTTTCTGGGCGTAAGCTCTTCCGCCTCTTCACCCTCCTCAATCTCATCCTCTTCCTCATCCTCGCTGCCTTCTTCCTCCATACCCTCGAGAATCTCTTGGAATGCGCGTTCCTCCCCTTGTTCCTGCTCCCTTTCCTCTTCCGCCTCATCTCCTCCACCCAAGTCGGAAGCCCCGGCGAGCTGCCCAGCGCCGTCCGCAGACTTCCCACGAGCACCACCTCCATCCGCGCCCGCGCCCGCCGTCCCACCTGGCGCGGCCTTCTTTTGGTGACCATGAGGGGGCGCATGCTGCGTCAGCAGCTTGATCATCTTGGCCGCCTCGCGCTCCTCGGCCTCCCTGAGCGGGATCCGCACGCGGCAGTGCATCCTCCTCTTGCGGCTGAGCCCGTCGGCAACCTCGCGCTTGGACGACTTGGACTTGCCCGGCCGCGGCCTGTACTTGCCGCCGCGGAGCTGGTCGTACTCGGCGGCCGTCAGCTGCAGGTCCGGTAGGCTGATGCCAATGCTACTGCCCCCCTGCGCCCCGCCGCCGCCGCTGCCGCTGTCACCTCCGTCCTGCTGCTGCTGCTGCGACGACGACGACACGCCGCTTTTGTTGTTATTGTTGTTGGCCACCTCGAGGGCGGCGCTGAAATCCCTGTCGGTCAGCGCGCGGCCGAACCGGATGGCGACCATCTTGCACTTCATGATGGCCTTGGCGACGGACCACAGCACGCGGTGGTAGAAGCCGCTGACCTCCACGTCGCAGTCCGGGAGGACCTCGGCGCCGGCAAAGAGGTTTGCTAGCAGCGGGTCGGTGATGTCGCACACCTGCCAGACCTTGCCGTCGGTGCTGAACGATTCGCCGTCAAAGACGTGCGTGTGCAGCAGGGCGCCGCCGTCGCCTCTGCTGCCGCTACCGCTGCTGCCGCCGAGGTCCTGCCAGGCCTTGCCAAAGTTGGACACGCCGAGCTCCCTGCGGCGCACGGCCTGCCAGGAGCGGCCGACGCTGCCGACGCGCGACTTGTGCAGCTTGAAGATGAGCGTCTGGTAGACGCGGTACTGCGGGTCGGAGCGCGGGTCGAGGCCGTACTTGACGAGGGCGTCGCGCCAGGGCCCGCCCTTGAACTGGTAGCCGGCGTACTGCAGGCAGTGGCGCACGAGCCCGCCGTTCTTGGGCAGCTCGGCGAACCGCGCGCCCAGCCGGTTCCACATGCTGCGGCGCGTCCAGATGGGCCGCTCCTCCATGGCCAGGCGCATCTCGGTGATGATGGCGGCCACCTGCGGGTCCGTCATGTCGGGCTGCCGCCGCGGGGCCGCGGGCACGGGGTACTCGTCGTGGGCGATGAAGTAGCCGGCCGCGGGGACGCGCGAGGTGACGTTGACGACCCGTGCCCACTCCTGGTCTTCGGCTTCCGATCCGGTGATGTCGGACGGACCGGGGCTGACCTCCTTGGTGTGGGGGTTTTGGGCATAGTTGTAGCCGAAGGGGAGGCTGATGGGGGTGAAATAGGGGGGAGGTATTAGGTCGATGTTGGGCCCGGAATCGATACCGGATTGGATAGAGAATTCCTTAAGTTTTGCAACGTCGCCGGGGAGGACCTTTTCGACGAATTTCCTCATGAACTTGGATTCTCCCAAGGCGTACTGGAAATCAGCGAGGCCTACACCGAACAGGTTAGTCTCCACTGAAGGAAGGACTTTGGCCATGAATCGAGCTTGCTTCATACCTCGGTACCGATGAGTGTTGTTGATGACACCGACGGGTTCGACCGTGTACTTGCCGACGTTGTCTTGAAGCTTGCGCCGGATTACGCTCGGAGTGTCGAGTCTTTCCCGCGAGACGACTTCAGGGCAAACGACCGAGTCTCCACGGGCGGCGTCAGCAGGAGCAGCAGCAGCAGGTTGCTCAACCCCCTCCTCCCACGGACCGTCGCTGCCCCGTTTGCGTTTTCTCCCGGTGCGCTTCGGGACGGTGACTTTCAAGACAACATTGTGGGTCAAGGCATTGTGAGACGTCAATGGTCGTGCTGTTGGGTTGTCGTAGCGCAGATACAGCGGGACCGAGATCTGCGGGCTGGCTGAATCGAGGATCTGGGCACATGTCAGCTTCTTCCATCTCCATTCCATGTCATGAGGAACAACAGATGGGCATACATACTGCGTGGAAAGCATTGTGCTGCCCGAGGGTCTTGATTCCCTTGTCGAGGTTCTTGATGATCAACGGATGCTCCAGCGCACCCAGCCTCCGGGAAGGGATTGTGTATCTGGGTGCCGCGTTATCCACATCATTCTCCGGTGATGAGGCCATGGCGAATATATCGTTGCCAGTCGTTGCTGGACAGCAGCCTGGCTACCATACGGGTGCTGTAATTATTTTGATCTTCGGTCTCGTCCTCATCAGGGTTGAAGACCAAGCACTGTTTGACTGTTGTCGGCCCGAGACTTCAGCCCAACCTTGGAAATATAAAGCCTGAAATGTAGGCGTGACGGAGATTGAGATAGGAAAACTTGGTCTCTGAAACTTGGAGAGATCCGAAAGCGGTTGCCCTTTGCTTGAGAGAGAGACGAACACTCAGGTGTGAATCAAAGGGCACAATACGTCGTAAATACGGACATGAATCGGTGCATTTCAGTTCGATCACATGTGGGTGGGGTCCGTCTGAATTCCTTGGTGTCAACCAAAGTGCCCACAAATTTTTAGCAGTTCGAGGATCACTACATTCGTTCATTTTATGTACTAGAGAAGTTGATCAAGAGTATCAAAGACGGAGCAATCGTAATGGCAAGCAATTACTACCAATCCTTACTGTTCCTAGAGTCATGTGAAGTGTCAGCTGCTCCCTGCTCTTCAGGCCGTCCTAACCCGGGTCCACTGTTAGGTAACTTACACCGTACTCCTTACTGTACAGTGTTCCGACTGCTCTGGGCAATCAACTTGTAGTGAAGCTCACGACACTGAAGCTGAGACGGATATTTGAACACCTCCATTGAATTTCGAATTATATTTCTTTTCAACGATTCCTTCCAGTCTCACAAAGTTGCACTATACCATGCCTTTCAACTGAACCTTCAGAGTCATTCGCCATCTAGGTCAGTGCGAGCGCGCACCTCCCACGGTACAGATCCAACGTCCCGACTTCCCGATTTTGTGTCCGTCTCCCTAACTAATGTTACGTTAGGACGCGCTCTAACCTAAACTGAGGCTCGACAACAAGTCGTTGCAGACTCACGGATCTTTGCTTGAACAGGCCTCGACACTGACTTGCGCCTAGATAGGTACCTATCTGGTTTTGGCAGCCATTTCCTTCCCCTGCCCGACTCTCAACCCGGTCCCACTAGCCAAGGTACAGGCCCACTGGGCATTCAGTTTACTGTTAGAGAACCCGCCGGACCCGCTGCGCGTCTCTGGGGAGAGAGCCCCGCAAAAACACCTTAGCACCACACCACCAGACCGTCAGCTCGAAGGCCCAGGGCAGTCCAGTCTCCATCTCTCAAACGCTGGAAAGTGCAGCGCCAACCCAGCGATTTAGAGTGCGTTGCCCAAACAACACCGACAATGGAAACTTGGGGATTCTAACGGCATCTAGTGCTCTCCCAGGCACTTGAAACACCAGCGCCAACCCGCTAGCGACCTCGCACCCTTCTCCAATTGCCGCCGTCGCCTCCCCAGCCTCAGACAGCCGTGCTCGCCCAGCCCTCGGTAGGCAAGCAATCGACTCGGCACCACATTGCTGATCCTCCCAACTGCGCCGCTCTAACCGCTTCATTGGCACACCCGTGCCTCGAGTACGCCGTCACAACTCTCCGTTGCCTTTCGAGGCTTTCGAGGCTGGCGACCGGCACCGTCACCGTCACCTGCCACCACTCGTCATCAACACCACAGTCCAACCGTGTCGTGCAGTGGGGATTGCCTTGAATGAGCGCTGGAAGCGAGCACTCGGCTCGAACCCCTCCTGGTATCTGAACAAGCCGCCCTTCGACAGTGTGCCTCGGTTCGCAGAAGGGTCGAGCTGGGCGCCTCTCGTCGCCCCACGGAAGAGAAGCTGTTGTCTTCAAAGATGAAGCGTTTCGGCGCCAGAGTCGTAAGTCCCGCTGGACCGTGTCGCCTTGGGGCGCCGTTGCTGACCTAGTTTGGCACAGCTGTCTCGGGGCAAGGACTCGAGCAAGTCTTCCAAAAAGAATAAGGATTCCAAGGACGGAACCGCGTCGCCGAATGCTCCGCCCAGGGACTCCAACCAGTCCCCCGTCGTGACCCCATCTTCTTCTACCTCGACCCTGAACGACATCCGCAACAAGCCACTGCCCCCCAACAATGCCGCCCATGCCGACCACGCCGCGCTCGCTGCTCAGGCCCAGCTCGGCAGCACCGGCGTGAGCCCTGGTGCACCGGACAGATTCGGTGGCGGCGTCGCGGGCCAGCCTCAGGCCGCCAACGGCGGCAGCACGCCTGCTAGACATGGGGCTCTGCCTCCTACCGTTATCATCAGCCCAAGCGCTCCGGTAAGATCGAAGCCGTGGTGCTACCCCGCTTGTAAACCTCACTGACATGGCATGCTTCCGGCAGCACGTCCCCCCCCCCGGTGCCCCTGAGACGATGCCCCACGATCTCGCTCCGCCGAAGGCTGGTCAAAAGTCTCTGATGTACGACCGCTTGCATCAGACGCCCAAGGATGTCCTCGAGGGCCCCAAGACGCCTAGGCGGCAACACTCGTCACGGTTCGACATTTCCGCCCACCGAGAGTTGGAAAAGCTTCCCGGATTTCACGAAGTCCCCCCCGGACGCCGGGAAGACCTCTTTATGAAGAAGATTGAGCAGTGCAATGTCATCTTCGATTTCAATGATGCCAGCGCCGACATGAAGTCCAAGGAGATCAAGCGGCTGGCCCTCCACGAGCTGCTCGACTACGTCGCCAACAATCGCCAAGTCATCACCGAGCCCATGTACCCAGTCGTTGTCGGCATGTTCGCCAAGAACTTGTTCCGCCCGATCCCGCCCCCGATGAACCCACAAGGCGAGGCTTTCGACCCAGAAGAGGACGAGCCTGTCTTGGAGGTCGCTTGGCCTCATATCCAAGTTGTGTACGAGTTCTTCCTCCGATTCATCGAGAGCCAAGACTTCAACACGAACATCGCCAAAGCCTACATCGACCACAGCTTTGTGCTCCAGCTCCTTGAACTGTTCGATTCCGAGGACCCCCGCGAGAGGGACTTTTTGAAGACGACCTTGCACCGGATATACGGCAAATTCCTCAACCTCAGATCCTTCATCCGCCGCTCCATCAACAATGTGTTCTTCCAGTTCACCTACGAAACCGAGCGGTTCAACGGCATCGCCGAGCTGCTAGAAATCCTGGGCTCCATCATAAACGGTTTCGCTCTACCTCTCAAGGAGGAACACAAGCTGTTCCTGACCAGGGTCCTGATCCCTCTGCACAAGGTGAAAAGCTTGAGCATGTACCATCCTCAGCTCGCATACTGCATCGTGCAGTTCCTCGAGAAGGATGCCTCTCTGACAGAAGAGGTATGTCACTTGCCGTTGGCCCACCGGGAGCATTGCCCGGCTCACACTGACGCGCAATCCAGGTCGTGCTTGGACTCTTGCGGTATTGGCCCAAGGTCAATAGCACCAAAGAGGTCATGTTTCTCAATGAGGTCGAAGACATTTTTGAGGTGATGGATCCCGCCGAGTTTGCCAAGGTCCAGGAACCTCTGTTCCACCAGCTCGCAAAATCCGTGGCGAGCCCGCACTTCCAGGTCGCCGAGAGGGCGCTCTACTTCTGGAACAACGAGTATTTCTGCAACCTGGTCAGCGACAATGTCGAAATCATATTGCCCATCATGTTTGCCCCTCTCTACGAGAACTCCAAGGGCCATTGGAACAGGTCGGTGCTTGCCCCCCGGGCTTGAACTCGATTGCGTGGCTAACCTCCCCCATAGGACGATCCACGGGATGGTGTACAACGCCATGAAGCTGTTCATGGAGATCAACCCCCAGCTCTTCGACGATTGCTCACACGAGTACACGGAGCAGCAAAATAGCGCGGCGGCGAGAGAAGCCCTCCGCCAGAGGAAATGGGCCGCTATCCAGGATCAGGCCAACCGGAGGAAAGGCGTCAACGGTTCGACTGCGCCCGCCGGGCCACCGCCGTCACGGATGGCCACGAGCACGCTGCCCCGCGTCGATGAGGTGCAAACGGCCGAGGATAACCAGATGAGACTCGACTCGCTTAACTTGCAGGATGTCGACCGCAGGGACCATCGGCCCGGAATGCACGACAGACAACACTCGGCTGGCTCGGCGCGGGGCCAGCGGTGATCCAGGAGGCTGCCCGTCCATTGTGCTTCCAATCCGTCCCTCTCTCGGGTCACATGCCGCTTGCATGGCGGACCCAGCCTCCTGAAACTCTCACCGCCGCCGCTGCGCAGTCTTCCCTGCATATCTGCAGCCTCCCAGCTTTCGATGTAGTCCCGGGCGTTTGGCGTTGAAAAGAGGCTAGATCAGCGGTCTCAGAACCATCATCAGTCAACCGGGATAAACAGCATCGGACATGTCCCGCTCTTCTGTTTTGGCTTGGTTGTCCCTGTTTCGGCCTTGGCGTCCCCCCGGGCTCGCCTTTGCCTCTCTTCCCCGATCCTATCCAACTAGAAGCGAGCGATCGTTCTGCCGTCGACACCGAGGATTTCTGACTCCTGTTTGGCTTTTTCTTTCCAGTCTTGTTTGCTTGAGTCCGCGGGGGGTGCTAGAGATGGTATACAAGGGGGGCGCGTCAGGGCTGGACGGGGAATACGGGTTTGCTGCTGCTACTACTCACCGGATGGATGGATGGATTGTGTGGGATCTATCTCTCCCTCTCGGAGAGACTGAAAAGGGGGCTTGCTTGGTTGTTTGGTGTGATGATGAGAGAGACTTGGACTGGACTGGACTGGAGTGGATTACACGGGCCACGGGGGCACGGTGGCAAGGGTCAAGCAGCACATCAAGCGGACACAGCACAATGGCCCCCAACCCAAACACCGTACCTGTGGCCTCAAGTTATCCCCCTCTCCATGTCAGCGCATCTTTTTCTCTTCCCTTCTACCTACCTTTCTCACTTCATCTTTTTCTTCTTCCTTTTTTATCATCTTTGTTGAGTTTGTTTTGTCTGTCCACTCTACTGTTTGTTTTCTCCTCACCAGAGTCCCCAATTTTATCTTTTCCTATAGCGGGCCCCTTAACAATGAATGGCTAGTTCTGTCGTGGTACACAACTGTGTTGGGTCGTCGTCTTACTTTGCTAGTAGGATGATTGAAGCGAGGTGGCTACTAGTCCTGCTCCTCTCCGGGGGCTTTGCTGGCCTGTCTCTTGTCGTGTCCATCCCATAGACCAAGGGATATTGAGGGGAGTGTGGCATAGTAGGTAACCAAAAAAAATATCGAGGGAGCCAAGGGAGAGGAAGGAGGAGGGTAAGCAGAGGGATGGGAGTGTGTTCTTTGAATGCGGAGTTCAGTGCGGGTCTTCATTGTTGCTATCTCCGGATTTCAAGAGTGTCCGGGTCTTGGTTCACTATTCGGCTGATAGACATCTATTCATAAGCTGCTGCTACCTGTGCTATGAACACATCGCAGGCGTCTGCTATGCAAATGATGGCCCTTGATCAAGCAAGCATGCGGAGTGGGGACTTGCCGAACAGGCGAAGTAGACGGCCATACACGCTTCCCCATTCAGTGCCTTTTCCGTTCGTCACCGCCACCCACCGCGCCCATACCCACCCCTTCCCTGATGTCCTCCCCGATGCTGCCCCTGAAAATGGAAACTATGTTGATTCCCCGCCGGTGGCCCTGGCGGTGGAGGCGGGGGCGGAGGCCATCTGCCTGGAAAAGGGGGCGGCGGCACCGCATTCCCAGCCGGGACAAAGATATTTGGCGGATACTGGCCAGCCATTGGCGGCGGAGGTATCGGGGGTGGGACAGGCGGCCAAGGTCCTTGGTAAGCCGACGGCGCCGGCGGAGGTGGAACTGGGAAGCCGAGGCCAAAGTCCGGTTGAATGGAGATGGGAGGTGGTGGTATCGAGTACGCTGTCATCGATGGCGGCGGCGGCGGTGGATGTTGATGTTGATTCCAGTTGCCGGGGGGAGGCGGCGTCGGGGGTACATAGCCGTTCCTTGGTGGTGGAGGGGGTTCGTGTGAACGAGCGCGGGAACCAGGCCGGCTCCAGGATCGGCTTTTGGAGCGTGAGCCGAAGTCTGGGCTTCGTGGTTGGTATTTGCCATCTTCGTTGAGGTTGGGGCCCCGAGATCGGTAGCGCCTGCTGCGAGACCTGAATCTGACCGGTGACTGCCGACTTGACGGCGAGCTGGACTGACTTCGTGACCGCCGGTAGCTGTGTCGGCCACTGGGGGACCGGCTTCGACTGCGGCCGCGGCTTCGATCTGGCGGGGACGTGGATATTCTTTGTCGCTTAAAACTAGAACGTTGTGGGCTTCTGCTCGAAACGTCGCTACGGTCACGCAGTCGGCTGCGCGACCGGCTGTATGAGCGGCTGTATGAGCTGGATCGGGTACGGCCTCGGTCACCATCGCTGTGGCCGTTGCGCCAGGTGGGATCTTGCCTCCTCCGCTTCATCTTTTCGCAGAACGCGCGGGACCATCCGTAGTAGGTATCTCCATCAATGATCTCACCGGTGAGCTCGTCGATCTCAACACGTTCCCCCAAGCGGCCAACATTTGGTGGTGGTTCGTCGAGGTCAATCTCTTTGGAATAAATCCTTTCAACATCCACCAGGAGGCTCTTGACCGCCTCTACCAGGCTTTTGTCGGCTGGACCTTGTGCCAGGACTAGCGGCTTGATCATGGAAGGGTTGATCGGACGGGTCGAGTTTGGCTCTAGGACTGGCAGCCAGTTCCCCGCGGGAAGGTCGTACCACGGTGTGGATGGATCCCCATGCATCGCCGGCATAACCCAAGGCGCGGATTTCGCTGCCTTGGCCACGGCGCTGGCCGAGCTGTCCACCTCATCGGTTGATTGTCCCCCCTCGCCGGGTGTTGGGCCTTCCTCGACCGCTGCCCGGAGCTGCTGGATGACTGTGCGTGCAAAGTATCCATTCTCTTCCCAAAGTCCGATCAAGTCTTGGATCTTTTGGATGTGTTTCGGGCAGTTGTTGAAGGACGCGGCGCTCCTGACCAGCGTCGGAAGGGTCGGCTCTAGCTTGAGGGCGAAGCCCTCATCGCGGGCGCGGTGCTTGGCGTGGTAGAGGATGTCGTTCAAGATGTACAAAACATGCAGGCGACGGCGCTTCGCAGAAGGCACGCGGCCCGCCTTCAATTCCAGAGCAGCGGCATCCTTCTCGCCGCCGAACGACTTGGAGAGAGCGACCAGGTACTTGCAGAACGGGGGGATCCGGGAGGACGAGGGAACCAGGTTGCTGAGAGCCCATTGCTTGCATCTCTGGCGTGCGGCTTAGCCGATGGATTCACTCAACGGGTAGAAACGCGGCACGGATGAAGCGTGTTGTCAAACCTGGACATTGGACGGCGAGCACTCGGCGATGGTTGCGTTGACGAGGCCAAGCACGGATTCGATGTCGTCGCGCGAACACGGCCGCGGATCGGCGCGGAACAGAGCTCCTGAGAGCGCCGTCTTGGCGACAATCAGCTCTGCCGACGCCATGGCTGCTGGTGCCAAGAGCGGCGATGCAGAGCAGTGTTGCGGCGTTGTTGGAGAGACGCGCTTGCTGGTGTTGATTCCGCGATGGGCGAGTCTGGAGCACTTCGCCGTCGGTTTAATTCAATTGCCAACCCGTCCAGAAGCCGGAGCGTGCAGCTTCCAGCCTTGCATCGGACCCGCATTTTCTAGATGATTATTCCATACCACAATACGTAAATACGCACCGTAGATACCGGTATCGATTGTGTATTACCCAGTACTCATAATGATGCAACAGTTCTTGTTCCTTCTTTCGTCTACAATCTCGTCTTACCCGTCCAGCCGTCATCCAGAGTCGTGTGTTTTTCCGGATACTAAGAGTTGACTGCGTTGGTAGTACAGAAGAATTCACTACTAAGAGGGGGAATCGTCGTTGACAGGGCTAGGTTCTGAGGCCCGTCGGGAAGCGGTGATGGGGGATGGTGACCGGCAACGCAGTGCGGCCTCTCCTATTAATACAAGACCAGAATAGCAAGACATACACCGTCCTCCAGTGGGCGCACCATGCATGCCCGTGGCCACTCAAGAAAACCGGTCTCCCTTCGGACTCCTGAACGGGGCTGCGGCCTCGTACTTGCTCTTCTCAACCACCCTCTGTCCCTCGGTAGCTGGGGCGTGTCTCGTCGGAGCTGGGTCGCTGCTAGCTTCCTGGCTCGGCGAGCCTGCCGGGTCTGACCTCGCCGGGCCGCCGTTCGCTATCCCCGCGTCGGAGCCGCCCATGGTTGCGGACGAGAGCGGCCGGGTGGGAACGTTCTGGGAGTACTCGAGGGACTCAACCATGGCCTTCTTCTTGCGCTGCTCCTGTAGCCGGGCCTGGCGGTCCGCGTTGATGCTCTGCTTCGCAAAGTAGTATGCCGCGCCGCCCGCTGCACGTTGGGGTGACGTCAGTCAGTTGCCTAGTCACCTTTCCGGAAGCCGTGAGAATGATGTTTGCCATACCGACACAGAGTGAGCCCCAACCCAGCCTGTCCCAAGTTTCCCATTAGCGCCGGTCCTGGTAAGTGGCGCAATCATGTGGTGTTGCTCACCAAAACGATTTCACCTACAGCAGCCGAGTCAGTGGGGTTCATTGCAGGCTCGTGTGAGCGAAACAGTCAACAAGGGCGACGTACGGTATTCATCCTGTTCAAAAATTATAGATTCGCACGTAGAGAGGTAGTAGAATGGAAGCAGTAGCAAGTTCGGGTATGTTGGTGTTTGCGCAGAGAACGGATTGCTTCCATGTGGGAATGGCCTGATGCTATGCAATCGATAAGATAAGGTAAGGTATCACGAGTATCGGGCCTTGTTGTTGGCCGCAGCGGCCACGCATGCAGCGGCTGCGTAACAGCAAACTGAGCAAAGCTACCTACCCAAGCATTTAAATCTACGACACTGGAGTGCTGTCCCCTCCTCGAGTGGTCTCGCCTTCCATCCGAATCTGGCATATCCAATGCTAATTATAAAAGCAAGGGAAGGCATCGTATTGGATGCTAGGAGGTAAATTGAGGAGCCCACCTTCCACTTACTGTGTACATTCTAAATTTGACACCCATACGGTTGTAATACCGTATCTGGCGTTGAATCCTCCATACTTAGTCGTCACGTGCTCCACGGTTAGGCATTGGCCAGCTGTCCTTCTGTTGGGGCCACCAACCTATCTATGTACAAAGCCAGAGGATGTCAAGAATAACAAACTTGATATGTTCCATTCCGACGGGAATGGGGTCCTTTGGTTCAGACTTTGCCATGAATGCGACTTCCTGCCTGAGGTTTCATGTGGGGTGTGGAGTATCCGTGCCTGGAAAACAAAGGAACAGCCGACCGATTCCGGAGCCTTTCTTCAGGTTCTCGGGCCGTCAACCGTGCCTCATCAGACTGTCACCAATTGTTGGTGAAACTGATGCACATCGTCATTTGCCCTGACCAAGCCCTGGCGCATCCACTTGCAGTGTCTCGCACCAACGCGCCCCCTGGGAACATCGTGTAAGACGCGCCGCACTGGCCTCACATCAGTTTGGGCAACGGAATCTTGTTGGAACAAGACAAACCGTACCTCTCCTCTCGCCTTCACGGTCGAGTGTCCACTTCTCCATCTACTCCAGTACTAATAATTGCCCCGCCAGCAAATGCGTAGTCCCGCAACGCGTCCACTCGTTTTCCGTGGCAGAGGGCAGCGCCGATCTGGAGTCCCTGGACTCGTTTCCGGATGCGCGCCATCTCATGACAACAAGAGCTCCCTGGCCGAGGGTTAACGGGCCTCTCGATCATCATTAGCAATTGAGCCTGCTGCGCTCAACCTTCTCCCCGCGCTACCGCACTGCCATGGATCCTCCGTTGAAGGATGGGCCCGATGGCTCGTCGCTTGTGAGCAACCCAAGAGCAACTGGCGTGGCGAGTGAGGCGTGATTTGGGGGGCTAACTGTGTACTCGTGTGGCAGAGACCTGTCTCGTCGCTGCTGGCCAAGTTCGAGAACCTCAACAAGACCGACAGCCATCCCCAGCCCAGCTCTGCTTCACGGACGGCATCCCCCATACCGCCATCACCAGCGGCAGTACCGAAGCCTGAGCGGCTGCGCGAACGAGATGCGAGCCCATCGTCCGGCCGCGGGCCGCCACCTGTCCCGCCAACGCGCCCAAAGGACAGGCTGACCGTCTCCAACATCAGCCCGCCGGCGACCAACATCGGGCCCCCTACCTCGCCCACGCGACCTCTCCCTCCTCCCGTCAGTCCGCGCCCCGCCCATCCTCCGTCCCTTACAGTCGAACCACCTCATTCGCCGCCAAAGAAGGGTCTTGGGTTGCCTACCGGCGACCGGCCCTCCTTTGTGAATGCAAACTCGCTGGTCAGCCCCCTGTCTCCAGCGACAGATAACAGCCAGTTCAAGATCCCAAGCCGTCCTCGTTCGCCACAGGAGTCCCGTACGTCGCCTCATCTTACGCCTTCGAAACCTCCATCCCCGCCTCCGCCAAGACGGTCTGTAGAGCTTAGATGGGACCGAGACGCCAAGGATGGTGGCAGGCCCGTCCCACCGCCGGTGAACCGGGCAGACAAACCGCTGATAGGGGCCGCTCGCTATTCCCTTTTCTCGAAGCCTAGCCAGGTCGCCAATGTGCCCATCAACTCCATTGACAAGATCTCCCCCTTCAACAGCCCGCCTGGTAGTAGCGGGACGACGGACGATGATATGCCCCCCAGCTTGCCCACCCGACCCACCACGCAGCGGGACAGGATACCGCGGTCGAACACGTTTCAGGCGACCTCTGAACCGTTTGAAACACCGCCCGTCCATCGTTCGGTGGCTGGAAGAAGACTTGGAAGAGAGAGTGTTAATGGTACAGCTGGGGAACAGCCCACAGGCGAGCAGCCGCCAGCGCTTCCGGCAAGACCGCAAAGCATGATAGACTCGGGCCGTGCGATGCAGGTGGCTTCGGCACCGCCACCGCGACCACCCCGACCGGTGCTGAACACGAGCTACCCTCACGATATCGGGGCAGCTGGTCCAGCCGCGCAGAAGAGGATCGCTTCAACGCCCACCTCACATGCTCCCGCCCCTATCCCAAGGCTCAATGGTAGGGCCATGACCTTCGACGTGGAACGGATTCCGAGTAGGAGCGTCAGCGAATTTCGGGGCCCAGCCGCGCCCTCTACCCCCGTGGAGTCTCGAGCCCCGGATGCGCAGTCGAGGGGTGACGTGTCTGCGCCAGTCACCACGGCCTACCCAGACACATCACGAACAAACCGCAGCAAGCCATACATTGGGAACGGCGTGCACGAGATCGCGACCAACTATGACAGCCGCCTCTTTGATGTCTGCGGCAGTTTCGTCTGTACGACCGGTGCCTACACGCGAGCATGGAGCGTGCAAGACGGCGAGCTGGTGATGAGCTTGGCCATGGGCGAAGGTCTTAAAGGGACGGCCGTGCTGTTCAAACCCGGGGAGAACGTCGACGAAGAAGGCAAGCGGGTCTGGGTCGGCAACAACAATGGCGAGTTGCTAGAGGCCGATGTGCCGTCGCAAAGCATCGTGAACCAAAAGCCCAATGCCCACGGGCGGTACGAAATCGTCAAGATATATCGGCACTACAACGAGATGTGGACGCTTGACGAGAGCGGCGCCCTGCATGTCTGGGGTCCCGGCGACAAGGGTGTTCCGGACCTGTCCTTGGGTCCCGCCCAGACCTTCCGTGTACCCCGAGGACATACCTTCTCGATAGTCGTGGGCGACGAGCTGTGGCACGCGACAGGCAAGGAAATACGCGTGTTCCTCCCGACGCTTGATGGGCGGACGCAGTTCCAAGTCCTGATACGGCCGCTCGTTCAGGACAGCGCCGGAGAAGTAACGTCGGGCACCATCCTCGCGTCGGAACCAAACAAGGTCTTCTTGGGACACAGCGACGGCAAAGTGAGCATCTACTCGAGGAAAGACTACTCGTGCCTTGGGGTGATGAGTATCAGCCAGTACAAGATCAATTCGCTGGCTGGGGTGGGTCGGCACATGTGGGCTGGCTTCAACACGGGCAAGATGTCGGTGTTCGACATGGAGCCGACGCCGTGGGCTCTCAAGAAGGACTGGCAGGCCCACAAGAATCCCGTCGTCAAGATTGTGGCCGACCGTTCCAGCTTCTACAAGCTGGATCGGTGCCAGGTGCTGTCGCTGGGCGCAGATAACATGCTGCGGGCTTGGGACGGGCTCCTGCAAGATGACTGGCTCGAGAGCAAGATGAAACTCAAAGACGTCGAGTACTGCACCTTTGACAAGATTAAAGCGCTGGTCGTGACGTGGAACGCGGGCGCCTCGACGCCCTACAGCCTGCGGTACTCCGAGTCGGACGCGACGTTCATCCGGGATCTGTTGCAGAGCAGCGACTCGCCGGACATCATTGTCTTTGGGTTCCAAGAGCTTGTGGATCTCGAAGACAAGACGGCCACAGCTAGTGAGTCCAGTGTCCGTGTACCCCCGCATTAGTCTCCTAACATTCTAACCCCTTGGCGACAGAACGCTTCCTGACCAAAAAACCCAAGAAGAAGGAGGGCTCAGACCAAGAACGGATGAGCCACCAGTACCGCGACTGGCGCGATTATCTGGCCCAGAGCCTGGACGACCACATGTCGAGCGGCGGGCTGTACCACATCTTACACACGGCGCCGCTCGTCGGCCTCTTCACGTGCATCTTTGTCAAGGCGGACCTCCGCGAGCGCATCAGCAACCTCAGCAGCGCCGAGGTCAAGCGCGGCATGGGCGGGCTGCACGGCAACAAGGGCGGCATCGTGGTGCGCTTCATGGTGGACGACACGTCGCTCTGCTTCGTAAACTGCCACCTCGCCGCGGGCCAGACGTCGGCCAACGCGCGGCACAACGACATCGCGGCCATACTGGAGGCGCCGCTCCTCCCGCCGCAGCGCGACGCGGGGGCGCGCATCGACAGCTTCGTGGGCGGCGGCGACGGGTCCATGATCCTGGACCACGAGCTCTGCCTGCTCAACGGCGACCTCAACTACCGCATCGACACGATGAGCCGCGACACGGTGGTGGCGGCGGTCAAGGCGGGCAACCTGGCCAAGCTGCTGGAGCGCGACCAGCTGCTGGTGGCGCGGCGGCGCAACCCGGCGTTCCGGCTGCGGGCGTTCGAGGAGCAGGCCATCTCGTTCGCGCCGACGTACAAGTACGACGTGGGCACGGACAACTACGACACGAGCGACAAGCGGCGCAGCCCGGCGTGGTGCGACCGGCTGCTGTACCGGTGCGGCGGGGGCCGCGGCCGCGTCGAGCAGCTCGACTACCGGCGGCACGAGGTGCGCGTGTCGGACCACCGGCCCGTCAGCGGCCGCTTCCGCTTCCGCGTCAAGCGCATCGATCCCAGGAGGAGGGCGGCCGCGTGGGTGGAGTGCCAGCAGCGGTGGGAGGAGCTGAGGGGGAGGGAGGCCGAGGCCGAGAAGTGAGTTATTATTATCATTTTCCCCTCCAGCCACCCACTACTGCGTGTATCTCGGTCGATGACTGACTGAATGGCAACAGAATGTTCTACTTGACTCGAGTGGTTGGCTATGACAAGGCGACGGCGCAGCGTCTGGTTAATGAGCGGACACCGAGGAGGGTCCATCGGAGCCCCAGTCGGCATCGGGAATGATGACAGGGACGGCAACACCGCTAATGAATGAATGTACGGTATGGGATATTGGTGTTACGCTCTGGAGTGGACCAGCTTATTAGAGATGCATACCCCCTGGAGTTGGGTTGGGAAACCATGGGAAGACTAGGGTAGAGGGGCTGGCTTGAAATGTGACTTGACTTTTGAGAGCGACGGTGTGTTTGGCTGCCCTCGATCTGATCTGCTTCGTGAGCATGGCTGTCTACAAAATACCTAAATCTCTGCTGTGGCTCTTTCGAGAAACAAGCGTTGTGAATGCGAGGCCTCGACTTGTTAAACAAGCTCACAAGCCGCGTGAGAATGGCTTATGTTCCTTTCCTACCGGGGCTGGAGCTCGAAGCATGATGTCATTGTTGCCTTCGGATAGCTTATGTCCCTCTAGGGTAGACACTTGCACCATCACAAAAGAGCTTTGAGGTTACCTTGATCGGAATCAGTGAGCCTCCCCCAAGTCCGAGTCCGAGCCCGAGCCGAATCATCAATCATCAACGCCGCATCAGGTTGGGCTGCAACCATCGGTACCACTGCAGGCAAGTGAAGGACAGTGTACTGCAGTTGGTCGTTCGTGAACCCGAACCTGACCCTACCTGCGACTGCTTGATTCCGCAAACACAAACAATTGGCAGTCTCAAGCGTAAGAGGATCAGATGCAGATGCGACATGAACCCCCCAATAGGCGTCCCTGATTAATAATTGTCGAAAGACAAGAGATCATATCCCGAATACCTACATGAGAGGCATTCATTTGCTGTGCAACCAGCTTACCTCTATTACAGGAGCGTCGCCCACTTTCTCACAACGCCTTGCCTCGCACGTTTGGATGCGCCCTCTCGCACGAGCTACATCTGGCTTGAGGACCACCAGCATCACCAGGCTACTTCACATCCCATCCTCCCCAAGAATGGCTTCCGCCACGGATCTCCCGTACAAGATGCACGTCACCCCCGACAACACGGGGCTTTGGCACGTCAAGCAGACCGACGAGGCAGCCAAGAAGGCTTCGGAACTGCTTCAAGAGGACATGGAGGTTCGTCCTGACCTGACTCGACATCCTCTTGCTTTCCAACACAGACTAACCCCCCCCTCCCACAGAAACATCACGTTTTCTTCAACCTCGACGGCTTCCATAACCACGTACGCCCTCCTTCACCCCCGCTCTCAAACAAATCACAGCCATATCTCTAATACGGCCACCGCTACCCTCCACACAGATCCCGCATCACATCCTAGCACTCTACGGCACCGCCGCCCCAACCCCAGCCCTCCAAGCCGCCTACGACCACAACGCAAGCTACCAGCGCCCGGCCCTCCCTCCCCACTCCACCACCTCCACCACCGCCACCATCACCTTCCACCCCTGGCCAGCCGCCGCCAAGGCCTACCTCGGCAAGGAAGAGTACTACCCCGATTTCCTGCGCTTCTTCCAGTCCGAGATCAAGGCCCTCGGCTCGTGGCAGACCGTCGTGACCCGCTATCTCTTTTCCAACCATGACGACGACGATAACGACGAGATGCTAGTCCGCCTCTTCGCCGGCTTCCTGCACCCGCTCATCCAGCTCATGTACGGTGTCGAATGGCGCCAGGAGGCCATCGTCGCCGAGGCGCTGGCGCAGGCGGCGGTGCATGGCGGGGATATAGGGGAGTTTCTGAGGGAGGCTGAGCAGCGGGCTAGTTCTTCTTCTTCTTCTTCTAGTACTATTAGCAAGAGTCCCTCCGTGATGGAGTTGGTGGAAGAGGTGCGGGGCAGCGAGCGGCTGAGGGCGGCGGCGCGGAACGGGGACGCCAACAAGGTCCGCGACGGCGTGCTGGTGCGCGCCAGGGAGGACATGGTTGCGCTCGCGGCCAGGGTGCGGGTCCGGCCGGACGAGGTCGAGGAAAGGACGGCTGAGATGTTTGATGCCGCGCTGTTTGTCGCGGCGGCTGCGGCGTTGGTTAAGGAGAAGGAGGGGAAGGTGCCCAAGTTTGACTTCTTTTTGATGTGAGTTTCGTTCTCTCTGTCTCTCTCTTTCTTTTTGTGTGTGTATGTGTGTGTGTGTTTGGTTGAATGTGTGCATGTACAGCAGCATCAGTGTAAAACTGACAACGGTTTGACAGGCACCATGTCAACGCGAGCCCCATCTTCGTCACGCTCAACGCCCAGGACTGGATCCCTGCCGAGACCAAGGCCCGGCTGCTGGAGTGGAAGATCCGGATGGATCTGCTGCAGTATGCTGCGCGCGGAGTGCCGGAGCTGTCGCAGGAAAAGCTTGCCGCCTACCAGCCCAAGAAGCCCGATGCTGGGGGCTCACTCGCCGGTAGGACACACCGTCTCATGCCCCTGTTCGAGAACAGATACTGATGTGATGATCCCGCTAGAGATTATCGCCCGCCTACACAGCTTCCGAGATGACGGGCATGCCATCAAGCTGGGCCGGGCGACGGTTGTGTGCCACAACATCTGCAAAGCGTATGAGAAGGATGGTGGTAAAGACTGGCTCAAGGTAAAGGGGGACGATATGTGGAAGAGAGTCTGCCATTTGGTTGTAGACTCGGTTGAAGCGCCGGGACCCAATTGGGTGCGCAGCTGTGGATTTGACGAAGCTTGGAAGGTATGTCCGCCGGGTCGACGAGCGTAGCGATGCTGAGTGCACAAGCTAACTGATGGCAGGATGTCCCCGATCTCTAGGACGGAAGGCTGAAATTGACTCAGCATGGTAATGGACGTAGTGGACTCGCAAACCATGCATGGTATCAACCTGTATTCCAGACGCCTTTTCCATGCCCCCGACCTATTCTAGCCCGACCCACTCCTCTTCGCTCACAGCGTCTTCCTGCATGATGTCGTGTATGGTCACCTCCTTGGACGGTGGTAATGCTTTCATGGCAGCCCCTTCCACACCGCCAACCACACCGCCAACCGGCCTGTCCCTCGCCTGGCCAAGCAGGTAGTCCACCATGTAGACGTTCTCGTCCGCCAGCCGCCTGATCTCATCCTTCATCTTGGCCACGGCTCGCGCCACAATCCGGAGCTCCACGTCCACCTTGCCGCGGTTGGCCGTCAGCCACGCGCCGTGCTTGTCCACCAGCGCCTTGATCCAAAGCAGGCAGAACTCGACGTGCGGCGACTGCTCCGTCTGCGCAGCCACGTACCGCAGGAGCCGCGCCACGTACACGGTCGGGAAGTGCTCGACCACTAGCCCAATGTCCGTGTACGGAATCGCCTGGAACACGCGCTGAATCAGCCCGGCCTCGTTCAAGCGGAACGCCATGACGAGCGCCTTGAGATAATCCCTCTCCTGCTCGAGCACGGCGAGCGTCGAGGCGGGCGTGATCTCCATGTTCAGGTCGAACGGGTCGAACTGGACCGTGCTGTCGAGGCTGTAGATCAACAGACCCTCTGTGGACGCGGCGCAGAACGAGGTGCCGCTTGGCGAGAACGCCACGCCCGTGACCCTCACCTCTGGCGTCTTCCTCCTGGCCGATGGGTCGCCGCGCTTGGACCCGGGCAAGGACCTGTCTATCCTGTCCTCCAAGTCCGAGGCCTCGCCTTGTTCGTCGAGGAGTCCAGAGGGCCCTGCCTCGGTGAGCAGCTTGCTGTTGAGGAACTCTTGAGTGCCCGAGAGCGACAGGTTCACGCTCACGGTGAACTTCTTGAGGAGCACCATGGTGGTTACCGAGTACAGGCAGATGTACTTGCTGTTCCCGCCTGCCAAGAGGCAGCTCCCGTCCATGCTGTAGCGGATCGTATTGAAGCTCTTGGTTCCAGCCACGTTCGCAGCCGCCCTCCGGTCCGTGATTCTCCGTCCTCCTGAAACATCACGACGGCCGTCCACCCCCGAGACCTGTTGAGCTTCCGAGACAGACCAGAAGGATAACTGACCGTCCAACGTGGAAATGGCAACCTGCAGCGAGTCAGGCCTGAAAGCGATATCCAGAACATCGGACTGCAGCTGGAGAGGCTCGCTGGTCTGTGTCCTGTTGAAGATGGACCATATCCTTGCCGTCCTGTCCCAGCTGCCGCTCACCAAAAGGCCGCCGTTCGGGGCAAAGGCAAGAGACGAGACCGGGCCCTCGTGACCCGAAAGCCGGTCGAGGAGCTGGCCTGTTTGGACAGACCAGATGTGGATGTCAAACGAGTCAATTGACCCTGCAGCGACGACTTCTCCACTGGGGTCAACCGCCATACAGGAGAATGACAGCCTCTCGGGCGCGGTGAAGGTCCTGAAGTTCCGAAACCTGATGAGATCCCAGGCCCTGATGGAACCGTCCAGACTCGCCGTGAAGAGGACGTTGCCCTTCTTTGCAAACTCGCACGCTGTTATACCGCTGGTATGCTCGGTGAATGTGACAATGCAGAAGCCTGATTCAATGTCCCAGACCTTGATCTTGCCGTCGTCTGCCGTCGTGACGATGCGCTGGCCGTCGGGCGAGTAAACGAGGGCGTTCATCGAGTCAAAGTGCCCTTGCTGCTTGAGGATATACGACTCGGACTGCCATTCCCACACCAACAGCTGACCCAGTTTGGAAGCGCCAAACGCCAGCCACTCTCCGCTCTTGTTGATGGTCACAAAGTCGATCTCGTTTTGTGAGATGCTGAGGGTATGGATCATGTTGAAGTCGGGCATTTCGTACAGACCGAAGATGCCGTTCGAGAAGCCGGCGACAAGCAGGTTCGACTCGGGATGAAAGTCGGCACATTGGACGGTCGCCGCGTTCTGCATAAAGTAGTGCCGGTTGACGATGCGCCACTGCATGTCCTCCTCATCCAGCATGTCGTCCTCTTCCCGGCCCGGTTTCGCAGTGTACTGCCAGTCAAAAACGGCGCCATCCTTGCTGACGGTGTAGATTGTTTCCTGGTCCTTGGAGAACCAAGCGCCCACCACTCCCTGCCTGTGACCTGACAGGACGGTGGGCGTGAAGCCCTCCTCCGGGTTGAGACTCCATATCCTGGCCGTTAGGTCCTTGGAGGCGCTGAGGAAGAACCTCGAGTCGCTCGACCACTCGATATGCCGGACGTCGTCAAAGTGTTGTGTGTGGGAGTGGTGGCGCACGAAGGGCGCAAACTCGAGGTCGCCTTCGGCGTTGGAATCCGGCGTGGATGGAACGTGCCAAAGCTCGATTTTCCTCCCCAGACCAACCACAAAATGCCGCCCCGAGGGTGAAAAAGAAAGCGCCGTCACGTGCGACCTAAAGGAGAAGTGGTAGAGCACAATACGACGCGGAACGTGTGTCAGGACGGCCTGGCCATCTTCGTCGATCGATAGGAGGAGGTTGCCCTGGGGGGTCAGGCCTATCCTCGAGATGTTTTTTCGGTGGGCGAACGGGAGGGTGTAAGACTTGTTACTAATCTCAGAGTTAGCGCATCAAGCAGTCAAGAAGCAGGATGCCATGTCCCCTCTATAGGAGTCCTGCGAGGAGGAACCGAGATGCTTACTCGACGAGGTTGAAGACGGTGACTCGGTTACCGACGGGCGAGTACAAATGGGTGCCGTCAAGGCTGAACAGGAGGTTTCCCCGACAGTAGACCGTCCCCAGAAGATTGAAGAATTTGAAATCCGTCTTCATGGTCGCCGACAATTCATCTCTTGACGAAAGAGAAAAGACCTGTCGCACGGCTCCAACCGCCAATCGCCTGACATCCACAGCCTGGTGGCTCGAACAACTTTTTAGCGGGGCCGGCAAATCCCATCTGCCGCCCTCGCAGGCCATTGGTTCATTGGCTGGCTCACCCCCCCAGTGTTCTGCCGACGACTGGGGGAGTGGAATCTTAGCGTCGAGGCACAGAGGTGGTCCGTGCACGACAGCTGGGCTGGAAATTTGACGGCTGAAAACCCCTGAAAGCACAAGCTCCGCTCTCGATTTCGTACCGCTCAACTCCAGTCCATCGTCCGCGACACCGCCCTTCCCACTCCAGCGACCTCCCTCCTCAATCACCCTCGCTGCTCTTTTTGGCAGTAGATTTTCGATACCCCCCATCCATCTTACTTCGTTTTCGATCAGTACTTAGCTCGAGATGGCTCCAGCCGCCGCCGAGAGCGCGTCGCCGATCGGCATTGCGAACCTGCCCAACCAGCGGCACAAGATTGTCGCTAAGAGGGGGGCCGCCTTCACCATCATGGTCAGGATACCGTGCCCCTTTGGCTCTGGCGTGTGTTCTGACCGTTTGCTGCTAGGTCGCTGGCGAGTCCGGGCTGGGCAAGACCACCTTCATCAACACGCTCTTCTCCACCACAATCAAGAACTATGCCGACCACAAGCGCCGGCACCAGAAGCAGATTGACAAGACGGTCGAGATCGAGATTACCAAGGCTGAGCTGGAGGAGAAGTTCTTCAAGGGTGCGAATCAGCAATGCGTACCAGATGGCTATAATGGGCTCTGCGCTGACCGGCAGCTAGTTCGCCTGACTGTCATCGACACCCCTGGCTTCGGCGACTATGTCAACAACCGCGACTCGTGGATGCCCATCATCGAGTTCCTCGACGACCAGCACGAGTCGTACATGCTTCAGGAGCAGCAGCCGCGCCGCCAGGACAAGATCGACCTCCGCGTGCACGCCTGCCTCTACTTCATCCGCCCCACCGGCCACACGCTCAAGCCCCTCGACATCGAGGTCATGAAGCGTCTGTGCTCGCGCGTGAACCTCATCCCAGTCATTGCCAAGGCCGACACTCTCAGTCCCGCGGACCTGGCCAAGTTCAAGTCGAGGGTGAGCACGATCACCCCTCCCGCGCTCGAGCATCCCGGCCTGTCATGCTAACCCAACCGCTCTCAGATCCGTGCTGTTATCGAGGCGCAGAACATCAAGATTTATCAGCCCCCGGTTGAGGAGGATGACGAGGCGGCCGCCCAGCACGCCCGCAGCCTGATGACCGCCATGCCTTTCGCCGTCATTGGCTCGGAGAAGGACGTCAAGACAAACGACGGACGCATCGTCAAGGGCCGCCAATACTCGTGGGGCGTGGCCGAGGTCGAGAACGAGGACCACTGCGACTTCAAGAAGCTGCGGTCCATCCTGATCCGCACCCACATGCTGGACCTGATCCACACTACCGAGGAGCTGCACTACGAGGCGTACCGCGCCCAGCAGATGGAGACGCGCAAGTTTGGCGAGGCGCGCCCCAGAAAGCTCGACAACCCCAAGTTCAAGGAGGAGGAGGAGGCACTGCGCAAGCGCTTCACGGAGCAGGTCAAGATTGAGGAGCAGCGTTTCCGGCAATGGGAGCAGAAACTCATTGCCGAGCGCGACCGACTCAACAAGGATCTCGAGCAGACTCACGCCCAGATCAAGCAGCTCGAGTCGGAGCTCGAGCAGCTCCAGGGTAGCGCTGTCCGCAGCCACGGCCGTCGCTAGGGTCACCACACCGTGGCTCCGAGATTTTCAGATATCCAGTTTGATCCAATCAGGCGGAAATAGGCATCGTCCACACTCGAGGTCCCTCTACCCTGTTTCCCTGCTCTGTTCACTATGGGTCAGGCATCGGGATGTATTCCTGAGGGCCGTGGCTTAGTGTGTGGCAAACAGACGAGGGCTACCCTCCCGTGTCGATCGCCTTGGTCCTTTTCTTTTTGTGCCCTGTTTCTTTATACTACCCTCTCACGTTATTCGTTAGGCAAACGGGAAAAGGTGTGCAGATTCTCGGGGGTTACAGGGGAGCCTGGTGACTAGTATGACTAGTACGCCAGGTCTTTCAGGATGTCGTCCTCGACGGACACAGCCTGCCCTTCTAGCCGGGCGTTTTTCGGGAGCCCCCTTTTATTTCGACTTAGGAACGATGTAATTTAAGCTGCGGCCCCCTTTCATGATACCAGATAATGAGAAAGGGCGCCTGTCTCGAAGTCTGCCAACATTGATAGTTGAGACGCAGCTTCATTGCGATTTCGTCAAGTCCATATTCGTGAAAAAGATGCTGCCTGTTGTAATGACGACACTCGGTACAAGATCGCCAGAAACGCCAGCCCACTCCACTGATCAAGACGAGCAAAGGAAAACCACTTGTCCCTGGCTACCTTACACGGCATCCATGCTCGCCCTCGTCGTCAGTTGCTCGTTCTTGTTCCCAAGCTTGGATATCTGCAAAAACGCGTCGACCCCGTACCCCTCCAGGCTATGCAGCGCAAGACTCCCCGCCCAGTACTCGGCGTACACCCTGCTCAGGGGCAGGCCCATGCCCAGCCGCAGGTTGGGTGGCCGGCTCGACAGCGAGGCGAGTGAGCTGTTGACGTCCTGGCCTATCTCGGCGCCTGCCGCACCGCCCTGGTTGGTGCTGCTGCTGCTGCTGCTGCTATGTGCATCTGCATGTGTGTGCGAAGGATGATGGCCGTGTCCGCCGACCTGCCACTCCTGCATGGTCGCGGCCATCTTGGGCACCTTGCCCAGGTTGGCGAGGATCTTGTCGCTCGCGGGGCCCTTGCTGAACGACCACAGATAGGGCAGGTTCTGCCGCGGGATGCCGCCGCCCTGGTCCGAGATGCGGATGATGACGTGCTGGTTGCTCTCGCAGATGGTGACTTTGATCGGCGGCGGCGGCGGCGGCGGCAGCAAGAGCGGGGCGGCGGCACTGTTGTCGTCGTCGACGTCGACGGTGGTGTTCTTGCGTCGCCGCCGTTGGTGCTTCTCGACTACGGCCTGTACCGAGTTGCGCAGCAGCTCGCCGATGATGTACTCGAGATGGGTGAGGATGTAGGGGAAATTTGCGTCCAGGTGGCCGTCGATGCGGATCTCGGGGAGGGCGACGTCGGGCCCGTAGGCGCGCTGCAGGATCTCGCGCACCGCGTAGCCGCAGCGCGAGACGACATCCTTGGCGACGCACTTGAGGAAGACTTGGCCTATGAACTCGGATTCGGACAGCTTCGCGCCGGGGGAGAACCACGGCGCGTGGAAAGCATCGGACAGGGCGAGGTGCTGCTCGGCGATGACGCGGCGGGAGATACGCTGTGGGCGAAGGATGTTAGCGAAGGAGTCAACAATAGGGGATCTAGTCGAGGAACACTGACCGACCGAAGATTGGTGTTCATGAAGTTGTCTAGCTCGGCTGGGTCCATGAGGCCGCTGCTTTCGAGAATGCCCATTGCCAGCTTGGGGATGACGGTCAGATGGGCCTTGAGCATGGATCGTATTGTCCGGCAAAAGCATTCATTGTCTTCGAGTGTTTTGATATCCTTCACTTTTCGAAACGTGTCGAAGGCAGTGTAGTACAGGTCGTACACCTCGTTGATGTGTGGGTTTGTGACGACGACATAGGGCAGCTGCTGCATGTCGCGGATCCGGTGGGCGATCCTAAGCGCAAATCAGTCAGCGAGATTGTCATAGTAGGGGCAACTTGGAGTAAGACCTACCTCGTTGGCAGCTCAGTCCGTACGTAGTTGGCCGAGCTGATCAGCCGTGACTCGGTCAGCGATCGGCCAAACACCATGAGCTGGCGCAGACTTATGGGCCGAGCTTCCTTCGCGACCCATCTGATGCAAACACAAGTTAGCACACCGTTACAGACAGTCGTCAAGACATACTGAGGGTATCGTACTCGTCCAGGACAGACATCATCCGCCATTTCGGGCTATGAGTGTGCGACAACCGCAGCATTGGCACCATGGATCGACCCGGAAGGAAGGAACCCGCTGCCATGCGCAGCTGGCCTGGCCTGCTAATCATCCGGGCGAGTGCCGTGGCATTGTGCACCGAGAAGCGCGGCATGCCGTTGCTGCCATGCGTGAGAGTGATAGTGATATGAGTGGTCGGGAAACGGCGTTCGGGTTCCGTGGTCGACTGGAAGCTGGAGTACCTATTTGAAGGTGAGGGCTAGCGATGCCGAGCAACGCGGCATTGGGGAGGGAATGGCACTTTGTGTCGAGAGCTGCCAGTCGAGCCAGTATGACTCAAAGATTGGGCGGAACAGCTATACTGGGCGCATACCCCAATGCGCCGATGCCCATGGTGTAGCACGTTCGTGTGAGTGTTGCTGGGTGATGCTGCGATATCGCATCTAATTGCACTTCGGACCATTGGACGCTGCCTCATCAGTCTTAGTTACCCCACATCTTGCTGCAGGCGGGGACATGTGAACCGAGATAGTGCGGATTTCCTGTGACACAATAAAGCACACGCCACATTGTGGTTAATACTCGGCAGTGTGTGAGATCTTTCTACCGGGTTTTGTCTTCAGAAATCTGGCCAGCTCGCCAGCTGACTGAAATGGATTCTTAGACAATCACTGAGTTTGCACTTACGTTTGCTGGCAGAGGTGGAGGCTTATACATTGGTTCGGCTTCCTTGCAACATGCTTCTCATCAATACAGTGCTTATGCGCGGTGCACTAACTGTGTCAACTCCATCCAGACAGGGCACCTGAGTCTTGGCTCTTCACAACTTATGCTCAAAACCTGAGTCGCAAGCTGTGCATCGAGGTGTGAAAGGGGGGCTCCAGCAGCTAAGCAGCCTCACGTACAGGTTGCTCCAAAATGTTTTGTGCGCAAAGCTTAAGCTATCAATGATTTTAGAAGTGCACAGTTAAGACAATACCGTCACATTGCAGAATGGTCAGCTCTCGCTTCGGCCTTCAGCGTTGCCTTTGAGATGGTCTTGCCTTCTGCTGGAACTCTCGGCACCCCACGTCATTGGAGGGGCTCACATGGCCGTCCAAGTTGTCTCGGGGACAAGACGTTAGGGTGGTACCGTATGCACTGCTCAGAATATCGTCTGGTACAGCAGACACAAAGGCGTAATGCAGAAGTAGCCCACTGACAAGCCAAGTCTCGAGGTACGAAGGTCGCCAGGGGACCGAGTCGCCCGAAATGTGTGCCGAATGGCAAGCCCCAAAAGCTGGAGCCGTGCGTGCTGCGCCCACTTTGCAACACCGGGGGCCAGAGCAGAGCTGCTGCAGTGGTTCCAGTTCTCTTTCTACGAGACGCCCCTCCATCTTAGAACTTCATTACTTGTTGCTCGGCTGACCTTCCACAGCGCTTTCAGACCGACTGTGTCTTGTTGCTGCTGTCGCCTGCACAACCTCCGCCAACGGGCCACCAGACCTGGCTTCTTTGTATCAACATTTCCACCTCATCTTTATCTGGGTTTGCATTCCGGTTTGCCGGCAACTGCCCTGGCGCTCTTTCAGCGTGCGCAGCTCCCTGAGGTGCCCTACTAATCCGCCATCGCCGGCCTGCGCCTTCCCACGAACGCGACCCCTCCAGGATGGTGAGTGCATCTGCTGGAGGATTTGGAACCGGCCCACCACGTTTCCCCCCCTTTGCCTTCATATTTCTTGCGGGTCTTCACTCTTCATCCTCCAAACCTCTTTCCTCTGTTCCTGCCTCATTGACGGTCATTGCCAACGCTTGCACTCGCCACGCATCTCCCCCACCAAATTACAAACATGGGCGAGCATGTCCCGCCAACCGGCGCCCTCGCTAACCTTACCCTCCAGGACGACAACCAGAACATCGAGGCCGCGTCGCCTAATGCCATGGCGATAGATGCAAACCCAGATCAGTCGAATGGAGTCGAATCCGACGGTGTCGTCGTTCCTACCCCCGAAGAAGAGCCAATGGAGAGCGACACCCTGCTCGCAACCGACTGTATGCTGCCCGGTTGCCCCCCTCTTCCCAACCCCCGCCCGCTCTGACTCGCCGCAGATGAGGCCATGAAAGAGCATGTGCTCCCGCCGCTGATAGAAGAGCCCAAGATCCTCGAGGATCAGGTCCACACATGGTCGGTCGAAGGATGGCGGACGCTGAATAAGAAAGAGCATGGCCCAATCTTCCACGCGGGCGGCTACCCATGGTACGCGACAACCTTTGCCCTAGTACCCTCCAACAGTAAGAGACTACTAACACCCAGTCCAGGCGGATCCTGCTCTTCCCGTTTGGCAACAATGTCCTCGACCAGTGCTCCATCTACCTCGAACATGGCTTCGACGCCAACAGCGTCCCCGAAGACTGGAGCTGCTGCGTGCAGTTTGCGCTCGTCTTGTGGAATAAGGACCACCCCAGCATCCTCTTCCAGCATTCCGCCCACCACCGTTTCACAAAGGAGGAGAGCGACTGGGGTTTCACCCGGTTCCTGGAGACGCGAAAAATGTTCAACACGGTTTGGGAACACGGGGACAGGCCGCTGGTGGAGAACGACTGCGCCAACATCAGCGCATATGTCCGTGTCGTCGAGGACGAGACTGGCGTGCTATGGCACAACTTCAACAACTACGATTCCAAAAAGGAGACGGGCTACGTTGGTCTCAAAAACCAAGGCGCCACGTGCTACCTCAACTCGCTCTTGCAGTCATTATACTTCACAAGTGCCTTCCGCAAGGTACTGTCCGTGGTCTCCCCAGCACTCGTCGAGCCCAGCTAACGTCCAATAGGCCATCTACAGTATCCCCACGGAACACGACGAGAACATGAGCAACAGTGCCTACACGCTGCAAAGGCTGTTCTACCAATTGCAGACCTCCAACACGGCCGTGGGCACAGCCGAGCTCACAAAGTCTTTCGGCTGGGAGACGCGCCACATCTTTGAGCAGCAGGACGTGCAGGAGCTCTCGCGGAAACTCATCGACCAAATGGAGAAGAAGATGAAGGGCACCGAATTCGAGAAGGCGTTGCCGCAAATGTTCAGCGGCAAGATCAAGACGTACATCTCTTGCATCAACGTCCCGTACGAGTCGAGCCGGATCGAGGATTTCTGGGACGTGCAACTGAACGTCAACGGGAACGAGAATTTGCTGGACAGTTTTCGGGACTACATCCAGGTGGAGAAGCTCGATGGTGAGAACCAATATTTTGCCGGCGACGAATACAAGTTGCAAGACGCCAAAAAGGGCGTCATTTTCCAGAGCTTCCCGGATGTCCTGCACCTGCAGCTGAAGCGGTTCGAGTACGACATACAACGCGACGCCATGATGAAGATCAACGACAGGCACGAGTTCCCGGAGGAGTTTGACGCCTCGCCTTACCTGGACAACGATGCTGACACGTCGGAGTCGTGGGAATACCAGCTACACGGCGTCCTCGTACATAGCGGGGACCTGAATGCGGGCCATTACTACGCCTTCATAAAACCCAACAAAGAAGGCTGGTGGTACAAGTACGACGATGACAAGGTCACCAAGGCCACCAAACGGGAAGTTCTCGAGGAGAACTTTGGCGGTCCGTTCAAGCTGCCCAATGGCCAAGTGCGGCCCCTTGGAAGCAAGAAGGGGCCGCTGATGAGGCCCAACAGCGCCTACATGCTGGTGTACATCCGCAAGTCGAGGCTCGACAAGATCCTTTGCCCAGTCACAGAGGAAGACACTCCAGCGCATCTCCGTAAGTTCCACAGCCCCTGCGTTTTTCGGGCGACCCCGGATGCTGATGCTCTGGTACAGGGAATCGGTTCGAGGAAGAGTACGCCGCTCGAGAGGCTCGACGCAAGGAGAGGGAAGAGCAGCATCTCTATCTGGGGGTGAAAGCTATCACGGAAGCGACTTTCCAGCAACATGGCAGTACCGACCTTGGCGACTTTGAGGCGACGCCCGACCAGGATCCCGCAGCGCCCCGGCTCTACCGCGTCCTCCGCTCGGCACCGATGCAAGATGTGATCGACACAATCGCGGCCGATATTGAGCAGGACCCTCGACGGGTCAGACTTTGGCTCATGGTCAACCGCCAAAACAAGACGATCCGTCCAGATCAACCAATCATGGACCTTCAGCCGAACGTGGAGAAAACGTACAACAACATGTCGGCGCACCGGGACCATGCTCTCCGCGTGTGGGTTGAGGTTGCCGAGCAGGTCAACGCCGATGGTACGGCTATGTGGCCAACATATGGGTCGATGACGAACGGGGTCGTCCTCAAGAACGACCTTATCCTTCTCTTCTTGAAGTGGTTTGACGCCGATTCACAAGCGCTGAGGGGAGTTGGCCACGTTTACATCAGCAAAGAGAAGAAGGTGGAGGAGCTGGTCCCCGTCATCATGAAAAGGATGGGCTGGGACAAGCTATCGAGTGATGAGAAGATCCATCTCTGGGAGGAGATCAAGCCTAACATGATTGAGACCCTAAAAGGGAAGCAGTCCCTCAAGGCGGCAGAACTTCAGGATGGAGATATTGTTTGCTTCCAGCGGCTTCACGATCGCAAGTCTAGGTTGGGGCTGACGGAGAAGGGGGACAAGCAGTCTTCTGAAGAGGTGTAGGTTTCACAGATGGCTGATCTACTACGACAGACGCTGCCGCTGACACTGTGACTTAGCAAACCCTTGGACCGATGCGAAGACGCCAAGGAATACTACGACTTCCTTCTCCACAAGCGGCTGGTTATGTTCCGCGCCCACCCTCAGAGATGCGATGGCGAGAAATACCCGCCTTTTGAAGTGATCCTGAACGCCAAGATGAGCTACGACGGGCTATCGCAGAAGATTGGCGAGAAGCTCGGAGTCGAGCCGACGCATCTGCGCTTCTACACTGTCAATGCCAGCTCGAACAACCCGAGGGCAGCGGTCAAGCGGGGCCAGAACCAGACTCTGGCGACGATTCTCAGCCCGGCGGGCTATGGCCAACTGAGCATGAACCAGCGAAACGACGCGCTGTTCTTCGAGGTGCTCGACATGAGCCTCGCCGAGCTAGACACCAAGAAATGCATCAAGATCATTCTCCTCAGCGAGGGCATCACGAAAGAGGTGAGTGACCTTTACTGTATGCGTGCGGCAGCGAGCTGACCCTCTCTTCCATGCTTAAGGAGCAGTACGATGTCCTGGTTCCCAAGAACGGCCAAGTGGAGGATCTCATCGACTGCTTGATCAAGAAGGCAAAGATCCCCAGCGAGCAAGAGGCCGGGCGGGTCCGCATCTATGAGATCAGCAATCACAAGTTCTTCCGGGAGCTCGAGCGCAACTACCCCGTCATCAGCATCAACGAGTACACGACGGTGATTGGCGAGCGGATACCAAGCGAGGACGCCGAGGTGACGGACCCGACGCACTTCATCTCGGTGTTCCAGTTCCACGGCGAAACCAGCCGGGCGCACGGCATTCCGTTCAAGTTCCTTCTGAAGGAGGGAGAGAAGTTCTCCGAGACCAAGAAGCGGCTGGAGAAGCGGACGGGGCTGAAGGGCAAGAGCTTTGAGAAGATCAAGTTTGCCGTGGTCCGCAGGTCGCAGATGTCCAAGCCGCACTATTTGACAGATGGTAAGCCCCTCCTTGGTATCATGCTCTAAAGTGATGTTCGGATCTAACTCTAGTCCGGCAGACCATATTCTTTGGGACGTGGCAGGGAGCACAGACGATAGCCTCGGTATGGACCACCCTGACCGGACGAGGTCGGTTCGAAACGGCGCCGGGGATCTTTTCCTCAAGGGCTAGACTGGACTGGACGTTGACATCCCCGGGAGGGTATGCATTGTTTTTTTGGGAAAGCAAAGAAGGCAGGCAGGCAGGGAGGCAGGCAGGCAAAGCAGGCAGTTCCCGCATATGATATGTATATCGTTTTGTCATGGCGCCCCGGGCCGCGGGTTGGTTCTTAGCCAAAAGTGGTAAACTTCTTTTGGGAACCATGGTATGCCGTTGTGTTTGGCCGTCTTCCATTTTAAGGGTTTCGTTTTTGTCTTGTCATTGGGGGATCCTTGGGCGGGAGAGAACAGAGGTTGAGGTGGTTGGTTCTCTGGTGGCGAGATCACGCTGCACGATGAAGGATGGCATTGGGTGGGAGATATGGGAGTTGGTAGTTAGGTGTAGTTGTAGGCATGAATATGTTTAGTTATTCCAGGAGATTTGTGAGTAAATACGGTTGGGTAGGGCAGAGTGAATGGTTCTTGTAAGATAGATTGCTGTCAAACTCTGGATCGACTCGGGTTTGGTGTGTTTCGCAACTGAAGCAGTTGATTTCCCCGTCCTTCCACCTACTGAGGCAATACGTGGGGTGTATTGTATGTACAATACAAGTACTGTACATGCTACTGTACTGTACAGTACATTTCCGAGCTTGGCATGTATGCCAAGAATTACGGCACCCGCTCCGGCGTGCAACTTACCGGCATCCCTGCCGCCCCATTCACAGCGGCGAAATCTGATAAGAACTTTCTTTCGATAAACTCTCGTCGATAACTACGGAGATCTTGCGATCCATCCGTACCTTATGCCTACGAAGCGCGACAACAGAGTCGACTCCTGCCCAGCGTAACAAAACAAAGCCGTCTTCCTCACCACGCCATAAGAAACACATAAGCTCGCGAGACGATCAACAACGCAACACACCATGAACTTCCCCGGCGGCGGCGGCGGCGGCGGTATCCCCGGCATCCACTCTCCGACGAGCGGCGGTGCGGTACCACCAGGGTACGACCCGAACGATCCCAACGTGAAATGGGTATGTTTTGTCCTCCTCCTGTTTTGGCCCCTCCGTACCGACCGACTTTGGTTTGGGGGGAGGTGAATGGGGAAAGAGAGGAGAGAGAGGCAGACACAGAGAGAGAGAGTATGGGCTAACAGACTGGTTGGCGGGCGGGCCGCAGCTCTCCAATGCGATGGAATCGTGCTACGTCAAGACGGCCATGAGCGGCGTCATGGGGTTTGCGCTGGGCGGGGTTTTTGGCATGTTTATGGCCTCGGTATGCCATCCCGTTTTCATCTAGCTATGCCTTGGAGTCTGGGAATCTTGGCTAACGGCGGATTGTTTTATTCCTGTTCAGATGGCCTACGACACACCGTATCACGTCCCCGGCGCGCCCGGACCCGGAGCCGGACCCGGACCCGGAGGGGTTCGCGTTCCCGGCGTCGCGTCGTCGGTCGAGCTCTCGTCGCTGCCGCTCCGGAAACAGCTGGCGCACGGGTTCAAGGACATGGGCACGCGGTCGTGGAGCAGCGCCAAGAACTTTGGGGCCGTCGGCGCCCTGTTTGCCGGCATCGAGTGCGGCTTCGAGGGGTTGAGGGCCAAGAACGACATGGGCAACGGCGTGGCGGCCGGGTGTCTGACGGGCGCCATCCTGGCCCGCAACGGCGGGCCGCAGGCGGCCGCGGTCGGGTGCGCCGGCTTTGCGGCGTTTAGCGCCGCGATCGATGCGTGGATGCGGATGCCCAAGGAGGAGGATTAAAATCTGACGGAGGGGTGGGTGTACTGATATTGCTTTTGCGTGTGTTCTCGTTTTTGGCTGTTTGGCCGGGAACGGGGACAGGGCTGGGTGTTTTTGTTGTCCATGGCACTGGCGTTGGGGATAATTTACCTAGACATTGGGTCAGGGGTGTTCCGCTTGGAGCGGGATGTATAGAGGCGACACGGCAGATGGTTGCCATGCTAGAACGGCGCCCAAGATCTCCACTCGATTGTTCAGAGTTGGACAGAAGATGCAGCAGTAATCTGTACTGGAATTCTACTATTCGGAGCCTCACGCATGGAGCTAAGTGGAGGGACAAATATCAAGCAAAACTCCGCTGTTGCTGACACTGAGCTTTACAGTGGGAAGATAACATCCAACAAAAACGCTCCCCTGGTCATACGCTTAGAGTGGTCGATAGACCTGAAACGCGCCAAACTCCCAGTAGGCATTGGTGAATGCCGAAGGGTTGTTGGCGACGAGATCGGTACAGTTCGACGGACCTGTCTTTGTCAGTCCCAGCTCAACCACAGCAAGAAAAAGGGGTTAGGGGACGACATACACCCCGACGAGGCCCATACCGCCTCGGTGAAATAGCCGCACAAGTCGATATTGACAATGATACTCTGATTCCGGAAATGGCTTGCCACATCACAGCTCGTCGACGGGAAGTCGGCCAGCGGCGGGCCCCAGGTGCTCGGGTCAGGGGCCGGGTCTGCTGCAGACGCCGGCAGCGCTGTCAGGCCGCTCTGTATGTTGCGCGGGAAGATCCACGACCGGATCCCCTCGTCCCGCCACTCGAGCGCCACGATGCCGCCGCCGCCGGCGTTGAACTCGGGCCCGTAAGTGCCGGGCCCGCCCGTGACGGTGCAGCCCGTGTTGGAGTTGGTCGCGTTGTGGCAGTCGCCCTGCCCGGCGGTGCCACTCATCTCGCGCCGGACGTCGGACATGGTGCAGCCGTCGGTGGTGTGCAGCGCGACGAGGTTGCCGCTCGGCGCCTCGTTTACGGCCTCCATGATGTCGATCTCGCCGTTGGTGGGCCAGTTGTTGGGGCTGCGCTTGTTCGTTAGGGCTCTCTCACTTCCCTTTTCCCCCAGAATTCAGCGCAAAGGGGTACAGACTCTGTCAGCCAGAGGGCTGGCCATGTGCCGCACCCGTGGGGAGTGTGTTTGACGTCGAAGAGGAACAGGCCGGGCCCGTACTGGGCTCTGGACTCGAGCCGGACGGAGAAGCGGCCGGTGGAGGCGTCGGGCTCGGAGCCGGGCCCAACTGTAGTGTCAACCTTGACTATGGCTGTGTTTTGTGTTGCAAAGGTGAGGTTCTGCGCAGTGAGCAGATGTGCCTCAAGAAAGGGGGGCGTCCGGACAATCACTTACATAGGTCCTGGCGTAGGCCGGGTCGACATAATGGACGAAGCCCCCAGCTGGAGACTCATCAGTCTCCCGAATCAATACCAGGGTGGATCAGAGGCAATACCAGGATCGTAATCGTGAAAGTAGTTGAACTTGTCAAAGAAGGATGTCCCCGAGTCTGTCCAGTCAGCCTCATCCTTCTTCTACCCCTGAATCGTCACCCAACCCAAAGTATCCCAGAAATTAAACTTACAAGTGTCAATCAGCGTGTAGTTGAGCCTCGAATAGTCGGGATATGCGTTTGCGCTGCTGCTCGCCCTCGTGCCAACAACAGCACCGACGACAACGGCCACTACCACAATGACGGCCGTCACGGCGATGATCCATATCCTCCGCGACCAGCCCCGAGGATCCCACGGCGATCTTGACGACAACCAATACTGCGACTCCTGAGTTGATACCATCGGATCGTTCTGTTTCATCCTCTATTTCCAAGGAACGATGTGGGTATGTGTATGTGTAAGATGGAAAGATGAGACACCACAGTTGATGGGGTGGAGAGGGGGGGGGGAGACCAAGAAATGTATCCTATGCATTCCATGTAAGATATGAGCAGCTTTGCTTGAGCGGGCGCCTGCAGAGATGCAGGCACCATATAACCCGGCCGCCATGCATCCATCAACTCACCTTCCATCTCGTATTCCTGCCCCAAATCCATGTGAAGAGTCCTTCCTGAGGTATACACGGATAGGGGCACCGCCTTCCCAATCCCATCACATACATGCACTGATACGACAGACAATCTCGCGGTAACGAGAGCCGGATCAAGCACACAAGCCGTGCTGCGCCACACCACCGGACTTATCGGTGCCATAGACACTGGTTCCCTGCAGCACATACACAGACTCGACCAGCATGGAAAGGATGGGTTTGCTGGCACAAGGACCGAAGACTAATAAAGCAGCATACCAGCCGCCCTCGGTAAAACTCTCAACGACCAACGGGCCGAAGGCAGCAACATGTCTGCCAGATTGCGCTGCCTACCCATTCCCATTGAGTCACAAAGGCTGACGCGGTTTCGGCTCGTTCGGGGCAGCAGTGGTACTTGGCGGAGAGGGCGGGCTGACCGTGCCTCCGGAGGAGCGAGGGAGCACCAAAGCAAAGAATGGCAGAACATCACAAACCCGTCACAACGGTCCGAGTGACGCAAGATAAATCCATCCGCTTTTTGATCAAACGCCTAATATTCTCCTTTGGTTCCATCCGGGGTAGACAACAGCCGCGAGTAGGTGGTGCCCCCATCCCATGGACTCCATATGCGATACAGCTCACCAATCACGCCGCCCACGCCCCCACACTCCATCACTCCTCATCATCATCCACCCGACTCCTCTTGGACTGCCTCGCGTCATCCTCCTGCACCAGCCCATACCCGCGCTTCGACGAAGCCGACGCCGCCGGAGCCGCCGCCGTAGTCCCCTGCTGCACCTCCGACAAGAACTTGTCCACATTAAACGGGTCCGCCTCCTCCTTCTCAAACTGCACCGGCCCCTCCCTCACCTCGGCCTCGCCCGTGCCCTTGAACGTGCCCCGCCCGAGCGCCTCGCCAAACCTGGCGCCGCCCTTCTGGATCCTCGCCATCTCCCTGTCCCCGGCGGCCTCGTCGTCGCCGTCGTCGTCGCCCTCGAGGTTCGCCCGGGGGCGGTAGATGCTGCTGATGGCGTCCTGCGCCGCAAACAGCGGCTTGTCGTAGGGGTTGTCCTCGTTGAACCCGCCCGCGAAGCCGCTCGACTGGTTGAACAGGCGCGAGTCGTACATGCCCTCGGACGACTGCGTCGGCTTGGCCAGCCCAAGGGCAATCTTTTCCGAGATGTCACGGTCCATCTCGCGCGCGAGCACCTGCGCCCGCCGCTCGTGGCCCATGCGCGACTGCCGCAGCCTGCGCTCCTCCTCGCGCAGCTTGTCCCGCCGCGCCGCCCGCCGCTCGCGCTCCGAGTCGTCCGTGCTGGAGGAACGGGCGGATTCGGAACCGCTGCTTCTGCTTCTGCTTCTGCTGCTGTAGGAGCCGGAGCGGGACCGCGCCGACCGTCGCCTGCGGCCGCCGCCGTCGCCGGCCTTCTCGGCCCGTGCTTGTTGGGCGAGCTGCCGGAGGTGTTCCTCTTTTTGCAAGCGTTCCTTCTCGGCTAGCCGCTGCTGCATCATGGCGCGCTGCCGGACCTCTTCTCGGGCGTGCCGGTCGGCCATGAAGAGGGCTTCCGAGAACTGGGCGAACTTGTCGTTGATCTGCACGTCTTGCAGCCCGCGGCCGTCGGCCGCTACGCGCTTGTCGAGAGCGATTGTGAAGCCCTTGGGGTTCTTCCACATTGACACGGGCGGCGCTGTGGATTGTGAATAAATGGCTCTCAGAGTGAGTGGTCGTAGATCAGCAAGACTTACGAATGCGCCACGCCTCCTGGTCTTCTGCGGTGAGCTTTCTCGGCGGAGAGTGCATGACCGGTGGAGGAGGGGTCGGCGGTCCCCTCGGAATTTTCTTGTGCTTGAACTTGGGTGGCTCCATCGGGTCTGCAACGCGTTAGCTGAGCACTTGAACGACGGCCGAGAGAGGGGGAGAGGGAGAACCAAGACATACCTTTTTGCCTTTCCACAATCTTCATGATCCGCTCCTGTTTCTTGGCCCTGTCCCCCATCTGATCCGACGGCGTGTACTTGACAAACGTCGGATCCCGTCTCCCGCCCACGTTCACATTCTTGGGCTTCTGCGCCGCCAGCGCGCCGCTGACCAGCGTAGCTAGGGCGTTCTTGGTCCGCTCGGCCGTCTCGGCCACCTGTTCCTGGCTGGGGCGCGAGAGGTCGAGGTCGCCGGCTTCGGCGCGCTGCCGCAGGGGAATCAGGTCCTTGAACGAGGCGTGGATGACGCGGTCGCTGCTGTGGCCCTGACGGGCGATGGCGCTGTAGTCGACCTTGCCCTCGGCGTCGACCTGCACGACGAGCGCGTTCGACTTGGAGGATTTGTCGTCCTTGCCCCACGGGTACTGCGCGACGGGTATCTCGGGGAACGCGCCGCCATCGCCAAAGTCCTCCGGGGCGCGCGGGCGCCAGCCTGCTCGGTTGGGGTACGGCGGAGGGCCGGTTCTCTGCGCAAAGCGACTGTCAGCTTTGCCGGTGGGAAGAGTACAACGGGTGGATTCACGGACCTTCAGCACGATCTGGGTCTCGTCGATCTGGTCGGCGGCGACGATCCGAGGGCCGCGCTGCTGCACCCGCTGCTCTTCATATTCGGAACTGCTTTGCGGCTTGGGGAGAGCCCGCGCGAGGCCTGTTGCTATCGAGGCCATGGTTGCCGACTTGGATGCGAAACGGGAGTTCGACGTGGAGATGACGGTTTCGCTATTGAGGACCTTGACTGGAAAAGCTGCAGGCATCAACCGGCAGTGGCTGGATTCTGGCTGGATTCACTGGAATGACCGTGGAGCGAAGGCTTGGCGAAGCTTATCAGCTTATCATCTTGTGACAGCTGGCAGCGGCCTGGTTGCCAAGTGCCCACCCCCTGAGCTCCCTCACCCTGAGGACTCGAGGGCAGGGAGGTTGAGGAGATTCTTCTACGAATGACGGAGCACTGGTCCCGGCCTGGGCATATCATCCATTCACTGGCATAGTTTGCGTGGCATAAATAATTAGTGGCCACACTCACAAACAACACAGCAGACCGCTCCCCGGGAACCATCCGTCGTTAAACCCATGAGCCAGCCGTGTAGTACATACATAACCCAACCTCTTGATGCAAGCAAGACACGCCCAACTCGCACACACATGCCCATACAAGCCAAGGAGCACCCAATTATTGCATACCACTGCAGAGACCCGTTCATACGTAGCCCTTCCTCGCGCCCTGGAAAAAGAAGCGGACGATAAACACCTGCAGAGCGCCCATGCAGATGACCAACAGGATCTGGATCAGGCTGAAGTTGATGATCCTCTTCTCGGTACTGCGGACGGTGCTGAAGTTGCGGTTCTCGCGGGTGCGGAAGTATTTCTGGTTGCGCGTGATGGTCGACATCTGGCCTGAGATCTTGAAGAGCGTCTCCTCGAGCGTCGACGTCTGCTCGGCCGCGACGCCTTGCTTCGCGGGGAGGGACACCCGAGCCTCGTTCTCGACCTGAAGCATGCATCATGAGTCAGCCATGGGAAGAGGCGAGGAGCACGAAAGGGCTGGAACTGACCGAGATTTCAAAGTCGACAAACTTCTCCGTGTAGGTGCTCATCTCGTTGTTGAAGCAGAACTTGTAGTCGCCGGCGTCCCTCGCGGTGAAGACAAAGTCGCCTTGCCGCTCCTTCTCGCCTTCCATGACGAATCTCCCATTCGGCCCTGTCACCTTGTAGTTAATGTCGAAGGAGCCGCCAGATTGGACCTGTAGAGGAGAAATTGTAAGCATCAGCGCCAGCCGCCTAGCATCGTGGGAGTCGCCATTATCATCGACCGAGTGGGTGGACGTACGGCAAAGTAGAATGCAATCTTTTCGTCGTTGCGGGTCGTGGCCGTGTAGAAGCAGGCCTCCTCGTTCGCGTTGATCTTGTACGTCAATGCTGTCGCCGTCGCCTGGACGGCCAGCAGGGCCCAGAGGCCGCATGAAAGTAGCGGCAGCTGCATCGTGCGTTGGGCCGAGGAATGGTTTCCGAGATGCGAGTGTCGTGGCACTCCTGTTCTTCGGGACAACTCAGCAGTCGCAGTCGCGCCGCCGACCTTCAAAAGACACGGAGCCAATGCTGAAAGGCCAAGCTGGAACAGGGGCCCCACCGAGCAAGGTAATTTTTGGACGGAACTCTCGGGCCCCGGCCCCTGTATTTTACACGGTAGTGAGCCGGCCCGAGCTTTTGTGGAGACAACACCGGATCGGGCTTCTGGTCAGTGACAGTGACATCAGTGACAGGAAGCTGCTTCCACCTTTTTGCTACCGGCCGGTTGCGTAGCACGGGAATGGAAGCTGTTGACCTAGCTCCAAGAATTGGTGTTCCTTATGTTTCAAGCGACAGTGAAGGAAACAACATCTTTTATCATCTCAAATAACTAGCTATACTCATTGATTTTCCCCGGCTGTTGAGGATTCCTTTCGCAGCTTCAGCGGGCCTGCAATTCTCGGATCGATCTCACAGGGTCATGATCCATCCTTCCTAATACGATATCGACCCAACAGTTTCGATTTAGTTCATTGTGTTTAAGAACTGGGAGTGCTGCGCTGTCCGAATGGCCATCACGCAGACCAAGGTCGCAACCGCGGCCTCGCTTGGGCTGCGGGCGCTAACTTACATCTTCCTGCGATGGGTATGTGCCCGAGTTGACTGATGTAAATCAAGACCAAATGCTTACACCGAGACTTTAGGCACTGGTTCCCGTGAGTTCACCGATGATTGGATCACGTCGATGACGCCTGCTGACCCCCAGAAGATTGCTCCGGCCATTATCTTTACCCTCTTCGCCATCTATGTCCCTGCCTTCATCTCTGGCTACTGGAACGAGCCCAAGTACGAGCTCGTGGACGAGGTTGATTTGCTTGTCACAGAGACCACCTTGGAGGGCGAGAACGCTTCCGGAGGCGAAAGCGAAGGGACGGCCAACGGCGAAAGCGAGGTTATCTCGGAAAATGTCACCATCAAGGAAACCATTTCTGTCGAGGACAGGCCGCTCAAGCCTTGGAAAACACTGCTGACTGGAGCACCTAACCCACGGAGCTTGGCCCTGTCGATCGCCACGCTGCTTCTCAATGGGCTCCTCGTTGGCATGGTTGCCGACCGTCTCTTCCGAGAGCGCTCCTACACTGGCGACGACCTCTCTTTCGTCAGGGTTGGGTACGTGTCGGACAGCGAGGCAAAGCTGCTGATTCGGGAGCCCGACCAATCCATGATGCCCGTCAGCGTCGAGGTTCACGTCAAGGACCCCCAGCCCCCCTTTGACAATCCCCTGTGGCAGAACGCTGGAGGCGTACGGTGGACAACCAACGAAACCGACTACACTGCAGTTGTATCAATTCCTCTGCGGCACTCGAGAAAGCGGACTTACGAGTGGCGCACCTCAAACAACCATACCGGCGAGTTCACCGCGCCTCCGCCGGTTGGCCATGCCGAGGAGACCAACTCTGGCCCCTTCATCTTCGTCTCCACCTCCTGCATCGTCCCGCGTCTCCCATACAGCCCATTCGCCCACCCGCTCTCCATCCCAGGGTTCAAGCACCTCGCCAAGGTGCTCCCCTCTCTCAACGCGCAGTTCATGCTCTTCCTCGGCGACTTCATCTACGCCGACGTGCCGCGCTACTGGGACAAGACGGCGGTCTACTACCGGCAGAAGTACCGCCAGATCTACGCCTCGCCCGACTGGCCGGCCGTCGGCCAGAACCTCAGCTGGATCCACGTGCTGGACGACCACGAGATCGCCAACGACTGGTCGGCCAACTCGACGGGCGTCTACGCCTCGGCCGTCGACCCCTTCCACCACTACCACGCCGCCGCCAACCCGCCGCCCGTCCCTCGCAAGGCCGCGCGCTCCCCGCTCCCCAACAACCCAAAAAGCATCACATACGCCCACTTCACCCAGGGCCCCGCGGCCTTCTTTCTCCTCGACACGCGCTCCTTCCGCTCCAGCAACACCCTCCTCCCCGCGGGCGACCCCGGTAAGACCATGCTCGGCCGGGACCAGCTCGCCGACCTGCTCGCGTGGCTGCACCGGCCCGAGCCCCGCGGCGTCAAGTGGAAGATTGTCGCCTCGTCGGTGCCCTTCACCAAGAACTGGCCCGTCAACACCCAGGATACCTGGGGCGGCTTCCTGGCCGAGCGCCGGACCGTGCTTGAGGCCATGTGGGACGCGGCCGGCCGCGGTGTGGGCGTCGTGGTATTGAGCGGCGACAGGCATGAGTTTGCCGCGACCAAGTTTCCGCCGCCGCCTGAGGGAGAGGGAGAGAGAGAGGGTGGTGGGAGGGTGTGGCACGAGAGCGCGACCGTGTGGGAGTTTTCGGCTAGTCCGCTGAGTCAGTTCTACTCGCCTATCCCGACGTACAGGCAGAGGGATGAGGAGGATGTTATGGTCAAGTGGGTTCTTTTTGTTCCTTTGCTTCTGTTCCTTTTTGTGCGTGTTGCGGTGCTGACTGACTTGTTTTTCTGCAGGTACATCCACAAGGGCAACTCCAAGTTTGGCGCCATCACCATTGAGAACCTGGAGGGGGGCGACCAGAGCAGTCTGAAGTACAGGCTGTTTGTCGACGGAGAGGAGGTGTGGAATACCATGATCTTGTCCCCGCCTCCGCCTGCGGGCGGCAAGTCTGCCGGTTCCTTCTGGGATCGGCTCAAGCTCGGTGCTTAGAGAAAAGAGCTGCCAAGGGCAAGTGGTTGAGGGAAGGCTTGGATCTGTCTGGATGTGGATATGGATATAGATTTCTATTTCGATGTGGCTCGGTGGGAGGGCTGTGGTTCCGGAGTTTGATGAGTTCAACTTGGCTTCTCTTCAGCAATTCCGAAGACCTGGGAGTCGGTTCGCAATGTTTGGAAGTCTCTATCCAGAACATGAAGCAAGGCTCATATCTAACAGCTGCTAGCTATATCTGAGTCGGAACTGGCGTAGTAGATACGAACTCCAGTGGCGCTACCGAACACGGGGAGAACGGGAAGAATATTGCGGCAGATCTCAACAGTGTACTGCATCCCACCGAGCAAGGGCAATGGATGAAGGCCTGGGCCTCCGACTACCAACATTAGGTACCGTTCAGACGGAATCCCACCCCCGAGTGGCCAGCTGCTGCTCTATGTAGAAGTTCTGGATTCCCCATATTCAACGACCACCGCCAAATGGCCATTTGGCCATTTGGCGGTGGTCCCGGGGCTTAGGATGGAACCTCCCGGTCTCGTGCCACCAGTTCGACTCCAAGCCCTGGCGCCCCCCGCGAAGTAACCCTCCCGAGGGTTTCGTAGCCGGCTGCCTCTCTCCGACCGACGGAGAGGGTTTGCCGGTGAGCTTTTGCTATCTAGGTAGATGAGGATGATGAGGATCTTAGTGTGGGTTTTTATCTATCTAGAGGGCGCAAGACACGTGGAGTGAAGTTTGCAGGTGACAGGGCACATCGATGGATGCTCAACCTAAGGTAGTCTACCTATGCTGCACTCTATACCTACCTTACGGGGTGGGGTTATAGGGCAGCTTCTAGGCTTGTAGCAATACGTAGCACAGCCTTGCAGAGGAAGTTAGACTAGCACCTGGAATGAAAGTTAATCTGAGAAAGCCTATATTTTTCTCAAATACGGATTACTCTTTACTATATTGTAGAACCCGGAGTCCAGTAGTGGTTAGTCTGGGTGAGGCGACAATGCGGCAGGTGAGGTCAAAATCGCTAGATAGAAAGTAGAGACTATAACGCTCTTAGAAGCTTTCGATCTGGTGCAGAAATAATTGTGACAAATCTCGGTCCCAGACCACTGAGAGAGACTCCTGAAGGTTAAACTTGACAACGGGATGAGTTTCGGTGAAGCCAAAGGGTTCGCAATGTGACGGAAAGCGCACCCTGGACTCATGCTCTATTCGGTTGGCCATCAGGTGGGTGGCCTGTGCGCCCACTTGTCTTTTTCGCGTCGCAGACGCGCATCCTGTAGACTTTCCCTCCTCCTCTCCTCAGCTTTCGATTAGCAGAATTGAGTCGGCATTTGCAGTGCCCTTGCGCCTCGCCATGATGCCACTTGTCCCTCACACTGGACTCTGGAAACTGTTGCCTGATACAAATACCTAATGAACTCGACCCTTCACTTCTCCCTGGATCTTGGCAGCAAACCTCCTGTTGGCGGCAGGGGAGGATCTGGGGAACTTGCGGAGTTAACGGATTGTAACTACTCCAAATCCTCCGTAATCGACTTGGGCTTCGTGCCGCTGGAACCAGGTCTGGTAGTGCTTGTGAAACCTCCAACTCTGCAGTGGCCCTTCCAACTTCGTGCAAGGTACGAATACTGATGGTATTGTACAATACCTACCATACGTGCCCCGCCGTTGCGGGACTGTGGGGAACTCTCCGATCTGTACGCCAAGGCAACGGTACGGGTAACTTACCTACTGCGGCACTCACAAATCCGATCCAATCGACCTTCTTTCATCGCTGCTCGAGACTACCGAGACCACCGCCAACATGGCCGTCTCGCCTCTCGTCGCCCCGACCTCGGACGCAGCCCAACCCTCCCAATTCGCCCGGCCAACCTCGTCTCCCTTCAAGCGACAGGCGTCGGCCGTCCCGTCGTCCAACGGCAATGGCACCCCGCGCTACCCGCCGCACGCGCGCCCGCCCGCCCCCGACGCCGCCGCCGTGGCCCTCGACCCGATCGAGCAGCTCAACGAAGACGAAAAGCGCAAGTACGTCAAGGGCAAGAAACTCGGTGAGGGCACCTACGCCAACGTCTACCTCGGCCACGTGCGCCACGACCCGGCCACGCTCGTCGCCATCAAGAAGATCAAGGTGCAGCAGCAGTACCTGGACGGCATGGCGCCCGACGCCGTGCGCGAGCTCAAGTACCTGCGCGAGCTGTGCCACCCCAACATCATCTCGCTCCTCTCCGTCTTCAGCTCCAAGGACCAGAACCTGAACCTGGTGCTCGAGTACCTGCCCCTGGGCGACCTCGAGATGCTGATCCGCGACGTCGACCGCGTTCGTTACGGCGCCGGCGACATCAAGGCCTGGATGGGCATGCTGGCCCGCGCCGTGTGGTTCTGCCACGACAACCACGTCCTGCACCGCGACATCAAGCCCAACAACCTACTCATCGCCGCCGACGGCGACGTCAAGCTGGCCGATTTCGGCCTCGCCCGCTCCTTCGCCGACCCGGGCCGCCGCATGACGGCCAACGTCATCACCCGCTGGTACCGCCCGCCCGAGCTGCTGTTTGGCGCCCGCCACTACGGAGGCGCCGTCGACGTCTGGTCCGTCGGCATGGTCTTCGCCGAGCTCATCATCCGCGCCCCGTTCCTGGCCGGCAACACCGAGGTCGAGCAGATCGCCCTGATCTGCAAGCAGATCGGCACCCCGACCGAGGACTGCTGGCCCGGCGTGTCCCAGCTGCGCGAGTACACCGTCCCGGCCGACGTGGTGCCCGTCTGGGGCAAGGAGGCCTACATGGGCCGCTTCGGCGCCGTCGGCCCGGACGGCGTCGACCTGCTCGTCCGGACCGTCGCCCTGGACCCCAAGAAGCGCATCACGGCGAGGGAGATGCTCGAGCACAGGTGGTGGAGGACCGACCCGAAGCCGACCAGGAAGGAGGACCTCCCCCGGAAGTCGGCCGGCGGAGAGGAGAAGATGGGGGCCGACTTGAAGAGGCGGAATGGGACAGTAGACAGCGACTCCAACAATCGGGGAGCCAAGGTGGCGAGGAAGTTGGATTTTGGGCAGGCCAAGTAGGGAAAGACTGTTTCTTTTGTTTCTTCGCATTTTGGCGTTTTGAGGGCATGAGGTCGGCGTTGGTATGTAAATGGGGCGTAAGTCAGGAGCATACTGCTTTTTAGCATCCGGAGATACCACAAAAAGGTCTGCGAGGGGATATCATTTGTTCTACTCCAAAAACGCTTTCCGTTTTCTCTAGTCCCAGGCCGGCGTATGTGACATGACAGTATTCAACCCCCCCTTGCGCCGCCCTACATCAAACAACACTCCAGCCCATACATGGCCCTCTCGACGTCCTTCCTCACCTGGTACCAATCTGCCCGTCTCTCGGCATACTCATACACCTCCTCGGCGCGGAATATCCCGCCGAACCGGTCCCCGTCGGCGATAATGGTCGCCATCTCCTTGGCGTGCCGCGCGTCAATCAGGTAGATCTGGCTGAGCTCGCGCAGCGCCTTGAAATAGGCCAGCAGGTCCTGGTTCTTGAGCGTGCGAATGTACTCAAAGTACAGGTTCATGTCGGCGATGAGCTTGATGGCGCCCTCGGTGCTGACGCGCTGCCGCTTCAGGTGCTTGCACACGGCCGTGAAGAGCCGCAGCCCGACCTCGCCGTTGAACACGTCCAGCATCGACTTGTCGGTGCTGCCCACCAGCATCGACGTGTGCGACGCCACGAGGTCGCGGATCCGCTGCGCCGTGCGCGTCGGGCCGATGTCCATGTCCATCACCCCCGGCGCCCTCGAGGCGTGCTTCTCAAAGGAGGGGGTTGCCGAGGAGGATGCCGGGTCCGGGGTGGCGGCGGCGGCGCCCGGGTTGTAGTCGGTCGGCAGCTGTGTTGTGGCGCAGATGTATTCTACCTCGTCCATGAGCACGTCGATGCCCTTGTTAAGGCCAGCGGCGACGCTCTCGTCGAGCATCTGCTCAAACTTCTTCTTCGCCAATCCAGCCGGGTCCAGGAAGTCGTTGCGGTCCGCAATCTTGGGCCCGGCCAGCTGCTGCTCGTAAAAGACGTCGATCATTTGTGAGATGAGATCGCCGACGTTGACCAGCTCGATGAAGGTGACGAGCGGTGCCACGCCGCCGCGGTCATGCTCGCTGACCTCTCGGGGGTTGTACTGCGACAGGTGGGCCACGGCCTTGTCGAATCCCGGCTTGACGTGCCCGTTGCCCAGGATGCGCAGCAGCGCGACGAATATGGCCTCACACTGCTCACGAGCCTCGCCCCCTGCCTGCCCGCCGAGCTGGATGAACACGGCAACGCGCCCGAGGCTGGCCTTGGCGGCATGCACCAGGCTCAGCGCCACCTCGATGCTGAACAGCGATTTGATCCCCTCTAGCCTGGTCGTCATGAGCGCTGCCTTGGCTGCCAGCTCGTCGGTTTGTGCCTTTCCCGGCATCGGGCTGCTGCTGCCGTCACCCGCCGCCGCCGGAACGGGCGGGGCGGGAGACTGTGAACGAGACCCCTGCTGGCTCGGTGTTTGTAGTGCGTTGATGCCATTTGTGCTGGCTGGCTTGCTGCTCGCAAACGGCGACCCCAGCGGCAAGCCCGGCAGCGCAAAGCTTGTTGGAAGCACCGTCACGGGCATCATGACGACTTTTTTGAAAGTGGTCAAGAAGTCCTTCTTGTCAGCCTGCCGGTTGGTGAAGCTGCCCATGTAGAAGGACTCGGCGCTGGCCTCCTGCTCCGACAGCTTCTTCTCCCACTCGCCGACCTCCTGCTCAGCTTGCCTCGTAAATTCGTCGATCTCGTCCTGCAGGTACAGGTCAAGGTGTGGCTCGAACACCTTGAGCGCCAGCTCCTTGGCCTTAGCCTCCTGTACTATCTCGGCCCCTTTGGGCGGTGTCACGGAGCGCAGGAAATGCAGCGTCTGCTCGAAGATGCCCGAGACAGCCCTCAGATATGACGGTATGCTCCGCTCGTGCGTCTCATCGAACAATGGGGTGACATATTCCGTGATGGTGTCCTCCCTGACTTTGTCCACGAACGCCCAAAACACCTGCCCCGGGTTCGGGAAGATGCGCTCGATGACCGCCGCCTGCTCGTTGACCTTGCGCCCGAGTACCTCGAAAAAGTGCCGTGACGGTTCCAGTGTGATGCTATCCGCCAAGGCCATGTTGACGCAGTCCATCGGGTTGGCCAGCACCTCGCGGTCCGTGAAGATGGGGTGCTTCTGGATGAACAGCTCCACCGCGGCGTTGCTGCCGTTCAGCAAGGCCAGCACGTGGGCATACTTGTTCATCCGCCCGTCTACGTCCCAGAACTCGTAGCCCTGCTCAAACTCGCGGAGCACGGCGCTCTCAAAGATGCTCGTCATGGTCTCGACCTTCTCCTCCCTCTTGTGCGCGCCCTGCGCCCAGTCGCTCTTGGCGAACGCCCTCAGGTTCGCCAGCATCTGCGCCTGTCGTTCCGGGTCTCGAAACACTTTGAAGACCAGCGGATCGGTGTGGCTCTTGGCGCGGACCAGATCGGAGTAGAAGGGCGCCAGCGCCCCATAGATTTTGCCATACTCCTGCCTCGCGTAGCCCCTCACGCTCCGCGCCGTCTGGATCACGCGCAGCAGCACCTCAGGGTCCGTCGACGGGTCCTGCAGCGTCGTCTGCGCCGTCCCGCCCATTTTTATCGTCTCGAACCCATTTGTGACCTCGGCCACCTGCCGCTGCTGCTGCTGCTGCTCCAACTTCCTCCTCCTCTCCTCCTCCAACCCAGCATCAAACAACAGACTCTCCCCCCTGTGATGACCACGACCACTACTCCCACCTCCGCCCCCGCCCCCAACCCCAATTCCATCAGCAGCGGCAGCAGCAGAGCCCGACCCAGCCCCCCTTCCACCACCACCACCACCACCACCAGCAGGAGCACCGCCCGAAGCAGCCCGCCGGCGCATAATCTCCTCAAACCTCCTCCTCGCCTCCACCTCGTCCCAGCAGCCCATGCTCCGGAGCCGGGCGACCCATCGCGTGTCGTCGTAGACCATCTCGCGCATGCGGCGCGAGGCGCGGGCGAAGCGCATCTGGTCGGCCACGGGGAGGTAGTCGAGGATGGTGGAGAGGATCTCTGTAACAACCTCCCCCAATTGTTGTTAGTCAATTCCATTGTATGTTTGTTTTCCCGTGTTGATGTTGGTGTTGGTGGTTGCTTTTATTTATTTACAGTATCGTTGGTTGGGATGTGGAATAACCTCCGAGACGGTAGAGAGGAGGAAGAGAAACACTTGGGGTGGAGAACAATGGGGGGAAGGACAAACCGGCTGGGAGGACGGGCTTGGTCTCGATCATCTGGGTGGCCTGGAGGGTTTGGAGGATGCTGGTGCCGGCGGGTTTGGACGCGGCGGGGGCCGCTCGTCTCGCGGGGATTGACATGGTCGGCTAGGAAGGAGGTAAGTTTCTTGGTTCGGTTTTGGTGGATGTTGAAGCGGGTGGGCTGTAGAATCGATCAGGTTTGATTATCGTCTTGTGTCGACCCGCCGCTTCGTCATGGCACTGTTGGGCGGGAAAGTTGGTGTTGGAAGACATGTGGTGATGACCGGGAAGAGTTGCTGGGTCAGTGCTAAGAGTCCAAGCGCAAGTGGGCAGGGGTAAATTACGATGAATTGTATTGTACCGTACCGTACGCTACCCTAGCAAGGAAATATCAATCGATCCTGTCGACGAGCCCCTTTTACAGTTTTGACCACGCCCCCTGAGCTTCGGTCGCATAATACACCTGGGGCCACAGCTGCACGGTTAACACGGAGGATCCTGGGCTGGCTGATGGACTCAGGGAGGCTGCCGATGTACAATCTGGCCA
>MU863626.1:1446093-1530977 GCA_033575675.1 Parathielavia hyrcaniae
TCCAGAGGAGGCAGGGGGTCCAGAGGGGGCAGAGGATCCAGAGGGGGCAGAGGCAGGAGGGCCAGAGGTGGGCAGAGCACGCAGCAGGGTTAGGGTTATAAGTGTACGGCTTAGCCAGAAAAAAGCAGTTAGCCAGATCTCAGTTTTATTGCGTTTTTGAGCGATGTGGCTGTTTGCCAGAAAGCTGCAGATTGATGCATTTGATGTGTTTGATGCGTTGTTGATTGAATGACATTGCGAAAGAAAAAGGAGGGCGACCGCCTGGGTTAGGGTTTTGTGTGGGTGGGGGTCACGTGGTACAGTCCGGCGGGGGCGGGGCCTACAGTCCCAAAAGCATGTCTCATAATAATACACCTGGGGAGTTCGGTTTCCAAATCTCAGAGGGTAATGTTCATTTCTCACTAGATAAACGCTCTCATAAGGTCATAAAATCATGTCGCGAACATATGGACTCATCTCTTGCCCACTCCTCCCCCATTTGCGCGCCTCTCACAGCGCTAAGCCCCGGCCATCCTACCCTCGGCCGCCTCTGCAACCAGGAACCGCCTGGTAACCGCATTCACAGGCCGCGTCTCGTCCGGCACCCGTCTCCGATGCCGGTGCCCAAACAGACACGTCCACAAGTCATCCTTATCCACCGCCTCGCCCGAGATGCCGTCCTTGCCCATCAGCTTCGACAGGTGCGCCTGCTGCATCTCGAGCGCATTCGCCTCGTCCAGCTTCGCATCCAGCAGCTCAGGCGTCGACCCATTCGACTCCTTCGCCTTGCCCTTGTTCTTGTTGTTGTCGTCGTTGAGGCTCGAGCTGCGTCCCATGTGCTCCATCCGCCTCTGCACCGACAGCTCGTAGATGGACTCCTCAACCGTGCCGTCGACAATGTACAGCCACACCGTTGTCTCGTGCTGCTGCCCGATGCGGTCGACGCGCGCGATGGCCTGCAGCTCCAGCGCCGTGTTGAGGAGGGGCTCGCACAGAAAGACGTGGCTGGCGTTCACCAGGTTCAGCCCGCTGGCGTGCGCTCGCGCGTGCAGGAGGAACACTTCGGTGCCCGGGTCCTCCTTGAAACTCGCAATCCCGTGCGCCTTATCAAACGACGTGTACCCGATACGGTGCCGCCGGAACGCCAGGCCCAGCACTTCCAGGAACTCCTTGTACTGGGAGAACACAATCGACTTGGCTCCCGGATCTGACTGTCTCAGCCACACGATATGGCGTATCAGCGTGTCCACTTTCGTAGTGAAACTGGGCCCGTCTAGTTCTATGTCCTTGATCTCGGCCAGCTGTTCAGCGTTGAACTCGGTGTAAATGGTCGAGACCTTGTAGGGTGCTGCCTGTGTCTCATTTGACGCGTCATCGCTCCTTTGGTGCGTATCTGAGTGCACCTTGAGTTCCTGCGGCTTCAGCAGGATGTCGTGGAGATCAGCTTGGTGCAGATGCCTCTTGCACACGGGACACGTGCGATGTGCTCGGAACCACAGTGTGATGCATTCCTTGCAGAACTGATGGCCGCAAACCGTCAAGACGCCAATGTCAAAGCTCGACTGGCAGATCACACACATCCGTTGCTCTTCCGAGCTGGACTCTGCCTCCTTGAGATGTACGACTGCCGCTTGTCAGCTACGCGCCCCAGTGTTCGTTCTGGCAGAAAATTACTCACGGTAACGGTGCTTGGCTTTCACAGCAGCCGTTTTCGCCCGCAGTGCCTGTTCTTGTCGTTGGAGCGTTTGCAGAGCGACCTCGAGCGCTTCAACCTCCAGTGAGCCCTCGTATTCAGCCACCATGTCCGAGACCTCCTGCAACTGTCGGTAAAAGTCAATCCGCGCGTTCAGGGTGTCCATAAAACGCTCAATCTCTTTTTCCATGGCCATTTCCGCCTTCGCCTGTCTCGACTGGTAGCTGAGTGTCGACTTGAGCAAGTCCGAGACCACGCTAAGCTCGTTTGCGGCTCTCGAGCTCCCCGTCGCGGCCTCATTCCGGAGCTTGGCCGCCAGAGCCCGAAGCTCTGACACCAGTCCTCGCAGAGAGGTCATAGGGTCACCTTCGACAAATGGCGGTCTGATAACCTCCCGAACCTTGAGGAGCTCAAGAAGCTTCTCCGGAAACGGTCCCTCCCCCGCTGCCGCCATTCGAGCCGCTGTTGTTGTCTCATGTTCCACCAAGAAGTTCTTCTGTCCAGTGATCGCGGCATGTCTGTCTGCAAGTGCTGTCCGCAGCACTTGGAGATAAACCAGAATCTCGTCCTGGAGCTTGGTCGATTGCTCGTACTCTTCGCCGGTGATGTCGTCGTTGTCTTCGTCAACCAAGGGTTTGAGCAGGAGCTGTATGGCATGCTCTCGCCATTCGTCAATCTCAGCGGCCTGTTCATCCAATGCGACGCCAATTTCTTCAATGTAATCGGCAATCCTGCGGCTCTCAATACCCTTCTTCTCGGTGGGCTCGAACTCAGGTATGACGGCAAAAGCCTGCTGCGAAGCGGCTTTCAGCAACCGCTCCATCAGTCGAGTTGCTTTGCCGTGACTCTGCCAGATGTTGTTAGCCCAACGTCTGGACCAAGGGGTTCCGTTAATGCATTGGAACGGGAACGCACCTCCTGAAGAATCTCTTTCCTGATGCCTTTCGCCCGATCATATGCTTCAACCTCCAGCCCTTCCAACCGTTTGAACTCTTCCGAGTCAGGTACGGTGGTTTCCTCATTGGACTTGATAGAGAAGTACGCATTGCCACAGAAGAAGACTGCGGTGTGCTGGATCTCCAAGGCCGACCGCAGCCTACGTCGGGCCTCGCCGACCCGTGGCGGCACAATGGTCTCGATATCTGCCACCTCTCCATCGTCAGTCGCATCCCGGATCTCGCCTGTTTTCCCCTTGCGAGCTTCTTGTATCTCTTGGTCCAGCTGCGCCCGACATTCATCCACCAGCTCGGTGGCGTCCGCCAAAACCTCTTGCCAAATGCCCAAAGCGTCTTGCTCCCGTTTTTGGCAGGCGAGGATTTGCCCTTTTGATAGTCTCGCCAATAGTAGGTTGCGTTGGTCAGTCCGCATCGTACCATCGGTTTGCTCAATCATTGCGTCGAGGACTTCTGCAACCGTCCTCATGGGCCCCGCCTTCTGCCCGAGTGCCCGCCGATTCCGGCACCCTACTTCGGGATGTAGTACGGTCTGCCGGAGCCGGTCGAGGGCCAGGCGCATTGCACTCTGGACGGCAGGGTCCTCGGGGTCCCAGCTGTCCTGGAGCGGATTTCCTCGGGCGTCTAAGCCGCATGTTTCAGCTAGCCCCTCGAACAAGCTCTGGTAGTGCTGCTCTTCCACCGCGGTGAAGGGCATGGTGATGACATAGCGCTTCTGGGGCGGAATCGCAATCTCATTCCTGACAAGGCTCTTGCTGTGGCGCATCGAAATCGAGTTGAAAATCCTCCGGAACGATTCCTTGTCGAATGTAGTCAGGAAGTTCCAAATCTTGCTGTCTGACGCGTAAGGCTCGTAGCGGAGAAAAAGAAGCAGACCACGAAGATCTAGGCCATCCGTATCAGCTTTGACGTTACGGCAACGAGCATGGGGTTCTCACCTTTCTGGACATCGTCCTTGACTGGCGTGCCGGTGACACCCCAAGCATTCACGCGGGGAATCCTCCGAGCAAGCTGCGCAGCGTTGTTCGTCCAATTCTCGACCATCTGAGCTTCGTCGATGCACACCCTCCACCAAGAGAGCTGGACAAGAGGGGATTTGACCCGCTCGTACTGCTTCTGGTTGCGCATGGAGCGTGCCGGCTCGTCGGATGCGGCCCATATTTCGGTCCTGAGGACCTCGTAGGTGGTAACCACGACGTTTTGCTGAGCGAGGTGCTCAGCGGAGAGAGTACTTGCATCGTTGAGTCTGGCCATTTTCTTGATCCCAGGATAGAACATGACCTTGAGGCTCGGGGCATGGCGGTTGAGCTCGGAAAGCCACTGGTCAAGGAGGGAAGACGGGGCGACAATCAGCGTTGCCGAGGTCGCGAGCAGCTCCCGCCCCAGAAAAGGATCAAAAACCATGACGGGGCCTTCGGGCCGAGGGTGCAGGAGTATCAGTGCGATGACCTCCAGCGTCTTTCCAAGCCCCATCTCCTCGGCGAGGATGCCTCCACGAAGATCCTGAAGTGATCGGAACATGGACGGGTCCCTCGTCGCAGCACTCAGTAGTGGGCTGACATAGATGTCATTTTCGTCGGCGTCCTTGGCTTGCGCAAAGGAAACGGGAGGGTCTGGTGATGCCGCGGCGACGTGTGGCCGGATCCCCCCCTGGCGGGCTTGAGAGTCCTGGCGCCACTCCACGCCTTCCCGACGTAGAAGCCACTGAACCGCCCGGCGCTGGAAGGGGTACAGGGTTGCCTCTAACCTCGGGACTTCCATGCTCGAGACCTCTGCCTCCATGCTTTGCTTATCAGGGACGCATGCGGCTTCGTAGAAGTCTTGGGGCGACCATGAGGGCTGAGTTGCTCTGCGGCTGCGCAGATGCAACTCTGGGTACCAGGTCCCGAGCACTGTGTCGCGCAAAAGCTGCTGGGAGTTTGGTTGCAGCCGCTGGTTGCCCCAGAAGGTCGTCCTCTCGTTCCATCTCACTTCGATAGATACGTCCAGCTGAATTGACGGCAGTTCTTGTCGCACCGAGATATCCACAGCAGCCCAGATGCAGCCCTCGTCGCCTGAGTCAAACGACTGGGTCTCTGCCACGCTTAGAGTGCCCTTCAGCGATGGTGTAAGAATGTCGGGGTCCACAGAAGTGTTGATTGCAAAACCACGACCGCGGTATCTGGCACGGGGCGAAAGGCGTAGCGCCCAGGTGGCTCGGTCTGGTTCCCCAGGAGCTGGTTCGCACAGTCGAATAGCGAGTGTCTCCCCAACACTTCTGCGGGTGATGCCCGTAGCTTCTTGTGGGGTAGCAGTCCCCGGGCAGGTGACTGTCAGATGCTCCCGGGCAACGCATATTGAGTCTCGAACTGCGGCAGTCTTGGCGCGCTTTGAGAGACGTGCCGAGGATTTCTGATCTGTTTGTTGCCATTGGTGATGAAGCCACTCAAAGAAGGCGGCAATATCGTCCGCATTAGTACTTTGACCGGCCTCTGCTGGCCTAGCAACGCGCTTTGCTTTTGTCCGAGGCATCGCGTCCGCGCCTAGTTTGTTTGAGTGGCCGTTGGCGAGAGTTTTAAGAACAACACGGTCTGGATGGGTAGAGGGGCGACAGGCGCTAAAGATGCGGTGGGATATCGTTGCTTGACAGGTTGAGGTTCGGGGCAGCAGCCGCGGGGAGGGAAATTTGGACTATGGCCGCGTTAATGGAGGGTCATGGACCATGGTTGCTTTGTTCGATAAACAGCCTCTGAGAAAAGAAGCGCTTCATGAGCTGTGGCAACTGTGGGTAAGGAATGAAAACGAAGGGAGAAGTCCCAGAGTAAGATTTCGAAGTTCGATGTAAAAGTGACGGAGGTGGAAGGAGTGGAAGTGATCGAGCGGGTGAGTCGCGGCTTACACCATCAATCAATACCCCTGCCACTAGGCTGCTGCCGTAAGGTGATTGGCCGAAAATCTCGGGGAAATGCTGCCGCCCAAGAACAGCCCCACCTTCTCTCCAAGCCCCTGCTTCATCCAGCCCGGAGTTTCTGCGGCTGCGAAAACTTTCTGACGCTTGGACATTCCGGGCCGTGACGGACGCGCTGTTGGAGTTGAACGACCGACCGAAAGTCGATTTGGTCTCGCTTTGACATGCCCCACGACCGCACTCAGCTGCGAGTGGAAATTTTGCGATAGGTGAGCTTGGTACAGCCATCCTACCTTTGTTTTCTTCTGATGCTTGGGCCAATTAGCCTTTCAATGCCGGCCACCACTGACTCCCTGCGGCAGCACAGATGAAGTCTTTACGGATACAATCTGCCCTGGGGCTCCTCTTCCGGCCCTGCGCTGCCCCATCCGTCGCCGTCCAGGGGCTCAGAGCGCAAGCGCGATGGGCGTCTAAGAGCACACAGCCACAAATCCCGCTGGTCCCGTCGCCGATCCCCCTCGTCCCCGATGTCGAGACTTTTCTCACTGTCATCGGCCGCGGCCTCAAGCAACACGCCTCCAAGTTCCCCACCTGGGACGCCCTCTTCACCCTGACATCCGATCAGCTCAGGGAGCTCGGCGTCGAGCCGCCACGGACGAGGCGATACCTGCTGAGGTGGAGGCAGCGGTTCAGGGAGGGCAAATTCGGAATTGGCGGCGACCTCAAGTTCGTCGAGGATGGCAAGGCCGAGTTGAAGATCGTCGAGGTGGACAAGACGCCGCTACTTCGGTTGAGGCACGTCGTCAACGTTCCTCCCGGCAAGAAGGTCTCGGAATTGTCGCCTGCGGACATTGCTCGGGTGAAGGGCTTCACGGTGCATGGGGTCCGCACGATTTCCGGGCCCTACGCCCTGCCTATGAAGTTTGGTGGCGCGCGGGTGGCGGTGACGGAAGGCATGTGGGAGGACAGGAGAGGGCATAAGGTGGATGGTGGTGAACGGAGACGGGCCGAGATCCGCTTCAAGAGGCGCGTCGCCGAGCGCAAGGCGCTGAGGGAGGCCCAGGGCTACTATTAGCGGGCCGACAGTGCTACGAGTGGGTTGCCACGCGTATCACGGGCGTTGTGTTGGATGGGTAGATTTTGGGCCGACACAGCGGGTGCGCTCCTTGTGGAATCTGTACGTTAATGTATGTATCTGGCATCAAGATCGATCTCTCTCATGATAGGCCAAAGGCGAGCACAAATCATGAACGCCCCGTGGGAGTATATGTCAAGTGAAACCTACGTCGTCTCAGCTTTGGTAGCTGAGGTCAGCCAAGTATGTTTACCCAAAGGACGTTCTTCTCAGGTTTCGTCTGTCCGTTCGAACTGAACTCCTACAATGGCGGCCTCTTCAACTTCGGATCGAGTGCGTCAGCAGCCAAGGGTTCAACTACCGAGTTGGGCTGTCTTGTCAGCATTGACTAATTGACCGGGAGGGGTCCTTCCCGCTGCAAGCGTTCAGGAACAAAAGCGTGCTTCGACCCCAAGATTTGGAGATTTGAAAGATCGCAACATTTCTGTCAAATTTTCAGGCGAACAAGATGTTTCTGGCGAATCGAAAAGGCCTGTTTCATGTTTCGAAACACCGAATTGCGGCGTTGCACGAACACGACACTTAGCGGGAATCCTGGGCCGCCACGCGAAGGCTGAGCGACGCCCGCGGTGCATCCCTCAAGCAGGCAGCAGCGAAAAGCACCAGATTCTCGAGGGATAACAATGGCTTGCCCCCGTGGCTCACGAGCGTACGCAAGCGCACACGAAGACTTGTAACTAGTCTGGTGTCGTGGCTAGCAACCACCATCGCCCATCTCAGTCGCCAAGCTCCTCTCCGAATTGCGACGGTCGTTGGCATCATGTTCACTAATCATTCGCATGCTACCCTGGTCGATACCTACCTGCTGCCTGGACAGACCGAGGATGAAACGACCCTCAAGCAAACGAGCCGGCGGACCGCAACCGTGACGCCCTTGCCTCAACACGAACCCCCAATCTTAGCGCAACACTTGCGAACACCATTCTGGTTCCGGCATGGGAGGCTTTTGGCACGCTGTTGCAGGCACGCTCACACGGTGCAGAGTCATGGGAACGAGATACCTCATTGGCCGGAAACCGAGATCTCCCACTCAACGCACCGATCTCTGATTTGTGAGACAGCGTGAGCGTGGACCTCGACATGTCCAGCTCGACGCCTTGGGGTGCAGCAGAAACCGGTCATCCTTCCTGCAGCAAGCTATCTTGAACAAGTCGAGCGAGCCTGCGCTATCTTTGGTAACGCAACGGCGCGTCTTGGCAGGATCCGGGGTTGGAAAGTCCTCGGAGGTTCGGGCCAGTCCGTCAACACCGACCGGATTTACGGTGTCGGGAGAATTGGGCAGGACTACTCTGGGATGGATGGAAGGGACCTCATCACGACACCAGGAGATGTGAAAAGGGAGCCAGGGAATTCGGGTTATGATTCGCCCGGATGGTCCGTCGGAGGCACGCCAGACTACGCCGGCATTGAGGAACGGTGCATCGAGGGTTCTATTTCCATCAACAAGCCGGCCGGGGATGAAGACTGAGAGGCCGGGCTGCGCCAGACAACGATACTTGGGACGGTTTTTGGGGTACAGAAAGAGGCTGGGACAAGCGACGGTGGGTTTGGAGGAAGATGTTGCGAGAGCCTGCTGATGAAGCGACTTGTGGGACACTGCCTCGTCGAACACTGCGATCCTGCCACCATTGTTGAAGATCTTCAACTGATGAGCCACTGGCGACGAGCACCCGGATGCGGACCCAACCAAGATTCGATGAACACCGACCGATGCACGCAGACGGCAAAGTTCGCTAAAGATAACCTGCGGCTGAACTGGAGAGCCTCATTTGAATCAGGATAGGGTTCTTTGAGTGGGCGGTGCCTGAACCCCATGTCCCAGTCTCGACGCCCAGTCTCTCGCATTTGGACGGAGGTTGATGAATCGAAAGCCCTGCGGCGGCGTGTCGTTCCCCAGATAGCCTGCCGCCACAGCCGTTGAACGCCGGCGGGGCTGCATCGCTGTGCGCCTCACGCTTGGCAAGGCAGATCTCCGGTCACCACCTGCATGGACGTTCGGCTCGCGACTTCGCGACGAACCGACCAGCATCGAGAAGAAGGATTTGTGATGATGGCACTTCTCACAGCAAGGGGGCGGGATGGTAAGGTACTTTTCATTTCGGGGGTGACCGACAATTGGCCTCAGGTTCCATGGGTTCAAAACCCCCGCTCTTCCAACAAGACGCCCGCCGCGCTAGGCAAGGGGAAGGTTGAGCACCTTCCAGATTCGTAACAGCTGTCGCTCTCCTCGCATTCGCCTGTTCGCGACAGGCTGATGATAATGGGCGGTGGGCAAAAAGAACTGTTTCATGCAATTGCTGTCTTGTAATCTGTACAAACACAAAAATACCGCCATCATTCGCTCGGTGGGTTCCCGATCTTGGGGAGATCCAGTGGACCCACACCTGATCGCCAGATTTAAATTTAGACACAGCCTTACTCAAGTGGGCCTAGCGTCGTTGTGTGGTAGCGCTCCTTGTTCAGACGCCAGAGGAATTTCCGTATTAACGCATTGATGATACCCAGGAACCGGATGAAGCACTCGGCAGTTGATCAGTCTGGAGGTTGACGGCGACGTTTGGGTCTGAAGAACCACCACGTATGGAGATGTCGGCTAAAATCAAGTGGATGGCATGGACAGGTTTGCCTTACCGATTCTGAGTTGGAGATGTTCTACTTTACTGTGGTAAGAAAAACCTGACAGTCTGCGGCTTCGCTAAGGATTGTATACATCATTCGTCCCAAATCGCTGTAATAAACCCCGTCAGACTCTTGAAAGGTACTTGTCAATGATGAAGGGAAGGTAGGTAGACGCCAATTTGTGTTGTCCATCGTGAAGCTGTGGCCCAGCGCCGCTTCAAAGTAGCACAGGAATCTAATTCAGGAAAAGATCTGTGATCGACCTCTGATGGGAGCATCTCATTGGCATCATCGACTTTCAGCTGACCTCTGTACGGCTGCCCGCCTGCCGGATGTGAAACCGCGTTCAGGTCGCGGCATTAGGTCGGAGGCACCATGTCGTCGGGCCCCAGGCTCAAACATAAAAATAACCTCCGATCTATGACATGACATGAAGGGTGGCCGCAATGCTGACTCTGAGAAGAGAGGCATTGACAGAGGGTATTAGACAGGACTGGCCTGCCTCGGACTCCGGGGTATGATTTGAGGTAACCGTGATTGGTTGCGGTGAAGGTTTAAGCTTATTCCTCGGAGCAATATGAATGGCGAGTAGCTCGCGAGGCCGACGTGCCGCTGAATCAACAGTCCCAATGACAATGCTGCGAGAGTGTCGTTGCACGGCCATGGAAATAAGGTATCAAGCGAGTTTGCCACATGTGGTTGTTTTTGAGTTGGTGAACCAGGGAGAAAGAAACCTATTGTGGAATCCCCCCAAATCTTGTTACAACGTGCCAAGGGCGATTTACACAGTAGGTATCACAGTATGTACCTAAGAGTTTGGCCGCCGGGATGTTCCCAGGAGCTTGGGGGGAGAGGAGAGCACTTTGATTAAAAGCCCACAAAAGACAACTTGAAGGCCGAGAGACAATCAGGAACGCAGCGCCCCGACGTTGTCGGTTAAAGAGCAAGAGATAGTAACTAATGAATGGACTGTGCGAGATAGCATTCGCCAAATGCCCGTTCGAGATGGGCTCCAAAGCCCACAAGACGGATGTTGTATGTACCAAGCAACCGCCTGCGTGGAACACAAGGCCCATCGGAGCCTTGATCGGCGGAACAACTAGCCCGAGGTGCGAAGCGTTTGCCATTCGCGCCCTCGTCAGAAAGAAAGGTAGAGGGGTGGTTGTTGTATTCTGGAGGTTCCGTTTGTGGTCTCCCCTTCCCGGACCCACAAGCCGAAGCCGCCCGTTACGTGACAAGGTGTTTCATTCTAACTTGAACGGGTAAGAAGGTCCGCTCTACGGAGGACCCCAATTTTCACTTTCACCTACTTCGTACGCATGAGAAGGAACATTTCGATCGAGAAAGAAAACGCAACCTAGCGAAAAGCAAGCGGAGGTTCCACGGGATCGACTCAATGGAACTGTTATCTGCAAGTCGCTTCCAAGTACATCAGCATCAATGATAACACAAACTTGTCAGAATGAGTGCGCAATTCCCCTCCTCCATAGGTGCCTAGGTACTGTGGTTGCCGGCAAAAGTTTTCAAAGTGGGCCGGGTACCGACCAGGGTCACGGACAGAGGCCCACCCTTCCCATCAATGTACCAACGCGTCGCGCGTGGCCGTCAAGTTAGAAAGGAATATGCATTCCATTGGCATCAATAACAGCTTGTTGCCGTAGAGGCATTGTATCTACACGCTCTCTAAGGAATTCCTCAGGGACTGCTTCCCATGCAGTATTTGTAGATACAATGCCTCTACGGCAACAAGCTGTTATTGATGCCAATGGAATGCATATTCCTTTCTAACTTGACGGCCACGCGCGACGCGTTGGTACATTGATGGGAAGGGTGGGCCTCTGTCCGTGACCCTGGTCGGTACCCGGCCCACTTTGAAAACTTTTGCCGGCAACCACAGTAGGCTCGAGGTAGGTACCACACAATACTGATGCTCAACGTCGAGCTCAGCCCTACCGACGTTACACTACAGCCTGAACTTCTTTGGCGACCGAGATGGCGGCGCATTCCCATCTTGCGGAGCTGGGACAGCTTGTACTCAATCCTTCCGTCTCCACCAAGAATGCCGATCACTGATGAGCCATGCGCCGCATCCCCTCCACATGCCCAGCGCCGTCCCGAGGGTTGCTTTGCCCTCGACGAAGCTGGCGGCTCTGCGGCTCTGAAGCACAAGGTAGGTAATACACATTGGTACAGGATTTGTGTACAGAGGAAACAACGCGGGACTGATCAACGAATTGCTGACTTCCACAGAACTTTATTTTTACATTTCTCTTCTTGATGTCATTCCTCCACCGCTGTAAGTATCCGTAGAAAGTATATCTTCACTCCCTGTTTGTTCCCGCCCGGCGCCAGGCGAGCCAAGCAAGTGCTAGCAGGGTCTGCCGTATTCCTCGCATTGTCGAAGCCGAAGAACACCCGTACATAATCTGTGGCGATGGATTGACAAGGGTCATCCAAAATCGTTGTCGATCCGGACTTCGGCCATGACACATACGCGGTGACAGAGTTGCATTGCCAGTTATGGCTGGGTCCGCCCTACGAACTGCAGCTGCCGGTGTACTGCCAATCTCGTTCCGCGCAGGGTGCATGTCGGTGGGCTGAGGCATATCCGGGGATGAGCTGGTTCCTGGAACCTTGGGGTGGGAGTGTAGGAGTGTGGACTCACTGGACTGAGGTTGAGAGAAGGTGTGGCCAAGGTACAGGTACAGGTACGGATACACTCGAGGCCCAGATGGACCCTTGGCAGCCACAAGCGGCCATCAACCGTTACCCCCTGCTCCCGTGTACCACTCATGGCTCAATGACGAGTGCGCCGCAAGCGCACCCCATCCCCACTCGGCTAAGCCCTGTCGATTATCCCAGAAGGGTGTGTACTGGCGACTTCAACACGCTGCACGGAGGTACATACGACTCTCTTCACGATGAGACCAGTAGGGCGAGAGACTGCAACCACCCCCGGACCGGCCGTCCGCTTGCATGCCCTGCATGGGTGCCTCGTCACCGGCACTGATCCAGCTCTCCGCGTTCGGGATTGCCCGTCTTATATGGCAGCGTGGAGCTTCGCGCCAGGCGTCATCCTCCGCCGACTCTTGGACTTATCGCTCTTCGGTGTCACGCATACGCCGCCGCGAGCAACGGCTTTCCACCTTACGAAGACCTCTCGACATCAGCTTCAACGCTAAGCCCCTTGTCACTTCCATCTTTGGCAACCTGCCGTCGGTGGACCTCTCGACAAGGCAGCATCTCGACATCTCACCCACCTCTCCTACATTGATCGAGGGCGCTATATATAAGTGATCGCAGCTTCCCGAGTGGACGCCACCAGGTCCAGAAGCAGAACCAAGCTCGAGCATCCTTCCTGAATTGGGCACGAGGTCAGAAGCATACAAGAAGCAGCAGTATCCCGGCCTGTGAGCCTCTTCCTCCTTTTTCTCCTATCTGAGATGTCCACATACCAACTCCCTGAAGACCAAGCAAGCACATATACCTACGACTCACAAGACGAGTTGGACGACGCTGGGTATAACATTCGTCAACAATCCACTCCCAGACAAAGCAGACTTGCTCCTCCTTCCTCACTCGACTCGGGGAAGAGCCGCCACAAACGGAAGGGGCGCAAGACGAGTACAGCCATCCTGTCGGGCTCGGACACAGAGAAGGAATCCTCCGGAATGTCGTCAAGAGCACCCAAGCACGCCTCCTTCTCCTCCAGGAAAGACAGGTCCTCTTCATCGTCCAAGGCGACCAAGAAGTCGGACGACTGGACAGAAGTGACGGAGCCTGACGAGAGGCGACGCATCCAGAACCGGATCGCCCAGCGCAAGTTCAGTATGTTCTTACCCACCAAGGCCAGCCCTACCCTCCGCGCGCGCACACACACACAACCCACATACACAATCTCTAACCCGGCTTGATGAAACCAGGGGAGAAAGCGCGCGAGCAAAAGGACCGCGCCGTCCGGGACGCGCAGAACCAGCAATACGCCGGCTCGGCCTACCAGATCCCCGACCCGGACGACTTCGCCCTCGACGACGGCGGCAGCAACCTCTCGGGCCTGCCCTGGGGCGGCATCAGCATGCGCCATGTCGTGGCTCGCGGGCACGCCTCGGCGAGCGCGAGCCCGCACACCCACAGCCACCACAGCGGCCACAGCGGCCACACGGGCGGCAGCAGCCTGAGCGCCATGCACACGCCCGGTCCCGCGCCCGTCGACCAGGCGCTCTACCAGATGAACCCGTACGGGTACGCGGCGCATCCCGGGCCCGACGCGGCGGATATGGATCTGGAGCTGGACGTGGGCTTGGATCAGGTGTACGGCGGCGGCTACGACTCGCACTCGCCGTATGCGGAAGCGTACTATGACTATGATGCCGCCGGGTCGGGGGATGGGTCGCATGGGATGTGATATCTTATGGCGGTGTGAGTTTTTTTCGTTTACCATACCATACCCTTGACCTCTCTGACCATGGGAAGGATTTGAAATAGGAGGAGAACTGACGAATGGGGCTTTTGCAGACAGACTGGAGGCGCAGATGATGTCCCCTCTCTCAGACTGGGTTGGGCTGGGGCGTCGCCGAGACATGGGCAAGGCTCGTGTCTTGGAAGGGGAAGGATTTACCCCCCTCCCTCCCCTCTCTTCGCTTTTTTTTTTTTTCGTGCACCGAGACAAGTCGGCTGTTGGGAAAGTTCTTCCCATCTCTCCCCTTTCTCTGCTTTCTCTGTCTTGCTTTCTTTGCTCTTGGTTGGTTGGGGAACGAAGGTCTCATGTGGCTGCACTGTCACAGTGGAAAAGGTACGGGATTTGGCAAAGGTATGCGAGAGAATCTGGGGATAAAATGGGGGTTTGGTTCTGCTCTTTCTTTACGCGTCGTCAGCTTGGGTTTCGGTCTCTGTCTTTTCTCTCCTCCGACTCTTCTCCTTTCATTTATATACCCCGTGTTGTTAGAGGTTCATCCCCCCTTTTTCTTTCCTTTGGGGTTAGGGTTTGGGACATGGTGCGGAAAGAATTCCGGGTTGCGTGGCATTCGGCTTGTTTCTGCAGGGGCTTTTGACTTCTTCCTCCAGCATGTTTTGGCGTTAATTTAGGTCCATTTGAGAAGTGCTTCTCCCACCTCATTTCGTCTTTCCCACTGCCTTCACAGATGAGTCTTGCTGCCTGGCTGCCTACCTTGTTAGGTACCTATCCTCCCCCATGAAGTGGGGAGGGATTTGTAATCACGCCCTGTCTGTAACATGTTTCTCCAAGAAGCTAGTGCAGCCGGGGAGTCTGGCACGAGGCTTGGCGCAGGATAAATGTAACGACATTAAACGAACTCTCTTTTCAACTTCCTTTTGAAAGTCTGGGTCGAGGACGAGAGAGTTTCCGAGCGAAGCGAGCTGGTGACGCAACCTCCTTAACACGCTTACGATCTGGTTTCTGCACCAATGATTGATGCCTGTGATGCCAGCGTCGACAGTTACCTTACGTGTAAGTTGCGCAAACTTGAAGTTGCAAAGACGGGCCAGGCCCGCAGTCTCTCTTGTCAAGGGTGCCGAAGCTTCCGTCATCAGCTGAAAGTTGTGAGACGGCCTGGGAGTGTGACTCAACCAAACAAGCTGCAGGAGAACGATCGAGACAACTGGCCTCACGGTGTGTCTCCTCCGCCATTCTCGGAGTCGGGTCGAATTCTTGTCCAGGTTCCCGGTTGCGGCGCCAGTTCCGCATGCCCTCGGCACATATGTTCCATGCATGCCGTTGTGTAGGGACTAATAACTTGACGTTAGGGAGGGGTGCTCCGCGTCGTGTGCCACACGCGTGCGTCCGCGACGCGAGAAAACGTGACATGCTCCGGGCTATCTGCTGCAGTGGGGGGGACTGCTTGGTCGACGGAGGCCTATCGGTTATGCAGAGGCATCGAGCCCAAAATTACAGTACCATCGAAGGGTCGCACAGCCACCGGCCGCTTCCTCGCAGATGCACCTTCTGCACGTTTGGTACTGAATGTTTACTAGCTCGTCAGCTAGGGCAGCCAGGAGAGCGGTAGCGGTGCCCGGGCTCAGGTCAACCTGAGCCCCGACCGGTCGCCGCAAACACCGAAGCAGTTGCTCCGGCCCCGCTCCCAGCCTCCCAGTCGGTGAACGGCTTGCCGTTTGGCAGTACCCAGGGCACGGCTGGGCTGCAACCGGACAGGTACAGCCACCGTGAGGTGACCGCTGTCAACTTCAGCTCGTTCGGGAGTGGAGCAGTTCCAAGCTGCCGGTGGCCCTGTCCTTTGCACCGTGGACAACGAACGCCAGGACTGGACACCGGGAGATGCCATACTGTAAAATTACTCCCCGCTGTGTTAGGTAACTCACGTTGTATCCGTACTACCGTAGTAGTTTGTACTTGTACCTGTACTTCGTAGAAAGCCTTGTTCTGATCGACAGGATTTTGTGATTAGTGAACAGCCCAGCCTCTGCCAAGGAAACCCTCCTTGGCAACGGATGGACATCAAGGTTGAGCTCCATGGCACCAGGGACGCGAGCCTGTAAATCGGTACTCGAAGGCAACCTGGAACCTCGTGGGAGATGTCTCACTGATTGAAGACTCGCTGGTGAGCAGTGTTCACGGACGCCAATTGCATTGCATCGCAGGCCGCGTTGTCTTGGAGTTGGAACACCATTTGCGACGACCGAGCCAAGGCAGACTCAGAATAACTGGCCCTAGGGATGCACCTCTCCTGTTGCATGGATCCCCGTGCTGTGCCCCTGACTGCCACAAGAGCCTTGCCAGAAACGACAACATCGGTAACGTACACCGTGGTTCGGCAGTTGATCCTTCGGCCTGGAGAACAGAGGGCTGTGAGTGCAGCCAGTTCCAAGTGTACAGCTGGCTCGGCGAGGACTCGGGCGACTCGAGAAAGAATTCAACGGCTTACTGTGTAATAAGAGTGCTGCTTTCCCCAACTGCTAGCCCTTAGGTCCCGTCTTGGACGGCGTCATCGCCTTGGAGCCCAGCGAGCCCAGTTGAGCGAGAGCTGGGAGAGCTCCACATGAACTCTGTCGAAGAAGATCAGTTGAGGCTGTGGCATTGAAGACTTCATTTCCCCCATCGATGAAACCATGTGGCCACCTCAGCTCCTTTCCAAGTCCGTCCGCCATCATTGCCCCAGTGTCTTGCAAGTGGAAAGGTGCCAATCCTTCCAGAAGCAGAATGGAAGCGAGGTGGTTTGTGCAGTTTGTGCATGGGCCATTTAAAAACCGACCCGCTTTCCCCACGCGGGCCCGCAACCCTGCAGATCGGCCAAAGATGCGATGCCAAGAGATTTATGGACCCCAAGCTTGAGCCGTGAACGTGTTTCGAACTTGAAATCCACATGCTGACGCGGGTCCTTGCCCCTCCACAAGGCGACCATGAAGCCATAGCCGCCATTGCTTTTGCCGACAAAGCTTGACGAGCATAGCCATGGCGAAGGCCCGCCAATTTAGCTCCATGCTCGTGTTTTTCTGGCTCAATGCCCTCTTCGCCGGGCTGGGCCTTGCAGCCGACGACGGCGAATCCATCCTCCACACCGAGATCAGCCGCCAGAACAGCCAGAGCCTGCTATGGGGGCCCTACAGACCCAACCTCTACTTTGGCCTGCGTCCCAGGATACCCAAGAGCCTGATGACGGGCCTGATGTGGGGCAAGGTCGAGACCTACTCGGACTTCCAGAACTGTTCGTTCCCCGAGCCACCCTCCTCCACTTTCTTCCTGCTTGGTCTGACTTGAGCCGGGATGCAGCAATACGCTACACGTGCGAACAGAACGAGGGCATGAAGGGGTATGGCTGGGAAGAATACGACCCCAGACGGGGCGGTATCCAGACGATACACGACATCGAGAACAACATCGATTTGACCACTTCGTTCGTCAAGGTTCCCGGCGGCGCCCACGGCGGCAACTGGGCGGCAAGGATCAAGGGTGTCCTTAACGAGGATGCGCTTAGCGCACAGAGGACCATGGTCGTCTTCTACGTCACGCAGGAAGGGGAAGACTCGGAGCTCCGGGCCTCGCCGCCCGATGATGAGTACGGATACGAGAGCGACGTCAGGCTCACAGGGCGCTCCGAGACGCTCGGCAACTACAAGCTTGTCATCACAAAAGGCAAGGGAGTTCAGCCCCAGAGCGACCACGACCTCTCGACAATCCGCGGACCCGGCCAGACCGTCGTCCAATCACTGAACTATCCCGAGGAGCACATCTGGCAGGCGAAACCCATTCTCTTCAGGCAGCTCAAGGAGGGCGTGGACTGGCTGGTCGAGAACAAATACGACGCTGTTGACCCTCCGCCGCCATGGCAAGTCTACCAGCTCGCCAACCGCCCGGGCACCGGAAATGTTCACATCGTGCAGAAGGTTTTTGAGGGGGACTTTGAGTTTGAAGTCATCTTCTCGAGCGAGTCCGCTGGCAAGGAACTCACGAGCGATGATATCACAAGGGAGATCAAGGGGGCCAGCGAGTCTTTTGCTGACCGCTTCTCGAGCGTGTTCCCTCTGAAGGCACCCTTCAACGCCGAAAAGTACAAAAAGTTCGGTAGGAGCATGTTTTCCAATCTCATCGGAGGCATCGGCTACTTCTACGGGCACTCTGTGGTGGACCGCTCTTATGCGCCCGAGTATGATGAGGAGAACGAAGGCTTCTGGGAGGAAGCCGCCGAAGCACGAGGCCGCAACCAGCAGGCTCTGGAAGGCCCGTACGAGCTGTTCACGAGCATTCCCTCGCGGCCTTTCTTCCCCCGAGGCTTCCTGTGGGACGAGGGCTTCCATCTGCTTCCCATCGCGGACTGGGACATGGACCTCACCCTCGAGGTTGTCAAGAGCTGGTTCAACCTCATGGACGAGGACGGCTGGATCGGCCGCGAGCAGATCCTCGGCACCGAAGCCCGCAGTAAAGTGCCCGCCGAGTTCCAGACCCAATTCCCACACTACGCCAACCCCCCGACCCTTTTCTTCATCATCGACGTCTTCGTCGACAAGCTCCGCAAGACCAACGGCACCCTGCCGGCTGGCCGGGAGCACCTCTCCCAAGACGAGTTCCTCGCCACCGCGTCCCTCGACAACCCCGAGGTCGGGCTCCAGCACCTCCGCCGCCTCTACCCTCTCCTGCAGCGCCAGTTCGACTGGTTCCGCAAGACGCAGGCCGGCGACGTCAAGTCGTACGACCGCGAGGCCTACTCCACCAAGGAAGCCTACCGCTGGCGCGGCCGCACCGTCACGCACTGCCTGACGAGCGGGCTGGATGACTACCCGCGCCCGCAGCCGCCGCACCCGGGCGAGCTGCACGTCGACCTGCTGTCGTGGGTCGGCGTCATGGCCAAGTCGCTCGCCAACGTCGCCGGCGCGCTGGGCCACGCCGAGGACGCCGACGGGTACGCCAAGGTGCTGACGGCCGTCGAGCGCAACCTGGACGACCTGCACTGGTCTGACAAGGACGGCTGCTACTGCGACGCCACCGTCGACGAGTTTGAGGAGAACGCGCTGGTCTGCCACAAGGGCTACATCTCGTTGTTCCCCTTTTTGACGGGCCTGCTGCGGCCCGACAGCCCCCGGCTGGGCAGGCTGCTGCGGCTCATGGGCGACGAGGAGGAGCTCTGGAGCCCGCACGGCCTGCGCAGCCTGAGCAAGCGGGACGAGCTGTATGGGACAAAGGAGAATTACTGGCGCAACCCGGTGTGGATCAACATCAACTATATGGCGATTGTGCAGCTCTACGTGCGTTTGTCCCGTTTTTTCTCCCTTTTTTCATCTTACATGGATATCGAACTGACTGACTAACTTGACGATGAATAGAACGTCGCGACCCAGGAGGGCCCGCACAAGGAGACGGCGCGGGACCTCTACTCACGGCTCCGGAAGAACATTGTGGACACGGTCTACAAAAGCTGGGAGGAGACGGGGTTCGCTTGGGAGCAATACAGCCCGGAAACGGGCAAGGGCCAGCGCACGCAGCACTTTACTGGCTGGACCAGTCTGGTGGTCAAGATCATGGCAATGGAGGACCTCGAGAGCAAAGCGGGTCATGTGCGGGATGAGCTTTAGTGTTCCCGTAGTTTTTTTAAGGAGGGGGCATTGTCATCAAAATAGAAATGTATCTGTCAGCTTGGTCGAGAATGGAGCCTTGCAGCACCGTACTGTGTAGTCTTATGACCATCTGGATGTGCCAAAAAAGGGCCGCCAAGATACGAACTTAAGCGTGGTTGTAAAATAATGAGCCCGTCGCTTTCCTCCAAGCAGTAGTCCGTCCCGTTACATTGCTTGTCGTCAAACACTCCCTTAGAAGAATTCCTACAAACGAATCTCAAGCCAACGTGCCCCCTTCCCCCAACCCATCCCCTTTCTTGGCCACCTCCTTCCTCGGCAACACCTCCACCTGCCTGCTAAGCAGCTGCCTGAGCTCAGGAGTAATGACCTTCTCGGGCTGCTGCGGCTGCGGCTGCGGCTGCGCGGGCGCCTTGCCATTGCTGTTGTTGACCTTCCCACCAGCTTCCTGAGACGGCGGCGGAACGGACGAGGACGAGGACGAGGCCGAGTCGGACGCCTGCCGCCCCGCCGGGCGCGGCCTCGGGGCGGGGAAGTTCCCCTTCTTGTCGACCGCGTCGACGAGGCGCTGGAAGCGCTTGAAGAGCGCCTCGGCGCGGATGAGGGTCGAGTCGAGGTCCATGGTGCACGAGAGTTCGTTGACTGCACAGGGGATCAATCAATCAATCAGTCAGTCAGTCAGTCAGTCAGGCCAATGCAGTGTCGGCTTTGGCCAAGATTTGTTGAGTGAGGGACCGAGACAAAAGGAGAAGGGGGAAAGGGGAAGAGAGGGGAGAAGAATTGGCCCCGTACCGTATTTCAGCACCTCGTCAAAGTGCTTGAGATGGGTCATGATGACATCCCGATGCTTCTCCAGGATGGCCAGCGCCACGAAGAGGTGGAAGCTGCTGCTCAGGTAGTCGGTCCAGAGCACCTCCCACAGGTGCAGGACCTGGGCCCAGTCAAACTCGCGCTTGTACCAGACGAGCAGCATGCGGAAGAAAAAGAAGAAGTTTGTGCTGTCGGCCGACTCGAGGTGCGCGTACAGCTTGGGGTCCATGAACTGGACGAGGTGGTCGAGGGCGCGCAGCTGGGCGCGCATGCCCGACTGATCCCGCAAAAAGTTGCGCTCCATGCGTTCCATGAAGCACTTGAAGGCCCAGAAGGCCACGGCGTCGTCCTGCAGCACCGCGTAGATAGGGGCGAGCAGGTCTGACATACCCTGGACGTAGCCCAAGTCGCGGTTGTATTCGTTGTAGGTGAGCAGCATGTCCTTCATCTGCTCCATGTGCACGTTGGTGCCTACGCTGGCGAAGGGGGAGTCTGGGTCAGGGTGGGGGATGTCCTCGCCTGCGAAGATGAGGACGTTGCGATCGGTGCGGTGCACGTCTTTCTCTGTGAGGGGGGTTAGCCTTGGGGACGCTGGGAGTGGTTTAGGAGAGACGACGGTAGCCTTACCAATTCGTCCCCGCTGTTCCCGCCACCACTCGCCCTCCTCCCCTTCTCCGCCCTTGTCGATCTGCCGCTCCCACCAGGCGCCCTTGAGCTTGATGTAGGCGTCCCTCAGGGAAGCCTCCTGAGCTTTACGCTCGTCGCTCGTGCTGTGCCAGTCGTAGACGCCAAGAAGAAATAGCCAGGCCTCTTCGCGCACCCCATCTTCAGGGTCCAGCCCGCCATGGAACACGCGCTCTTTCACCTCATCCACCGTGGCGGACAACCGCCCAGTCCGAGGATCAAAGAAGCTCCTCCACTCTTTGAACGTGACTGGCCTCCGCAGCTGCTCCAGCGTCAGGCTGCTCGTGCTGTCAAGCAGCTCAAACTCGCCTACGTCCGTATCCTCCAGCTCCATCACCTCCCGGGCGGTCCATATCCTCTGGTTCCGGTCGCGCTCGCTCTGCTCGGCAATTCCCATGGCCCAACGGGCCAGGTAGATGCGGGCGCTGTCAAACTCGTCCTGCAGGGTCTGCACCTCGGGATTTCGCAGCAGATTCCTCACCTGCGGCGGAACGCGCGGGTTGTCCAGCACGTCCTGCGCGGCCTGCCGCGTAAACGTCGTCACCTTGCTGAACTTCTCCATGATATTCCACCCGGTCTCCTTGACGAACTTCATGAACGGGTCCATCCCGCCGTCCCTGTTCCCGGGAGAAGCAGCCCCCGAAGCCCTCGACGCGCCGGGCACACAGACGCCCCCTCCCCCACCGCCCACCACGGTCTTGACGTTTGACCCCTTGCCGCCAAACGCCAGACTGTCCTCCTCGCTCGGCTCGACCAGGTACACATTCGGCTCGACCACGCTCCTCTCGATCGTTACGTAGCGCTTCAGCCACCGCAGCACCTCGTCCCCGCCCCAGAACATCTCGCCCGCCTCCCCAAAGGGGTCGAACTTGTCCCGCGCCCGCCGCCTCTTCTGTAGCATGGTGCTCTGGCACTCGTTGTCGTGGAAGAAGAGCGGCGGGAACGAGTCCCCCGCGCGCGAGTTGATGATGACGCTGCCGTACCACCAGCCGACGCTGGGCGGGCGGATGAGTAGCGAGTAGACGGCCGAGACGGGGACGGCGAAGGCGTAGTGGCCGATGGCTGAGCCCGGCGTGTGGCTCGTGACGGTCGGCGGGGGCGGGACGAGGTAGGACTGCTTGGGGGGGGAGTCGGCGTCGACGCTGAGGTCGACCTTGACGTAGATGGAGGCGGCGTCGCCGAGCTGGGATTCGGGGACCCAGGCGAGGAGGAGGTCTGAGGCGGCCGGGCGGGAGTGGGCCGACGAGGACGAGGTTGGGCGGTCATTGTTGTTGTTGCTGTTGTTGTTGGTCGCGGTGGTGCTAGACGGGAAGGGGCGCTTCTGCTGGAGGAGGGCGATGTAGCCGGGGATGTTGTCTCGGGCGGACGGGGTTGGATGGACGTAGACCTTGGACTTGGAAAAGAGCAGCTTCACGCCGCGGCCGGATTCGGTGTGGGTGATAGTGTTGTAGTCGCCTTCCTCGTCGTCGCTCATGGCGTAGAGGCTGCCTGCGGGCGAGGCGGGGCGGAGCGGGTGAGAGATGGTGGAAAACGAGGAGGATGTGGTTGCCGGTGCTGGTGCTGGTGCTGGTGCTGGTGCCGATGCTGTTGTGGTCGGTTGCGAGGTCGAAGAAGGCTCCCGGTTTAGCGACGACGTCATCCGCGTTATGCGTGTCATTGTTCTCGTCGCCGTTGCTGCTGCGACCTACCTCCGGAGAGTTGAAAGATGGTGGGAACTGGTTTGGCTAGCCGGCCGAGTCACACTGGCGTCTGTCAAATGTTGCAGTATTTTCGAAGCGCATGCCTGCGTGGGTGGTGGTGTGTCGGCGTCAGCAGGTCTTAAAGCTGCGAAGCGTCAGCCCCGCGGTTGATGGCGGCTTGCTGGCTTGGAGGGGTCGCCAGGCACGTGAGGTACTGGTACAAGGCGCCCTTACAGGATAAGCGTGGCGAATAAGTACCTGTACGCCTTCCCCGACTCGGTTTGCCTCCGACGCGCGTACCCATCAGGCTTGTCGTCGTCATCTTCTGAGGAATTACGCTCGAGGCAAATGACACCCCAATGCCTCCTGGGGCACGGTTTCACACATCGCCGACTTGATCAAAACAATTGACAGCAGCGCAGATGCCCTGCAACTTTACGTCTCAAAGTCCCTCCCGTCAGAGCAAGACAGGCACGAGAACAACGTACACAGTCCCAATGCCGTGGTCCTGCGCTACAAGCCTCCAAGCTCCCTTGGTGATCCTGTAATGGAAGTGATCATGGTACTTTGCATCGCCTGCAAAGAACGCCTGACGTGTCGCGAAGTCGTACGACGACCCAACAGCTGGGTAAGCGGTCTTGTTGCGCCTACGGCAGCTTGTCCGACCTCAAACTGCACCCTCATCCCATCCACTCGTCCCAGTGCCGACAAGGGCAGCCAGTGCCCAACGCTTCTCCCCAACTTCTCCTCATCTCATCCAACTCGTCATCTTGGTCGTGGTCCGCTGGGCAATCCTCCCCTGGGCCCGCTCGGTAGCCCGTAGCCCCTGCCACCCCCCTGCCCCCCACCAGCTCCTCCTCCCCCGCCGCTAGGATAGTCAAACCCTCCGTCCGCCCAAGGTGCGTTCGCGCTCATAACAGGCCGGTCGTTGCGTCGCCCTGCTTGGGCTCCATGCCCAGCATCACCGCCGCCTCCGCTATTCCAACCCCATCGATTCCCAGACTGCTGCCCCGGCGGCGGCGCCTGCTGCTGCTGTTGCTGAACAGGAGGCTGGAACGGCCCGCCTGAATTGGGACTCGCCGTCCTCGCACCGCCCCAAAGCCTCTGCTTCAGCATTTCCTGCGCGCTCGACCGCCCGCCGCCCGCCGGAGTACTGGCCGCGTCACCCCTCCCGCCGCCAGGCAAACTCCCCGCCCTTTGGCCGGCCAGCCCCGGCCGTTGCCCATCACCACCGCCGCCGCCACCGCCAGCGAACGGATTCCTACTGTTCACAAACTGCCCTTGCCCCCGCCCATGCCCCTGCCCCTGACCGCCGCCGCTATTATCCCCCCACAAACTACTCAGCCCCCCAGCCTGCTGCCCCCCTCCTCCTCCTCCTCCCCCTGGCTGACCATATCTACCACCCAGCTGTTGCTGCTGTTGCTGCTGCTGCTGCGGCGGCGGCGGCGCCGCCTTGGGGTCCGGCGGCAGCCAGCCCGGCAGGGCCTGGCCCTTTTCCGAGTAGTAGGCGCGCAGGACGCGGCAGACGAGCGTGTCGTCTTCCGTGTCGCCGTCCGACTCGCCGCTGAAGTAGGTGCGCTGGAGCTTGGAGATGTTGGATGACGCGTTGGTGAGCAGGTTGTTGTACCACGACGCCATGGTGCGCGGGCGGGGCGGGCGGGTAGTCACACTGAGGTGCCAGCCGGTCGAGGGTTTTTATGTTTGTCGGCTAGGTATTCGAGTCGCGGATTCGCTGAAATTCGGGGAATGGATGGTTGGGTTATTGATTGGGGTGTCTGCGGCGGATAGCGGTCCTAATCGATCGACGGGGAAAGGCGGTCGGGGCGGGGTAAGCGGTTGGTAAAGGAAACGGCAGTAGTATGACGAAAAATAATCTCTATGTGTTAGATAGTACCGAGAGTCCGGCGGTGTATATGGCGTCAGAGGCGGTGTGCGACTTGGAGATGCGGATGACCTGGGTGCCGAGGTGGTGGAGGGTGTTGATGGTTAGAAACGACGGGCTGCAACATGCCCGGTTGCTCGCAGGAAATCGACGGCTTCAAGCTGCCCCACTCGGAGCGCTGTGTAAGGTACAATACGCTCGTACGGCATTTCAGAGCTGAGGGGCACGGGAGCGTTATTACGGACAGCTAAACCGTCTGTAGAATCGTAACGTTATTCCACTCCATATCCTCAACCTCACGATACTAAAGCACGCGAGCTAAAGCACGTACTAACCAACGGGCCCAGGTGAACGAGCAACGCCAGACGATAATTACACTCGACAGCATGTTTGTACTCGGTTAACTTTGTGAGGGGATCACGGCAAAAGAACACCGCACAGACTGGGCGGAAACATCGAAGGTGGTGCTTTGCTAAACCGGGATGTTGAGATAGTCACGTTGGCATCTCTTGGTTGTCGCTCGCAACCGCAGTGCAATTGGAGAAACGTCAAGTATGGAAAGCCTGGTAAGATCCATCTTGGAGTCCTCATGGTCGCGCCGTCTGAGCTCAGGTACAATACGGTACCTATTCACCTTCTCATCGCTTCGGTTATCATTTGTGCTTGGCGAGTCTGTTCTCTCCGGGCGTCACAAGGCTCTGAATTTGCCCATCAGCAACCCAAGGAACCAAGCCAACGGTCGCCATCTCAAATTGAGCCCTTACACTGTATGACAGTACTACAGCCTAACACTTGCGCCAAAGCCCCAGACAAACTAAAATGCGAGCAGCTTCTCCCTGTCGGCTGTTTCGTGCTCCAGCTCCAACTCCTTCCGTTTCCGCGCCGTCGGCTTGACCGCCCGGCCTCTCTTCCGCTTGTCGCCCGCCTTCGTCTTCTTCTTGACCTCCTCCTCGCTATCCTCATCGTTCTCATCTGCTTCGTCGTCGTCCTCGTCGCTGCCCAACCAATCCTCAATGTCGGCCAGCTCTTCGTCGCTCTCGTCAAAGTCCGAAACATACTCGACCGCGCCGTCCTCCTCCTCGTCCTCCTCTTCCAGTTCTCGCTCGAGCTCGGCCTCGGATTCGGCCTCCTCGTCCTCAATTCCCTTGTCCATGTCCTTGTCCCGGACTCCCTCGCCCTCCGCCTCGAGGGCATTCAGGACCTTCTTCCAGATGTTGACGTTGCAGTTGAGCGGCATGTCACCGTACGCGCCCTGCCGCAGTCTCTCGAGCAGTTCTCTCTCGATCGTCCGCTCCAGCTTCGCCGCCGCCAACGCCTTGCGCTCTCTGGCCTCCTCGCGGTGCTTGATCTTGGGCGCCATCTTGGGTACGAGTTTTTCGCCTATCCTAGCCTCCTCCGCCGCTATCCTGCGCATGCGGGTCGCCACCTGGACCAGCCGCGTGAGGCGTTGCTTGCACTTGTGAAGAAGGAATTTCGGAAAGTACTGGAGCCGTTCCTCGATTTGTTGGAGGGCTTGTTGGTAGTTCTGGGAGAGCTTAATCTTCTCCCACCACTTCGACGGCATGTGCGATCGTTCGATCTGTGGAACGCATCTCAGTCAGTCATCGAGGCACCGGAGAGGCTCTGGGTAAAACACACCGTCTTGATGTAGAGATAGATTGTCCCTTTGGGCGACGTCCTCACTGTGGCATACCGGCTGTTGGCGAGGGGGCAACTTTGCCTGTTGCAGAGACCGCTGACCTGGTCGCACCGTTAGTCGCGGTAACGACAACTGCCAGGAAGCATACGTACTGAGTATTCATTTCTGCAAAAGTTGTTCCCCTTTGTTGTCCTGAATCACGTTAGGATATCTAACACCACGAGATGGGCAGGAGCGCAAGGCATACTTGAGCTTGAAAGCACAAAATTGTTCTGCGGCAGAGGTCAGCGGCGACGACTGTTTGTGAGCTCGAGAGAAGCCTACGGTTGATGATTTGCCAGACAATCTCGTCAGACATGGCGAATGCTGTCGATATATGTGAAGGCGAAACTCGGTTCGATGTTTGAGTGAACTTGTTCCGGGAAGAGCTTCAGGATCTCATCAATGCTCGCTTCAAGTTGGGTCTTGGAGGGGCGGCGAAGGTTGCTGATAAAATTTCTGGAGACCCGAGATTTTGGCGATCAAGGGACTGCTTGGCCGCTCTTATCTTATCGCCCTTCCAAGCTTCGCATCTGATTTGTCCACACTCGTCAATACTCCACAATCGTTCCAATGTTAACGTTAGCATTCCTCACGAGAGCTTCGAATGTCAACACACTCGCCTGTCTCAGCTTCCAGGTTGGCTGCTTGCAGGGTCAATGTTCCGTTATGCGCTGAGGCGAGCATTAACCCAGCGTCTGGGGAACCTCATCACTCCTTCCGCTCCATTTCAATGCCGGCAATGGCCTTCTGTTTACCCTTCTTGCCGTCGCGTCCACGACAACTTGAGCAATGGTCTTCCCAGAATCCATGATGTCGTCCTCCCGGAAAACGACACAATCTACGCCCTTTCGTCAGGCTCAGGTAGGGCAGGTATCGCCGTGATGCGAATCACTGGGCCTGGATGTCTTGATGTATGCCATTTATAACCTCAACCATCCCTCCTCCATCACTGACATTCTCAAAGGTCTACCGAGGCTTGTGTCCATCCAAGGCCCCACCGAAGCCCAGGTATGCCGCGGTGAGAACACTGTTTGAGCCAGGATCGATCGACGCATCTGGAACAAACATCGTGGACTCAGATGCTCTCCTTCTCTACTTTCCCAGTCCCAAAACGGTGACTGGTGAAGACGTTCTTGAGCTTCACGTCCATGGAGGCTTTGCAACCGTGAAGGCCGTCTTATCCGCCATCCGTAAATGCTCCTCGGCTGGGACCATACGTTACGCCGAGCCCGGCGAGTTCACGCGACGCGCCTTTCTGAATGGCCGATTGGATCTCGCCCAGGTCGAGTCTCTAGGGGACACACTTGCTGCCGAGACTGAGCAACAACGACGGGCGGCTGTGCGGGGAAACTCGGGCGTTCTCGGAAAGACATACGACAGCTGGCGCGAGCAGCTGTTGCTCGCGCGCGGCGAGATTGAGGCGCTCATCGATTTCTCAGAAGACCAGCACTTTGACGAGTCGCCCGCGGAGCTCCTCACAAACGTCACCAGGCTGGTTGGCGACATGCTGCATTCCATCCAGCTCCACAAACTTGGCAGTCAACGGAGCGAGCTGCTTCGAAATGGAATCCGGATTGCACTCCTTGGCCCCCCAAACGCTGGGAAGAGCTCTTTGATGAACCAGATTGTCGGCCGCGAGGCATCCATCGTTTCAGCCGAAGCGGGAACAACCAGAGACGTCATTGAGGCGAGTCTTGATGTTCGCGGATATCTCTGTTCGTTCGCAGATACCGCTGGAATTCGAACAAAGGCATCGAACTCCATCGGTCATCTTGATTGCCCTACATCTCCCACCATCGGCTTCATAGAAGAGGAAGGCATTCGGAGAGCGCGACAGAAGGCCTTGGATTCGGATGTCATTATCGTCCTCGCATCCGTCGAGATGGCGGAAACTGGTCGCTACCGCATAAGCTACGATGCGGAGACGCTACGGTTGGCAGCTGGCGCGCAGCAATGTCTAGTTGCGGTGAACAAGACTGATCTGGTGAGCCCGGACTCACTCAAGCGGCTGATACAAGATTTCAAATCTTCGGCATTGGCGGATATCGGCGGGCTCCGCGATGCAGAGCCGCTCGCCATATCCTGCAAGGCTGCTGTGTCACCACCCGCCGCAGGGCTGACAGACGCGGGCGGCATACACACCCTGTCCGAGAAACTCGCTGAGTCATTCTCGCGTCTGACCTCGCTGCCCGATGATATGCAGCATCTCCTCGGTGTCACCGAACGACAGAGTCAACTGCTTTGCGAGTGCGAACACCACCTTGAGGATTTCATGGCCGAGGCGCGAAAGACCGATCCCTACGACGAGCCGGACGTCGTCCTCGCGGCAGAGCACTTGCGACTTGCCGCTCTTCGGCTGGCCTCTATCACGGGGCGTGGCGAATCCGGGGATGTCGAGGATGTTTTGGGAGTCATCTTTGAAAAGTAATGTGCTCCAGTGCATTTTATGTGGCAACTCTGCTAACGAGACAAATCTAGGTTCTGTGTAGGCAAATAAAAGGATGACAATAGTTGTACAAGGAAAACCCGAGCTACCCGACCATTTTCGCCATCCCCGCCGTCTATCCCCAAGTCAAAAAGGTCATGATACAGTATTTTGTCGTCCCTTGCGCCTCAGAACGCAGACACACCACCACCGAGGCTGGCACCCGTCCGTCTAATGCGTGAGAATCGTACAAGTCATCCAAGGTCGTCTCCGTGCGCCGATACAGAGAAACCACAAAAGATCGATACAAGAAAGGAGAAAAGTAGCACTTGTGCTCAACGGAGCTCTAGTGCTGCTTGCTCTCCTCCTCATCGTCCTTGTCATCCCTTCTTGGGCGTTAGCTTCCATTGTCTTCCGAGGACCGGACACGGAACCACTACTTACTTGTTGTAGCCGGAGCGGCCGTAGTCGCGAAGCTTGTTATCCTCCTCGTCGTCATCCGAGTTGCCCCTGATTCTCGGTGTTAGTACCCCACTGGCAAGGTACTTCGTTGCGGGAGACACTCACTTGTTGTAGCCGGAGCGGCCATAGTTGACGAAGGAGGTTGTGGAGAAGAAAGCGGCGGCAGCCATTGCGTATGTTGGGATTGAAGGTTTGGAGTTGAGGTTGTTGTGGTGGTCTGGGTCGTTGGGCGGTATGAGTGGGTGTTGGTGAAGGCTGCTGAAGATGCAGGTGAAGTTGCTTGTTTGTCTTGCTGGTCTGTTTCTTTTGGAGATGTTGCTGATGATGGAAAACAGATCTTCAATCCGGGCATCAGCAAACTTTTATATAGACGATCGAGAAGTCGTTTATGCCTCGCCCCATGCGCAACGGCTCATCACCAATCCCCTTTCGAGCTCCCATGCCGACGTGAGCGGCGATGCCCCCGGGGGGGCCAAAAATACAAGATGACATAAGGCCCATGTGCTCAGCGTCAACCGGGGTCTCTAGAGAGTCTGGGATCTCAGCAATGACACGCCTTACAACAATGGGTGACTCGGACCCAGAAACATGGATCCGGGTCCAGTTGAGGACCAATGGTGTGAGTCGAGCAGAGACCGTCCTCCCTCGTGGAATTACGAAATCACCAATGCGGTCCAAATTCCAGTCCGCGAATCTGCACCGGGGTGGGCGACCAGATGCAGTGCCGCCGAGCCGCCTGATCCGGGTGTTTGGTCATGCATGGTGTGGGGCCGATTCCGCAGGCGCGGTCTGATGAAAACGGAAGTTGACAGCCGACGGCCACGGAAAGAAGGGTATGGTGGGCGGCCGGCGGGCTTGGATCTGGCTGGAAGGGCCTCGTCACTCGTAGGGCTGAGTTGGGCTACCGGGACCAAATGTGGATGGATGCCTGGTTGCCTCTGTCAGCACCAGATGAGGTTGCGCAGGTGTCAAGGCTGGAGCCGCATGCTTGCAGCCAGTCGAGACGACAGAGCTGAGAAAGCTTGCCGCCAATCCGGGCTCGTGTTCTTGTTTGGCTGACACAGCAAGGCGCCAAAGTCTAGGCATCCCGTTTTCGGCTTCTTTTCGTGGAACAGAAGGTCTTCGATGCTTCAAGTCGCTTCGCTTCGTATGGACAGTTGGCACACGTCTCGCCCGCCTCGACTACACAGGACGTTCGATCGGTTCCGGATTTAGCTGCGGCGTGCAGGTTAAGGAAGCGTTGCACGTCACGAAGCACGGCCTGTCCGGTCTCCATCCGGCCTGGCGGTAGCGAACGCTCCCGCGGGGTCCGCAGCAACTGCAAGCTTCCAAGCAATCCGCACGCATCCAGCCCGAGTTGGCGACCAACCAACAACAACCCTTTCCTCGCAGGCAGGATCGGTCCACGTCTTGACTGGGTTGCTGCGGTAGGTTCTCCATGCAGCAATCTACGCCATCCTTGACACTGAACGGACCGGCGCACGCTGTTGCGACCTATAAACGCTTGAAGAAGAGGTTTTGCAAGGAGGCTATGGCGCCCCATGTGACGGGCTCTTCGGGCCGTTGAGCTTCCCAAGAACGTGTGCCAAGCCTCGGGCAATGTGGGAGCGGCTGGACCGACCACTCGGCTCCTGGCCGTCCCGCTGGCGATCCAATCCTTCGGTGTACAGTTATGTGCAGTGAGCCTAAGAAGGCCCATGCATCGTGGCACGGCATTCTAGAATACGCGCCGAACAACGGAGCATTCGATCGGACGATATGCCTCGGCCTCTTCCGTACCTCTCCGTCCGCTTTGATGACTGCGCCGGACCCGGCCGCTGCCATCGCCGACATGATTGATGAACTCGCATCCGCTTCCATTACGAGCCATGGGCAGCGTGGTGTTATCTGTCATTTGCAAGATACCTAGTAACCGCAGTTGATGTTTTTCGTCCAACTCATCAATCCCACTCGATTTCTGCTACGATATTCCGATTCGTTGCTTACTAGGACGTCTTGCACCCTCAACGTGCCGTGCACTTGCACCGGCAGGACCCAACGAAGCGGCACAGGCTGAGTGCCACGAAGGGGAAAGCGTTACCGAGTAATAGGGTCAATCATGGGACGGGCTCCCTCCCTGTGAGATGCGGGTCCAACCTTAGTGCTCGCCGCACGCTTCCCCCTGAGAGTTGGGTACGTACGGTAAGATATCGACACCACGACGCAACGGCGAATAAGTGCCCTTGTTTCAGCATGTTTGCACAGAGTTGGCGCCGGACCATGGACTTTTTTGCCGCTCAAAACCTACCTAGTAACAGAGTCAGCCAGCTAGGCGCTTCGCGACACACCCTGCTTTGCCGCTCATTCGCTTATCCGAGGCCACCAGCAGCGCGAACACGAGATGGAAATCGGCGGTTTTCAGATGTTACATGTTATATGGAAGAAAAAGGGGGGTACGACTGCCGGCTAGCCTTGTCCTCCGCCACATGGTGTGGTCCAGCATCCTGAATTCGACACCGAAGGGCCGGACGGACTGCTGCTGAACCACCCCCGCCGCCGCATCGCATTTTGTAAGCAGGTATGGTGTTGATATGGATTATTTATCACTCTGTCGCTGACCAGAACCACCAGATGACTTAGCCACAAGCGCTGCCGCGGGACACCGGAGTGCTCAGCGTGGGGTCGACGCCGCCATCGGGTCGATGGCCAGACTCTAGGCTGCCACTTCACGAACCTCAAAATACTCTTGCTATCATCAGCACTGCTGCAAAGAACATCTCTTGGCTTCTCCAGCTTTGGCTCACTGGGACGGTCCTCGAGATGGGAACCATCCGGTGTGTTAGTCAGCCATGCACAGAATTTTCAACTTGAGGACGTCACTTCACGCGATGATACAGGCCTTTCTCGGACGTCGAGCGGTACACTTCTGGGGGCTGAGATCAACACATCACTGCTGCGAAGCAGCGATTGGGCGGTTCGTTTCATGTCGGTGTTTCTCACCCCCTTTTCCCCTCAGTTCATGGTGTTGATGATGTTGACTGGTGGCAGCAGACAGGGAATGTTTCTCATCACAAAACCAACAAACCAACGGCAGACACCTTCGGCTGCTATTTTGGACACCGAGATCAGGCCATCTCCTACACAGTCTCGCTTGCTCAGTCATGACACGATCCTTCACGCTTTCCGTTGTCAAGGTGGCGTGTCATCTCCGCGGCGTTGAAGCTCGACCTGGTCTCAGCTCTGCAACACTGCAGGCTAGCATATTGAGCTGCCCGCTAGGTTTAGACTCGATCGACGCCCAGATCAGTTCGTGAATCTGGAGAATCAGCCGACTTTGCTACAGCTGTCTTTCGTCACTCGACGGCACTATCCTTGTGGAGAGTCATGGTCTGTCAGACGGGAGGCCCAGCGCTTCTTCAGGACCCTGAAGCAGAATGCCGCTTTTATGCTGTATTCTGGAAGAAGGACCCTCTCCAAGACTGGTGAGTAGAACCCGGCATGTTCATTCCCCAGTTCTACAACCCAGGATGCACAGACCCTACGGCCCACCGCGGACTCACTACCTCACTCAGTTCTGGCAAGGAGGACACCGACCCACAGGGACACGCGGCGGCGCAAATAGCGTGACTCTAACGCCATGCCCCTCCCTTATTATTACCACTCCTGATCAGTATGCGCGAGTCCTAGAGCTCTTGGGGTTTGGAAGGCTGTGTCTCGAAGGAAGGGCTTTGTGTTTGCTGTGTAGCAAGTACCAGGCCTTCTCGGGGATGATGTGGATAGTTGAGGTGCTCCGGCATCTAGCACAGGCCAAATTGAGCCAACGTATCTCGAGGGTATATCCAAAGTTTTGCTCATCACAGCCAATGAGTGAACCATCAACGAAAATGGGAGTCATTCGAACTCGCCGCTGCCAAAGCAAAGTATAGTGCGTAGACACAGTATAAGAGGAGATTTACACGGCTCTGGAGCTCGGGCCACCCTCGCCGTTTCCACTTCCACTTTCCACAGCCACAATGTTCGGAGCGGCCTCTTTCAACTTTGAGCTCGTCCCTCTTCCTTATTACAGAGTTCCCCGTTCGAACGTGCGGTCTGATTGATGATGGCCAGTGTTTGCGGTTGACCAACTCCCAGTCACTCATTGAACACAACTTACCCCTTTTCCAGTTAATTTACTTCTTTTGGCCTCTCCAAATCGCATTGGAGTTTCTCGGTCGCGTGGGCCCAATCGCGATTTCGTGTTTCTGTGCAGGTCGGTTGTGCTCCACCGTTTCTGGTCTGGTCCTCACAAGGCGGCGGAAAGGGAACCCCAGCTTCAGGTGCCAGCCGCGCGTGGGAGACAAGAGCTTGCCGCGATTCCAGATTGTTGTGGACCCCTCATCGGTAGTGCCTTCACCATGCCCAGTAAGTTATCGATTCACCTTCTTCTCTCTTCTGATCTTTCCTTGCTGCCTCTTGGAGCTCTTCTTGTCACTGCCCCGCGCCAGCACGGCCCAGCGACTTCGGTACGCCCGTGGGCCAATTTTTGTGCCTGGTGACCACTTCAGCGACCAGAGGCTGTGCCAGCACAGCTCTGTTGCACCTGGGCCGCAGTCCCCAGTTGCGTTTTGAATGCCGCCGGCGCCCCCGAGAACCCTACAGGCACCTCGACACCTTCCTTCTCCCGGCTATCTCTGGTGTTCCTGGGCGCATTTGGGACAGCGGGACGAACGGCAAGGCCTGCCTCGGAGTGACCACCTTGCTGTGCACGGGAACTGGCGACTCGGTGCTGGGGTACTCGAACGGCGACGAGCTGGGTGGGAGCGCTCGATTCTTCCTCTGAATCCAGACACTATTTCTGCTCGCCCCGCTGCTAGACGCCTCTTGGTACGATCGACGCTAACGGAAACATGGAAGACCTCATCGGGGATCCCTTCATCTACAATCAGGCCGTGTACGTAGTTCGACGACCCAGATCTTGTGGCTCGGCTCAGGACGCTGACACTCCCTCTCCTCTCTAGGGCCCACCCTCTGAACGAACTCGAAGATTGTGCCATCGCCGTCGACGCCACCTATTACCTCCAGCTTCATCTTGATGTTCTCCCAGGCAACGAGCCCCTCCTCCCGGCCCTCGGCGGTCTGACCGGGATCCAGGGCCGCATCGAGAGTGAACTGGACCAGTGGCAGGCTCACAAGATCACCCCCTTCTTCATCTTCGACGGCCAGTCCATAGCCGGCCAGGACGAGACGGCAGTGAACCGCGGCCTAGCGAATTGTGCCAAAACTGACATATCATGGGACCTGTATTTCAACGGGCGGGCCGATGAGGCTGTGGCGGCCTTTGGTCAGAGCACTAGTATGTGGTGGACTCGAGTACTGATTGTGCTGGACCTGGCTGACTGCTTGGAAAGGTGCCTTTCTCACCAGAGCTCTCTACCCCCTTCTGCAGTCCATCTTGAAGCAGCGAGGCCTGCACTTCCTGGTTCCTCCCTTCAACGCTGCTGCTCAGGTAAGCCCTCCTTTGCGTCCGAGTCTCGGGACTCCAACAGGCCTGCCTCTGACCTTGAGCAGATGGCATATTTCGAGATGTGCGACTCGGACCAGTGTGCCGGCGTCATGGGCCCGGCCGAGCTCCTGTTGTACCCTGTTCGAGACTGCGTTATCCGCACCATCGACTGGGACAGCAACCTGGTCTACGCCGTCTCTAAGAAGCACATCCTCAAGACCCTGAACGTCAGCGAGTCTCTGTTCGTCGACGCCTTTCTGATGACCGGGACGTCTTTCCTCCCGCCATTCCCGCCCCTGGCAGACCAGACCATCATTAAGACGCAACCCCACACCGTGGCTGACGCGGTGAATATGCTGCGCACCGCCGAGAAGTCGGTGACTCTAGTCTGCACAAGCTTTCACGACATCCTCAAGACCCAAGACCCGGACTGGCTGGACAAGTACCGCAAGGCCCGTATGGCCGTCGACCACTTTGTATACGTCGCCGAAAACGGCGAGGTCAAGGTCCACGACTACGAGCACCTGACCAACGATAATCACGAATACCTCGGCCTCCAGCTCCCCTCGGAGCTGTTCCACTACCTGAACACCGGTCTAATCGGTCCCCGGATTCTCACCTGGATTACCCATGGCCAGTTGCAGGTTCTGCCGACGCTTGATGGAGTCGCTTCAGACGAGTATAGAAAGCTGGTCACCACTCAGTCAGCCCGCATCAAAGAGGCTGCCCTGAGCCTGGTGATTCCCCATCTGAACCGCGGCATCGGATATAAGAATATCAGCATGAAGGTCTGGTATGACCGCAACTTTTCCTCCACTGTCTGGGACCGCCACGAGGCAAAGGCCAACTTTGCCCCGCAAGTCGCCAGCTGGAACCTCCGAGAACCGCAAATCGCAGACCATGTTGCCCGTTTCGCCCATGGCTCGATCCTCTCCGAGGTTATGGCCCTGAAGAACCCAAAGTTTGTCGCTGCGACGCTGTCCCCCAAGGAGAAACTGAAGGGTGTCGAGTCTGGTGCCCTCATCAAGTCGATCTGCCTCTGGAGGTTCTTGCACATCCGAGGCTACGTGGATGACCGGCATGAACTGACCAGCTGGGGCTCTGCGTTGGCCGCTGCCCTGTGCGCGATGGAGCCGACTGTTAGCAAGTTCCCCGACTTCCCGCGTCTCTATGAGTCGGTTTTAGTCGCTTTCGAGTTGATCCGCTTCGAGCTCCTCAACGCGAGGAATCCGCATGACGAGCTGCGCGGCCTCCCCCTGAACGGCTCCGAAGCAGACCAAGCAAGCCTCCTCCTCATTAGCAGATGCGCAAGCCTGCTGAAGCTAAGACACCAAGCGAACGGATACACTGGCCCACTTAGCAAGAATTTGCTGGCCTTCCGCTCCCTTGTATCCGAGGTGCGGTCGGCTGACCGGGACCTCATCGAGGCCATCCTGGCCTCCATGTTCATGTATGCACAAGCGAAGCGAAACCGGGATGACGGCTGGGAGCTGAGCCATGGGTACGTTTCTTTTTTCACTGTTCACTTGGTGGCCCGAAAGGAACCACTGTCGCTAATCTTGCTCGTAGGCTCCCTTTCCTCTACGATCCGGATGTCGCCCTTGGCATTGCCGTCAAGACGTATCTCGATGACCTCATCCCGAAAGACCCAAACAAGAAAGAGAAGCTGAAGCAGTTCCCGGGGGTGTATGTACCGTTCGCCGTGTCGTTTGCCGACGACTTGGACGTTGCCTGCAACTTCTTTGAGGCGCTCCACGCGGGCGTCAAGACTCTGGGCGCGAAGGATATCTCTGCCATGGACCGCTCCGCTTGGGACCAGGCGGCCGAGTACCTGAAGTCCCGGCGATAGGATGCCAGGGATGCGGAGGAGGCTGTACTCGACTGAGAGAAGGTGTGGAGGATCGCTTGGGCTGCTCCGGAAATTGCCGCTGCGTTTTGAAGAGCAGCAATGGCTTCTCTTGCAGTACATCCGGCATACCAGAGCAGGCCAGACGGTTTGCGTCGCTGAATAACCAAAATTTTCAAGTCCCTGCTCTCCTGTGTTGCTATGTGATGTGATGCGGATTTCAACCACATTAGTGCTGGAACCCTCGTGTACTCAACTCTAGAGGAAGACTCAAATCCTTGGAGAAAGGCAGTCGAGTTTCAGTACGCTTAAATTCATATGCCAAAAGAACAAAACCTCAAATCTTGTTTTCTTACACTTGCCATGGCAGCAATGGAAATTGTGACACGGCCGGCTTATTCAACAGGTAAATGGGATATCTCGCCCGCGCCTCGCTCCCTCCTGGCTTCCCTCCTAAACCGTAGCTTGCCCGTTCCAGTAGCCCATGGATATCATCACTGGAGCCTTTCACCATCCATCTCCCTTTACGCACCCTCAAAGCAGAGCCACGTGTACTAGTACCCCATATACGCCCGCCTTGTCGTGTCCGGCAAGCCGTGCTATCTAGCTCGTAGGGACAACCTCGGAAAAGGGGAAATGGAACTTGGGTGACTGCTTGATCTTCGCTCGCTTTTGTTTGACTCTCCGTGCTCGTGTCCCTTTCGCCCTTTTCGTCACGTCTGCTCTTTCTGAGTGAACCGCCCAACTTCCCCTGTCGAATCACTGATGATCGGTTATTGTTTTGGTGTGGGGGGTTTATGCGCCGCCGACGAGGATGTTGTTCAGGGGGACGTGGACTGATGGGGGTTATGTTAGTTCATATTCCATATTTCGTTGGGTTTTGGGCTTTTGCTGGATGCTAGGGGGGAAGGGGGGGGGGGCGGTTGTTGGGTTGGGAGGGCCGTACTGAGCTTGACGAAGTATCCAACTGCGCCCATGACTAAATTGCGGGAAGGGTACTGTTAGCGTGTGATCATCCGCAAAGGAGGACAAGAGGATGGGGCTTCTGGAGTCTGCGTACCGAGGAAACCAACGCCCACGGCCTGGGAGATCTTGATGAATTCGCGGCGGTCGGCTGTTTGGGGGCCAAAGGAGAGTCATTGTCAGAAATATTTCGGGTCCCTTGCTACATCACTCCATTGGCGGGACAGGAGGCATACGCTTTTGCGCCCGGTTGATGAACTGGATGCCGTCCTTCAGGAACTCGCGCGGCACCTCGAGGATTTCTTGCACCTGGTCGGCCATCGTGCTGTTGGATGTGGGAGCGAAGTTCTGGGAGAGAGAGAGGGGAAGCTAGATATTTTCGTGTATGCGCCGTTTGGGAAGGATGTGTTGCGTGGCAGTGTCGGGTCGTGTCGGCGAGATGGCGAGCAGAGTGTGTCGCGTTTCCAAATTGGAGAGCTGTCAATTCCCTGGGCCTTGGCCTTGCCAAATGTGCCACATCGCCTCAAGAATCCGCGTGGCTCGTGCGCTGGCTCAGGGGCTCTGGGGCTGAACTGGGGCGGATTCAGCGGGCTAGAAGCACAGACCAGCTAGCGCTCAGCTGTCAGGTAGGACCCACTTCTGTTACTTTGTCGAATTGTTCCTCTCGTTGTCAATGCTCCGTTGTCTCAACTATCGAGCCACGAGAATTGGAAAGTCCAAATTTGTACGGAGTATCCGGAGGCACCTACCGATGGCCATCAGGCTCGGAGTGTTGAGCTCCGATCTCGATGGCATCCGACGGCAACGACCGACAAATGGAAACAGTCCGATCTAGGGCTGCTGGTCGCACTGAGGCATGCAGCTCGCTCGATTGGCCTGGAAAACCACTGAACAACCTGTTGAGGGCGGATCATCACCGCCATGACGCTCAGCCCTCTGAGAATGGGGACGGCTGGGCTGAACGCACGGTCACATTGGTTCATTCAAACCAGCTCTGATTCACGACTGCAGCTTGGAGCCGGGTGGCGTGGCACGGTCGCCTGTGTGGCCGGCCTCGGGTACGGTCCGTTCGAGACAAGGACGATGACGCCGTCTTCAAACTCACTCTTTTTTTGCCGTCTCAAGAGCAATCAGTGTTCAACCAACGACCGGAATCGAGGGCAAGCGGGGCCAATTCGTCTCGAAAAGAGCAAAGATGCAGAGTTACTGAGGTAAGTACGATCGTCATTGGCACTAATGCGTGCTGCATCTCAGCAGCTACCCACCACCGATCGCTCAGCTGGACAGGATCCTGGCTCGAGCCTTGGTTCTGTCTACAAAGGGCAGGATGTTTTGGCTCATGCCGAGCACCAGCGGCGAGTTCAAGCAGCAACTTATTCTTGTGCGGAAGCGGGGGTTCTGCCACTCATCGAGTTTCAAAGCTCGGCCACCCTCTCCTCAACATCCTATCCTTGAACCGTCCTTCATTGTCTATCGGCGCTGCCCCTACAAAGACCATTGTTTCCCGCAACACAGACCATCCCGTCACTATTTTAATCGCCAAGGGAAAAGCCGCCCTTTGTGCCCCATCATCGAGACTCGAGACGCCTGATCATCGATTGGCCAGCGCCGCTCGGCCTGCCGCGCGCCTGATTTCCTGACCTGGGAGGAGCTGTCCCCACACCAAGGTGAGCGGAAACCTCGTCCACCAGTTCAACCTCGCTTGGGCAACTCGAGACCAGGACCACGCAATCGAGCCGGCAAGTGGGCGGCGTTGCAACCCTCAGAGTCCAGACCGTTGAGCCTTCACGTCTCTGAAAAGCATGGCTTCAAGTCTCTGGGTACGGCTCGCGGCCGCCCAGCCGGCGGCCATTTCACAGGGGCGGTTCAAATCGGACAATGGGCCTTTGTTCGGGCACTTCATAAGACCCCCATGCAAACCATCAAAACTCTGAGCCTTCTTTTCCCCTGCCCCTTCACACGCTCCTTACCAAGAAGGCAACTATTGTAATATTTCCTTATTCACGCTGAGGGACTACCTGGCGTATCCCGCTGATATCGACTGCTCTGCTGTCGTCTTCAACTTGTTGACGCTTTACTTGCTTAATTCCGTTAATCGCTATCCCCGGACGATTTCTTTGTTTTGGCACCAGCAGAGCGTTGTTCTTGCTGTCGGAATACAAGACAGGAATCTTGAGGGGCTCGAGAGGACTCCCTACTGAGGCTTCAAAATGCGCAGACCGAGGTTTCGACGGACTCCCTCCTTGAGGTACAGCACACCAGAATACATGGCGCCGATTCCCCAGAGCCCAACCCAGATGTCGCTTCGAGACAGGGACACGGGATTTCCGGAGGCGTTTTGCGGCAGTAAGTAAAGTTCCCAACAACTGTAGTTGGCATAATGAGCTCATTCAGCTTGCAGGTCGGAATACAACACTACCACACCCCGAAGCGAACCTCAGTCCTGATGCTTGCATCACCGAGGAAGACGTAAACCCCGAGCGGGCCCTCCTCCGATACCGAATGTCATTCATGACCCAGCAGGCGTCCGCCAGTCGGTCCTCGACGTTTAGTGACCAGACTTCCAACGCATCCATGGAGGAAGGGACCCTTTCCGCGCTCGGCCGGCTCGCCATCGACTCGCTGCGGGCGGGCGAGCTTCCCAGTCTCGATGGGTTTCTGTCGTCCAAGGACGCCGATGGTGCTGAGTCGTCGGACGGCATGAGCAGCAGGGATCCGGACTCACCGCTGCAAAATTGCGAGGAGTTTGATCGGGCCAAGTCTCCCTCACGAGGGCACCGTCGGTACCGGAGCAGCTTTATGAGCCGGCTGATGCACAGGTAGGCGGGCTCGGTAGGTTCCCGCCGCCAAATGATGGAAGTTCCCTGGTAGGCTTTCCCAAGGGCTGTCGAAGCACGTTGAGGAGGGCTGTATTAAACTGCATTATTGGAGAACAGGAAAAGTGATGATAACGACAATGGGCGGTTAGGTAATTTTTGGGTCAAAGGGGCATGGCGCAACTTTGTTTGGTATCAGGGTCGGGCAGTCGTTCGCTACAGGTTGAGTAGCTTTATGGCATACCTCGGTCCTACTGGATTGGACACAGCAGGGTGAAAGAACAACAGCCGCATCCGGCAAAACTACAGCCTACATCATCAGCAAGCCCGCCATGGGCAACAAATGAATACCTAGTAAAATTCAAGAGGCATTATGGGCCCAAGAAAAACCTGGAGCTGAGCTGCACGCTCGAAATTACCTAGACTCAAGCCCTGCCGCCATCAGGTCGTCTTGCACGTACCGTACCGAGGACTGAAAAGGCATCCTCCAAATCATAGACGGCCCGTAATCCAGCTGCCATCACCGCCAACACCACTGCAACCGCAGCGTTTTCCCCCCTTCGTTATCCCTTCAATTCCACAACTACCCACCCAACTTCCCCTCAAGCCCCTTCCCACCCACCATAACCCAAAATCCCTTCACCCGCCCCCTTCAACTTCCCCGATACGTACTATACGCATACGGCGCCAGCAGCAGCGGGACGTGATACCGCTCCCCCTCGCGCACGGTAAAGGTCACGTCGACCTCGGGGTAAAAGGTCTTGTCGGCCCCGCCAAAGTAGCCCGCGCTGTCGAACCGCAGCGTCCACCGCGACTCGCCGCCGCCGCCGCCTCCAGCGTGCATGGACCCCAGCACGTCCTCGAGCGTGTAGACGGGCACCTCGCCGGACGAGGTCGGGCTCGAGTAGGGCAGCCAGACCTTGATGCGGCCGTCTTCGTCGGTTTGAGACTCGAAGACTACCGGGTTGGTGGCTGAGGGGTGGGCGGTGGCGGAGGTGGGGGCGGCATTGGCAGTGGCCGTGGCAACGGAGGAGGAGGAGAACGTGTCGTTGTTGTTGTTTTGGGTCGGGGAGGGCGTGGTGGTCGAGATGAGTTCGAGCTTGACGCGCACGCCGCGCGCGGGCTTGCCGAGGGTTGTGTCGAGCACGTGGCAGGTTATGCGGTCTTTTGTTTCGACCGACATGGTGGGCTCTCTCGTTTGTTGTTGGTTGGTTTGCCGGGATTTGGGGTTGGTGATGGTCGTTCCTGGTGTTGCGGGGTGTCAGTTGAGGTGCGGGGGTTGTAGGTAAGGGGGGAAGGGGGAGGAAATGTGCTGATGTGAGGTGGGCAGCACCAGAGGGGCTGATATCCCACTGGATGATGCTGACAGGTAAGGCTCTTCACTCACTTCCACGGCAGTGCGTTGTTGCTCTCGTTTGCGGCGTGATGGCGATGGCGTTTGGGCTGTGTTGGTGGGGTTGTCGCGATACAGATAAGGCAGGGGGGAAACAATGAAGCCCTGCTGTGGAAGTACCAACCTTGCCTTGAGAAGAGACGGGGGAAAAGAAACGGCACTGCGGAGGAGGCGTTTGTAGGTGCAACTTGGGGAAGCTTGGGTGTTGTATTTGACCGTTTCACGGCTGCCTGCGGCTGCGATGCGATCTGCAACCTGATGTCCAGTGGTATGTAAATTGATCCAATGCCCACTGATGAGCCCACTCCCGCTCAGCCCCGCCAGTCGGGCGGCGTCGGTGTCTGCCGCTGTCCGGTGATGGGGACGTACCTATCCTGAGCTGCAAACAATGAGCGGTCAAACAAACCGCAGCTGTAGTTACAGCACTACATAGTAGCCACCCACGAGGACACAGCTAATCTATTGGCATGCATGAAGGCGGCGCCGGAGACAACACGGGCTCAGGTCATGGACACGCGTCCCTCAGCTGTTCTTGAAGTTGGAGATGGAAACCGCAACTGGTCGCCACTGAACTGCGCAGTTTGGGCTCAGCTTCGGCGCCAAGCCACTAGCAGCACTCCTGTCGCTCGACCCCACCAATTCCCCAGTGACGTTGTCCCCTCCGGCCCAGACCACCATCCGAACCCTGAAAGTGACTTTGCGTTTCGAATCGTTTCCAGACTGTGAAGCTGAATTGTTGATCACAAACTGCCGCCCAGAACCTGGAACGCCTGAACTGGTTGTCTCCTTGCTTTCACGTGTCAAGACTACACACAGTAAAGCCAACCTTCTGCTTCCTCCTTACCTGCGCAACAACATCCCGCCGCCACCTGACGCACTCGCGCTCACCCCGCCAGCGACCCGACCCTTACCCGCCAACATGTCGGCCGCGCTCGTCAACGTCGACGATGGAGACGCCCTGGAGCCGACGCTGCAGTCGATTCTCGACCAGCGGTCCCTGCGCTGGATCTTTGTCGGCGGCAAGGGCGGCGTGGGCAAGACAACGACGTCGTGCTCGCTCGCCATCCAGCTCGCCAAGGTGCGCCGCTCCGTGCTGCTCATTTCGACCGATCCGGCCCACAACCTGAGTGACGCCTTCAGCCAAAAGTTTGGCAAGGAGGCCCGTCTCATCGACGGCTTCGACAACCTGAGCGCCATGGAGATCGACCCCAACGGGAGCATCCAGGATCTGCTGGCGGGACAGGGCGAGGCGGATGCCGGCATGGGGGGGGATATGGGCGGCATGGGGGGGATGATGCAGGATTTGGCATTTGCGGTGGGTTGAGGCCCTAACCCTTTTCTTGTAGTAGTTGCGCGATTCCTTTGCTGATCGCCCGCAACAGATCCCCGGCATCGACGAAGCCATGTCCTTCGCCGAGGTTCTCAAACAGGTCAAGTCGCTCTCGTACGAGACCATCATCTTCGACACGGCACCGACCGGCCACACGCTGCGCTTCCTGCAGTTCCCCTCGGTCCTCGAAAAGGCCCTCGCCAAGGTGTCGCAGCTCTCAAACCAGTACGGCCCGCTCCTCAACGGCTTCCTCGGCAGCAACGGGGCGCTGCCCAACGGGCAGAACCTGGGCGAGATGATGGAGAAGCTCGAGGCGCTGCGCGCCACCATCTCCGAGGTCAACACGCAGTTCAAGGACGAGCGCCTGACCACCTTTGTGTGCGTCTGCATCCCCGAGTTCCTGTCGCTGTACGAGACGGAGCGCATGATCCAGGAGCTGGCCAGCTACGGCATCGACACCCACAGCATCGTCGTCAACCAGCTGCTGTTCCCCAAGCCCGGCTCCGACTGCGAGCAGTGCACCGCCCGCCGCCGCATGCAAAAAAAGTACCTCGATCAGATCGAGGAGCTGTACGACGAGTTCAACGTCGTCAAGATGCCGCTATTGGTCGAGGAGGTTAGGGGGAAGGAGAGGCTAGAGAAGTTCAGCGAGATGTTGGTCAAGCCTTTTGTCCCGCCTGCGTAGGGTTGGTGTGAAGGTTGAGCAGCAGGGGAGAAATAATGGATGGTACCTAAGCGAGGCGGATTCAGGCGAGAGACAACTGCAGGCTGTAGATACCCTCCTGCGTCGGCGCTACTGATGAGACTTTTCGTACCTATATGTTACAACAGTACGTTCATGCATTAATTAGCGGAGTAGGGGCGGCGAGGCGCTAGACACAGGAGTACGGAGACAGAGGGAGCCCTTTACATCATCACCAAGCAGGTTCAGATTCGTGTTTGACGAGGCTCAATTGTCCCTCAAGCTGCGGCGGGACATGCTATACGGAGTACTTATACACAAAACAAAAGCCACCCCCAAGCCGTGGCTGACTGAATTCCAGTCCATGATAATTACTCGCTTATAGTCAAGTAAACACGCCACGCCAGCAACCGCTCCCCGTCCGCTCCAAATTGCCCGTCCGGCGTCTGTCCATCCGCATTTTCTCAATGATGACCAAACCCCCGGAAAAAGAAAATCCCCATCTCCCAGAACGCCTACTACCGCAGAGCCCCCAACGCCAGAGATGCAGTGAAATTGATCCATGTGTCCATAAACGGTGAGCATGATAGCAGTGATCTCCCCTCTTTGCACCGCGGCGACCGCGGTGACCACAGAACCTTCTCCGAACAGCAACCGCAGACCAAACCCCATGCACAGGGGAGCCATGCGGCCCTTCGACTGATCCAGATAGTCGTGTATATATACCGCGCGTGTGTCCGACGACGCCCAACAGAAGAGTGGCCAGACCTGAAATGGAATGGTATGGTACGCACGCGCGGTGGTGGGATACGGGCGGTGTGATGGTTGTCGAGTGCCAGCATTGTGTCGCGTATGTGGACGTACGAGAGACGGGTGGAGTAAGTCGCCGGAAAGAAGGAGGGCGAGTAAGTAACGCTCGGAAAAAAAAACCCGTCTGGAAGATGAATCAGACGCTTGCGCGATCTTTCCTTCTCAAAGCTCCCTATAATCACTCGGTCGGACCCTGCGCTGCCGGTTCTGGTGTCGGTGCGGGTTGACGGGCTTGCGGAAGTAGGCGTCATCCTCCTCGCCACCGCCACTAGCAGCCTGGTAGGGGAAGTTCCTGTGCTGGCCGACATACTGCTGGTGCTGTTGGCCCTGGTATTGCTGTTGATGTTGCTGCTGTTGTTGTTGGTGACCGTACCCGCCGCCCATGCCCACGCCCATGCCCATACCCATGCCCATCCCGTTCATTGCCCCGCCGCCGCTGATGTTGCCGGGGCCTCCCGGGCCAGTCCAAGCGCTGTTGAACCCGCCGGGACCGGCCATGCCGTTCATACCGCCGAAACCGGCCATCATGGGATTCATCATGGGGTTCATCATGCCCATGTTCATGTTGGGCATCCCACCCATTGGCGGCATGAAGTTGCCGGCCATCATGGGGTCCATCATGGGATTCATCATGCCCATGTTCATGTTCATGTTGGGCATCCCGCCCATCATTGGCACCATATTTTGCTGCTGGGCTTCCTGTGCCTTTTGCATCGCCTTCGGAGCCTTGGGGATCTTGGGGATCTTGGGGTTCTCCAAAGCATCCTCTGCGGGCCGCTTCTTGCCAGGCTGGGCCTGCTCGCCGCCGGCGGGTGTTGATGAGGCGCTTCGCGACGTTGAGGTTGATGCTTGGCCTGGTTGAGTCGTGGCTGGCGCCGCGGGTGTAGGTGGTGGCGATTTCGAGTTGGCTTTTGTTGCGTCGGTCTTGCTGTCCTCCCCGTTCCCCTCTGCAACTTCCTGAGACTTCGCCGCGGCAGGACTCTCGGGGCCCTTGGAGTCCTCCTTCGCTCTACCATCCTTCTCGGCAAGATATGCCTTGATCTTCTCGACAGCCTCTTCGTCCGGCTTCAGATCGTCGATCAGAACGCCCTCGGACTTGCAGGCCGGGCAGACGAAGTCGCTCTCAATGAGAGCATTAGTGATGCAATCATTGCAATACGTCTTCTCACAACACGGAGTCTTCATTGGCTCTATGAACATCTTCTTGTCGACGGGGCACTCCAGTCCCCGCTCCCGGACTTCCTTGTCCTCCTCGGCGGCAGCCTTTGCCGCCGAGGGGTTCGCCTTGGCCTTGGCCTGAAATTGCTCCCAGGACGCCTTATCCGGTTCGGCAATCACAAACTCTCCATCAGCGTTAACCATGATGCCGGAGGGAGCCTTGACGTCGTCGCCATCGGCATTCTGGCCAAGCGCTGTTGCTTTGTCCACGGTCTTGAGGAAGGATCGCGGGATGCCAGTGGTCCTCTTGACTCGTGGGCGGTTGTCGTACTCCGGGTTGTCGTTGGTTGGGCACAGCTGGATCCAGTGGCCCTTCTCTCCGCAGCGATAGCATATGTAACCTTGGGGCGGGTCATGGTCGGGGACGTTGGCCGGTTTCTTGGGGCCTCCCTTGGCCACGTATTGTTGCCTGCAGCATGTCAGTCAGTACTTGGGCTTCGGTTGAGGGATCGAGGGACATACGTGGCCATCTCTTCCTCGCGGGCGGTGAAATTTTCGGTTTGCGCCTGGAAGACTGCCGCCATCTTTTCCTCCTCTGTCATGGCGCTGCTGAGTTGGGCGAGCGTGTTGGACTGGGTCTTGGCGACCGGCTTGACGATCTGTTCCCGCCGCGACGAGTTCTTTGCGTGAACGGGCATCTTGCCCGACACATAGCGAGCAGCACCTCCTCGCCCGGGGATCTTGGGCGGCATGCGCCGCGCAATGACGGTGGTGGACCGCGGAATGATTGTCGTGTCATCATCGTACACTGCTCTGGTGTCAGTACACTACATCTCACCGCGCGCTTCGAAACAAGGTAGGTTACATACCCTCCTTCATGCCCTCATCGGCGCAGATGACAAGGTCGAAGTCTGTCCCATCGCCAAGCCCGCTCCGTAAGATGATTTCACGTTTCAGCTCAAAGACAGATATGCCTGTTCCGTCGAACTCGACGCGCGTCGGCTCCTTTTGCGACTTGAACTTGAAGAAAACCGAAGAGGCCATGGTGGCGGGCGTCGAGAGTGCGCGTTGCAGATGTGACGTTGAAGATGCAAAGGTTGCTGATGTTTGTCGCAAAGAGAGGTGCAGCCGTAGAGAAGGGCTGTCCTTGGATTAGGTGTTTTCGAAGATTGTGATATGTTTCGCACGGGGTGATGGGGAGAGGCGAATTTGATGGCTTGCTTTTGTACTCTTGCAGAAGTTCCCACGACACGGACCGTGCTCGTCTCTTCTTAACGTCAGAGGGATGCAGTCAATTCTGATTTGTTCTCAAGGAGACAGAAAGCGCTTTATGAATGGGCGTTAAGCAAGAATAGAGAAAGAAAGTACAAAGACCCCATGTAAGAACTCTGGCTGCCTAATGAGAAACTTGGTGAATAGAGAATCGCAAATGATTCCCCGCCAGGATAGCACCACCTCCACGGCCAGCGACTCAGAGACACCTGTTAGAGCGAAGCCCAGCGATTGCGGGAATAAAAAAGCCTGTGTAGGTGGAGGGTGCAATACGTCTGCGATGGATCGGCTGCGGCTGCTGGGGCGGTGTGCTGTGTCTCGGGGTCGATCGCTCTTCTTTGTCGTCGACCGAGGTGGCGCAGGGCACAGTTCAACGAGACCAGATCTACTGCGACCGGTGAGAGTATCTCGCGAAATGATTACTCTGGCGAACGTGATGGCAGGTTGATGGGCGCCAAGGAGTCGGATGTGGTGTGGAGGAAAGGAGGGAAAGGATGGAAAGGAGGATGAAGGTTGGTTGGCATGTCGAAAGCCGGGGCTTGGGCTGAAGTAGCTGCGCTGGTCCGTGTCCAGCCCGTTGACTAAGCAGATCTTTTTGCCTGGGTTTTCTGGCAAATTCGCTATGATCTTAGGCAAGAGAACGTCAGGGAAGTTCCAGCCCACTCGTGCCGTTTGACCCGGCGGAACATTGACCATTATCACGGACTCGAGAGCATTTGGCTTCACTTTGACTACAATCAAACAAGTGTACCTATAAACTTTGCTCATTATGAAATCCTTATAAACGTGTCCAGATATTTAGTGTGTTTCATAACTGGCTCAAAGTTTCGTATTGAAATCACGATACAAGAGCCTGCGTTCTGCTACGCCTTGTAGTCCCGTATGCTGTAACACGTGAGAATGCTGCTCGGCTGGAACGGGTTCCCATCCACCCCAGCAAAAAAGTGTGGGAGCTTGGACAATGAGCCGATGATCGTCACCAGTCCCGTCCCCCTCTGCCCGCCTTTGGCCACCCTCTTCCTCCAAAACCCGTCTCCCCAACCCCAATTCCTCGCTTGTCTTTCTTCCCCTCTCGCAATTGCCACGGCCATTGACGCTCTTGAATTCGGGGGCAACCCGAGCGAAGCTTTTTCGCCGGAGCTCAGAAACGGCCCTTTCCATCCGAATTAAGATCTTGAGCGAAGACAGTTCAACGTCTTGCTCTCGGATACATCATCTCCAATGTCTAGCTTATATCCTTTCCGACCGTGAGCTATTCTCACCACAGACCACCATTCTACCCGATCCAGAGCCACGACCACCTCGATTCCGCTTGAATCCAGCCCGTGTAACTCGACCTTGACCTTCCCCGCCTCGAAGCTACGAAACAAGCTCCTTGTCTCCGAGTCTGTCTAAAACACCACCTCGTTGAATCGACGCCCGCTCGCAATCAGCTTTGACGTTGAGCTGGACCCGCGTCCCACACACACTCTCCCCAAAAGATAACCAACGCGAGACCCGATCCCACAATGGTGCTCACACACACCACCAACCACACCTACTCGCACCCGTTCCCGACCGTCACCCTCGCCTTCTTCCTCCGCTACTGCTCCCCCCAGCTGAACCCTTTCGCCAACCATGTCCTCAGTACCGACACCATCTCGTCGCACGTCGACCCGGGCACGGGCCGGCTGCACACGACGCGCATCCACCTCAAGAAGTCGCGCCTGCCGCCCGCCGTCATGAAGCTGCTCCCGGCCAGCCTGACGGGCGGCACGACGGACAAGGCGTCGTACATACTCGAGACCAGCATCGTGGACATGCGCGAGGGGTGGATGGCGACCGAGAGCCGCAACCTCAACTTTGTCGGCGTCCTGTCCGTCGTCGAGCGGCAGCTCTACGCCGTGCCCGAGAAGGCACCGCCGCATGCGCAGCGCGCGTCTGCCGACAGCACCACCGACGTGGAAACGAGGGTTGTCTTTCGCTCGCGGCTGGGCGAGCGCATCCGGGACCGGTTGGGCCAGGCACAGGCACAGGCGCAGGCGGAGGCGGCGGCGAGCGATAGCGGCGGCGGCGGCGGCTTCTTTGCGCGGCTGGGCGCGAGGGGCATCCAGCGGAGCATCGAGACGCTTGCGTCGACCAAGACGCAGGATCAGCTGGGCAAGAGCCGCGAGGGCATGCGCATCATTCTCGAGCGTCTCCGGCAGACGGGCATCATGGGGGTGTTGGAGCTGAGGAAGATGGCCAGTCAGAGGGGCCCGGAGGCTGCCGCTCATTGAGTGGTGCTCGACCCTTGTGGTTCCCAGTTCAGTGTCGCTACGACAGCTGCAACTCCCGGATCAGGAGCAGCGCCTCGGTCTCACGCGCCACCTACCATCCCCATCTTCTGCTCACGGCATCGAATGCGTTTCGGTTGACCGGAGTCACTATCTTCCAACACTTGTCTGAATCTCACCATATCCCCCTCAACTTACCGAGACGGGCTTTCCTTGGGAGATCGGCCTCTGGCTGGTTCCCGTGTTGTACCTTTACCCCTTTACCCTGTTTTATAACTCTTTTTTAGCACGGCGCATCGGATTCCTGTTGTAATATCAACGGATGTTTTACGAAGGGGTTACGCTCATGACCACCAAGGCAGGAGGGCGGAAAACAAAACTACCTGGAAGGCTTGGTAGAGGGAGGTTTTTGCCTGGTTCCACTCTTTGTGCTTTGTGTATGACAGTGACGGCTTTGGGGGGCTCGTGTTGGCCAGGGGCCTGGGTTAGGAAAAGCCGAGGAGAGATGGACAAGTACATGCTGGAGGCTCACAGTCGTTACTGGCCACCAATTGGAAGCTTGCTCCTTGTACATCGTATTCGTCTTGTACATGAACTTTGCTGCTGTTCCTATTTCTATATGGTTACTTGTTTCGCCTCTACGGCGCTCCCTTCTTCTTCCGATTACTCCACCCCTGCGGCGCAGTCCCCTTGCCCAGCGGACCCCGAGGTTGCGTCGTGCCCGCATCAGTCGTGAACGGCACAGTGCAGTTCATGCAGTCCACCCTGCCCAGCATATACTCGACGTGGCGGTACGCGGCCGACGGCGCGTACTGGGGCACCATGTGCCCGGCCAGATCAATGTCCACGTAAGTCAGCCCGCGCTCCGAGACCAGGCTCCCAAACACGCCGGCGGCGGCCAGCGTCGAGAGGGACGTCATGTTGTTGTGCGGGATGTAGAAGGGCTGGTCGGGCCGGCGCTGGAAGCCGCGCTTGCCGCCCCACGTCATGTTCTGGAGGGCCAGCAGCGTGCCGTTGGCCAGGAGGATCATGTCGAGGGCGCTGTGGCCGAAGATGACCTTCTGTGTCGCGTCGACGACGCGCGGGAGCACCGAGAGCGCCGACGGCGGGGACGCGTCGGTGCCGTTGATGAAGACGGCGTCCGAGGAGCACTCCTCCCAGGTGACGTGCTCGGGCGCGTGGATGGCGCGCTTCACGTCGGGCCGGTCAAAGTAGATGCTCGCGCCCTCGGGAAGGTAGGGCATGGAGCCCGGGAAGCCGAGCACGTCCCAGAGCAGCGGGCACGTCGTGGCCACCTGGTAGATATCGAAGCACGGGTTGAGGAGCAGGATGGCGTCGAACACGTCCCAGTAGAGGTTCCAGCACTCGTCGCGCGTCGTGCCGTTCTCGTGCGTGCCTGGCAGGCGGCTGGGGAGGGGCCCCTTGGGCGGGTAGACGAGGTATTCGGCCAGGAAGTCGGCGTAGCCGCACTGCTTCTCGCGGCGCTTGATGTCGGCGCGGAAGGTGTCGTTGAAGGGGAAGAGGCCCGACCAGTACTCGGTGAACTGGACCACGGGAATCGGCTCCTGGACCTCGTCGTGGGTCAGGCTGGGGTTGTAGATGATCATGCCGGACATGTCGAAATATGTCTTATCCTCGGGGTCGAGGAAGGCGTTGGCGATGTACGGGCAGTAGTATCCACTGCAGGAGGTTAGGGCTGGTCGTGCTTTAGACATAGGGGATGAGGGGAGGTGGTCGTACGCGTAGGATTCTCCAGTAATGTACACCTTGTAGCCGTGCATGCCAAAGGTGTCGATGAAGTTCTTCCAGAAGCCCATGAACTGGGCGGCGAGCTCCTCCTCGTTCGTGATGGTCGGTGTACCGGTTGAGAAGCCAGTGCCGACAGGCTGCTCGACGTAGACCATGTTTGTCAAGGTGTGCCAGCTCCAGGGGTTCTCGACCGGCTTGTAGGTGCCATACTGCCACAGAAATGGCCCGTTCTCCTGCAGCAGCCCTTCAAAGGCCGAACACCCGGGCTATCTTTCTGTCAGTCATACGCCGTCCAAACGGCCTTGCTAAGAACTCACGCCGCCATTCAACCAGATGACGATCTCCTTGTCTGCCGCCGGGTTCGTCGACGGGAAGAACCAGAAGAACAGATTGTTCTCGTCGTTGGGATCGCTACTAATGGGCAGCAGTCCCGAATAACACTCGCCAACGTCGAAGTCGACATCCGGGATTCCCTTTCCGTCAACAGCAAATCCTGACGAGAGCCGTCAGCAAATCGCGGTCAGTTTGGCTGTGCGCCGGGGTGCTTACTTGTTGTATTTCCCGTCAGAAACTTGTGGTCCTTCTCTTCGCGATCGACAACCCGGATGTGATGTTCACTCTGGGAACCGACGGGCTTCGCTCTTTTTGCGGCATGTTCGACATGGCGCTTTCCCGCATGTGCTATGCTCCTTCTAGCTGCCTCCGCCGTGACTGGTAGTAGGAGAACTGAAACAAGCTTTGCCCACAGCATCTTTCCAACCAACAAGGCTGATCTCTAGCACGGAATCCGTCGCAACACTTGCAAGAAAACCTCCGAATATTCTAGTCTGAGTTAGACAAGATCGGGATTTGTAGTCGTCACGGTATCCACACTCACCAGCACTTATAGCCCTCCTCTCTCGCGTACCTTCCATCGGGGAGAAGCGCAACTACCGGCAGCCAGCTTATTTCTTCCATCCCATCTCCGTGCAAAAGGGGAAGGCGGCTAGTTCCATCCCAGCATGAGCCCATCTTTGTTGTTGTACATCCAATCTTATTCAAGCAGAATACTATATAATTCCTATAACCCCCGAGCCTGTCAAGACCCTCCCGAGTATGACATTGCAGACAAGGAAGTAAGCCGAACGAAGGGCTGAGGTCAGGCCCATTGAGACAACCGGATGTCGGCCAGTTCCAGGTCAATCAGTTATGCGCAATGACGCCGTCACCGCTGTATCTACCCGTCCGGTAAGTTCGTCGAGGTCTGCCCGTTGGGGGCCGCGAGGCCCGGCCATGGTGGGAGATAAGGATGGGGTCCGTTCAGCGGGGCTCGCCTGTCGATCCATCGAGACTTGCGTCAGACCTACAATATGTAGGGCCTCACAATCGAGCTCTGACAGATGGATTGTAAGCGGAGCGCTTCTACAGTAAACATAGGTTTGCCGATCTTATTTGTCGCAGCTAGGCAAGGTTGAGAAGGCGCCCCAAGTGCTTCCAAGGATACAACTGGGGCTGTCCCAATTAGGGAGGTGTAAGTAAAAACTCAATGTCTGATTGGGTCGGAGTTTGCGTGTGGGCGTGAACTTGAGTCCGGTTTGCGAGTATCCGTAAAGGCTAGATGAGTTAAAGTCGAGGTTCTCGAGATACTTCCTTTTGGTGGCGAGACCTAATGTCCATGTGTGGAGTAGTTCGTCCGGCGAGTCCTCGCCATCCGTCTGGGTATTCGATCTATGCCATCTACCATATACAAAGTTCATCATACACAAGAGGAGAGGACTCACTTGCCCTTTCTGCGAGAAGCAACGGCAGCAGAAGCCTCCTCGTCGGAAATGAGTGCCTCAATGTCTTTGTTGACCAGCCACGTCTGCACACTGTCCATGATCCTGCCCAGCGTTTCCCCTCCCCTGAGCACATCCGGCAAGTTGTGGACATCCAACCCGCTGCGGTGGTCAGTACACCGGTCCTGCTGGTACTGATATGTCCTGATCTTGTCGCCCCGGGTAATCTGCGAATTGGCCAGCACACTGCTGCGCATCTGGCGAGCCATCTCCTCTCTCGCCTCGCGCCGCTGCTGGGCAATTCTCGAACGCAAGTACCGCCACGCCACCTCGCGGTTGCGCTGCTGGGACCGAGAGTCCTGCATGCTGACCGTCGTACCGGTGGGAATGTGGGTCAACCGGATGGCCGACTCGGTCTTGTTGACGTGCTGCCCGCCAGCGCCGCGGGCCCGCATCGTCTCAGTGCGCACCTCGGTCGGGTCGATGTAGAAGTCGCTTTCCGGATTGTCCCAGTCGGGATCGGATTCTGATGCCCCGTTTTCCGGGAATGATGGGAGCACCCACACCGCGACAGCACTCGTGTGGGTGCGGCCTTTGGCTTCGGTAGCGGGGACCCGTTGCACACGGTGCATGCCTGACTCGCCGCGGAAGGCGGCGTATGCCCCGGGTTCGTGAACTTCCAGCACGGCTTCTTGCAGAGCAATCTCCCCATCCGACCCGGTCTGACCGCTGCTGTCCGAGGATTCGTACTGTACGACACGAGTGCGGTAGCCCTTGTTCGAGCAATATGCCTTGTACATGTGGAAGAGGGTGTCGGCAAAGAAGCGTCCCTCTGTGCCTCCCGGGCCGGGCCGGATCTCGAGCAGGCAGGGCATGTCGGCAAACGGGTGCTTGGGCGTCAAGGCCGCCGAGAGGTTATGGCTCGACATGGCGAGCTGAGCATTTGTGGCCTCGAGGTCATCCCTCGCCAATTGACGCATTTCGGCATCGTCAGACTCGAGCAAGCCCTGGAGCTCGCTGAGCGCAGCTTTTGCCTTTTCGAACTGTCTAAGTGCGTCGACGACTCGCGAGATCTCGCCAGCGCGTTTAGCCTTTTGCGCGTCGAAGTCCTTTTCCAGGATTGAGGCCAGCTGTTCGTGCTCGGCGGTGAGCCTTCGGGCGCGCTCGAGGAGGGCAGGTGGGAGTTTGGCTGGAGTTTCTGGTCCACATCAAGAGTCAATCGGGAGGAAGAGGCGGAAACCGTGCGCCGGCAAGAGAGGAATACCTGTGCTAGCTCTCCGAACAAACTGAAAAATGCCGGCGCGTCTCAGGGACCGCGCACAGCTTCGACACACCCACGGTGCCGCCAACATAATCGCAAGACTCCTCGTGATGTCGCGTGGCAGGCAGCATCACTTGTGACTAGCGCGCGCAGAACAACGAGAACATCGCACCTGGATGAACCTGACTTGTCGCGTTGCCGAAACCCTGGTCATGGGTTTTCTCCGGCAGGCATGAATTCTGCCGCCAGCTTCCGCCCTATGAACCCTGTATTGCCAAGACTTTCCAAACCCCGATTGCCCCTCCCCCACCAACGCAGTAAAATGACTGAGAAAACGCCTTAAAATGACAAAACTGGTAGCCATCTTCGGTCCAGCGCCCATATCATACCGCAGAAATTCCACGGTCATCTTTGCATGATTGGACCCGGGGTCGGACATCCTGGGGTTTGGATGTGGGGCTTGAGCTTTAAGGTGTTTACAAGAACCCCGTCATTCTAATTTTATCGAGGAGACACAGTCATTATAAATACCTGCGCTCCCTCTCCTCCCTCCAGCCTACCATTATCTGGCCCTTCAACCCTTTGACTCACGCACTGCAAACACACTGCTCCCTCGCTTCATATTAAACTCGAGCATACCACGCTGAGTCCTGTGATCAACTCTCAAAAACAACCAAATGGCGACAAACGTCGACGCCGCGGCTCACAGCGAGCCATCCAATTCCGAGCCTGCCCAAAAGCAGCAAAAGCAGACGATTGATCCGTACAATGTTTGTCTCTTTGCGCCCAGATGCGACATTCTTGTATTGCACTTACTAAAACCCTTTCCTTTCTATTCCAGGTACAAGGCGAAGTCGACGAACACGGCGTGGTCCAGGCCATCGACTACAACAAGCTGGTCGACGAGTTTGGCACAAAGAAGATCGATCAGGAGCTGCTCGACCGCTTGGAGCGCGTGACCGGCAAGCGCCCGCACCACTTCCTCCGGAGAGGCATCGTCTTCTCTCACCGAGATCTCGAGCTCATCCTCGACCGCTACGAGCGCGGCCAGCCCTTCTTTCTGTACACCGGCCGCGGCCCGTCCTCGGACAGCGTCCATGTCGGCCACACGATCCCCTTTGAGTTCACCAAATGGCTCCAGGATACCTTTGATGTACCACTCATCATCATGCTGACGGACGACGAGAAGTACCTGTTCTCGGAGAAGAGGACCATCGAAGAGGTCCAAGGGTACTGCAGCAGCAACGCCAAGGACATCATCGCCATTGGCTTCGACCCAGCCAAGACGTTCATCTTCTCCGACTTTGACTACGTCGGCGGTGCCTTCTACAGGAATATAGTGCGCCTGTCCAAGCACATCACCCTCAACCAGGCCCGTGCCATCTTCGGCTTCAACGAGAGCACCAACATTGGCCGCATCCACTTTGGCAGCATCCAGGGCGCAACCAGCTGGGCCTCGTCATTCCCGCACATATTCGGCGAGGATGAGAAGGAGACGGTCGGGATACCGGCGCTCATTCCGTGCGCCATCGACCAAGATCCATACTTTCGCATGACGCGGGACGTATCGGCGAGGCTAAGGTATCAGGGAAAGTCCTACGCCAAGCCGTCTCTCATACACTCCCTGTTCCTGCCGGCCCTCCAGGGGCCCGGCACCAAGATGTCGGCATCCATCGACGAGTCTGCCATCTTCATGCGAGACACTCCCAACCAGATCAAAAACAAGATCAACAGGCACGCCTTCTCGGGCGGCAAGGTTTCCGAGGAAGAGCACCGGCAGCTTGGGGGCGACACCACGGTCGATGTTGCCTTCCAATACCTCCGTTTCTTCCTCGAGGACGATGAGGAGCTCGAGAAAATCAAGGTGGCATATGAGGCCGGGGAGATGCTGACGGGCGAGCTGAAGGCCGTCTGCATCAGGGAGCTGCAGAAGTATGTGGCGTCTTTCCAGGGAAGGAGAGCCAACGTGGACGACGAGACGGTCAAGCTGTTCATGGAGAGGCGGCCACTCAAATGGGGAGGAAACCCCCGGGCGCCTGTAGTGGTTCCCAAGGTCGAGAATGGGGATGGCGACGAGGCGGCGGCCGATGGGGAGGGGAAGATGACCAAGAACCAGCTGAAGAAGCTGGAGAAGTTGAAGCAAGCGGAGGCTAAGAAGGCCCAGAAGGCCAAGGAGAAGGCGGAACAGGCGGCGGCGAAGGCGGCAGAACCCTCTGCTGCTGTGTAGCTAGCGACATTCGTCCATTCTGGCGTGACATTTAGCGTGCTCGCGCGAGTCAAGCAGATCAAGGTAGACTGGCGTTACACTCAGGGTTACGGGCGAGGGGGGTTGTGACTACCGCAGATATGAATTTAGCCTTTTTTTTTTTTTTTTGACCGATTGATAGCGGGGAGCCCCTGATGTATGCGCCGATGCGTCCTCAGGGGGAGCTTGTCAATCCAAGGGCGCGACCACCGAGCTGGCTATTTGAGGCACTTGTGCAGGCTGCAGTGCTCGTCGTCAAGACGCAATTCACGTCCACCCTCTCTCTCAAAGTTGGGTTAAAATTGTGTCTTTTCTTCTCGACGAGAGCACCCTTATCATCATCCACTTCACCCGCCGAAATACCAGTGACTCACATCTCACATAGTACCCTTCCCATCGCCAAAGCCCACAACCACCAACCACATTCTATTCCGAACTCTTCATCACGAAGAAGAGAACAAAATGACTTACCACCTCTACATAACAGCCAAAAACTACTCATCGTGGTCCCTCCGGCCATGGCTGCTGATGCGCCAGCTGGGCATCCCCTTCGTCGAGGAGTTCGTCCCGCTGATCGACGGCTCGTACCGTCAGCCGCGTACGTCCAAGACAATGCCCTTCCACCAGCCGATCTATCCCATTGTTGCCCCATATTTCTGATCATCATATCTCCCTCAGACTGGAAAGAGTTCTCCCCCGTAGCGCACATGCCGGTCCTGCACGTCCGCCCGGACAGCGCCGCCTCATCTGAGCCCCAGCACGAAACGCTCGTCCTCTGGGAATCCATCGCCATCGTCGAGTTCCTCGCCGAGGAGGAACACCCGCAGCACGACAGGGCCGCCGCCGTCTACCCAGCTAACAACAAGGCCGCCCGCGCCTGGGCGCGCTCGGCCGTCGCCGAGATGCACGCCTCGTTCGTGGCGCTGCGGCAGGAGATGGGCATGAACGTCGGCGTGCGCGTCGAGCTGGGCCCGGCCGCGTTCGGCGAGGCGCTGCTCGCGGACCTGGCGCGCATCAACGAGCTCTGGACCGAGGGCCTGAGGCGGTTTGGCGGGCCGTTTCTGGCGGGCAGCGAGTTCACGGCCGTCGACGCCTTCTACGCGCCCGTCGTGCTGAGGTTTCAGACGTACCTGGGCGCGCTGGACAGGATGGGGGAGGAGGCCAGGGGGTATGTGGCGCGGATGAGTGAGCTGGAGGCGTTGAGGGAGTGGGTGGATGCCGCGCTGAAGGAGACGGGGCGGGAGAGGGTTCATGACGCCGAGTCTTGCGAGGGGGAGGGGAGGAGGTTGGTTGCGGACCTGCGGGCGACTTGAAAAGGAGAAGGGGGAGGTAGGGAGAGGGGTTCAGCATGGGGCTTTTGATGTTCACACTGATGTTCACTATCAGCATGGACCTCTCAAACGGTTGTTGGTGTGTGCCTGGAGGTTGTCATGCAGTCGAGTACATCGCTCACTCTCAGCACCACTTGTGGATGGCAGGGAGTGATGAGAGGGGCAGAGAAATAGGGGCTATACACACCACAGATCCAAACTACCTAATAGTTGAACTGCTGCGCTTTACTACAGTATGTACAATGTCCCTTTAGAGGCCGTAACGAACTCGGGGACGTGGCCTAGGTCGTTCTCTCTCAGTACTCGTTCGGAAAGTGTCCGGTTTCTAAGTGGTTGTAAGGCCGGCGCTCGGTTTCCCCGCCGTCTCCACAGCGCACCCCCAGCGCATCATCAGAAAGAGGGGGAGGCGTAGTACCGGACCGCTTGCACACGCCGACGGGCGGATATCGGGGGACACTAATACAGGGCGCCCTATCATGAAGGCGGTACCATATATATACAGCCACATCTACAGCCGGGTTGCCATCCACCATCGACCTCTGGGCCCTGCTGTCATCAAACGATCTTTGACCAACCCCCCGAAACTCACCATGCCCCTCCCGACGTCGTCCGTGTACCCGCCGCCGTCTGGCGAGTTCATGAAATGGCCCAGCCGGAGGAGCGTGGTACATAGCACCAAGGGCATCGTGGCATGCACCCAGCCCCTAGCAGCCAAGTGCGGCATTGACATTCTTAATGCCGGAGGTAATGCCGCTGTAAGTGTTCGTCGCCTTGGTCTTCATGACCTCCCCCTTGAGATAAGCTAACCCGTTACCCAGGATGCCGCTGTGGCAGTGGGTATGTTAGCGGAACCCCTGACTGAATTGCTCGTCCATCCTAACCGCGCCAGCTGCCGGGCTCAACATGACGGAACCCACATCAACGGGCATTGGCGGCGACATGTTCTGCCTCTACTACGACGCCAAATCAGGCACCGTATCCGCCCTGAACGGTTCCGGGCGGTCAGGCGCCAAGTGCACGCTCGAGACCATCCGCAAGAGCCTCGGGCTGGCCGACGACGTTGTGGGTGAAATACCCATGATGAGCATCCACGCCGTGACTGTTCCGGGCTCCGCTGCAGGATGGGTTGACACCGTCGAGCGCTTCGGCAGCGGCAAGCTGAGCCTCGAGCAGATCCTGGCGCCCGCGATTGAACTCGGCGAAAAGGGGTTTCCTGTGTCTGAGGACACTGCCTTCTTTGTGAGTTTCCCACCGCAAGCCCAAGCCAGTGGATGTGCTCCATAGGTAACTAACCAACTCCAGTGGCAACGTGGCGAGGCGCTCCTGCGCAAGGCGTCTCTCAACTTTGCCGAGATGCTCAAAGCCGATCCGTCAGCCCCTGATGGTGTCCGCGCGCCGAAGGCAGGGGACATCGTCAAACTGCCCAACCTAGCCCGCACCTTCCGCACCCTCGCGGCAGAAGGGAAGGAGGGATTCTACTCAGGGCGCATCGCCGACGCGATCGTCAAGGTGGTACGAGACCGGGGAGGCCACCTCGAGCTGGCGGATCTGCAACAACACCTTGAGACCGGCAGCGAGCCGGTCGACCCAATCTCGCTCAAGTTCCGCGGGCAAGGCACCGGAGCCTCGGCCAACGGCGGCATCGAGCTGTGGGAGCACCCGCCCAACGGTCAGGGAATCGTCGCGCTGATAGCACTCGGCATTATCCAAGAGCTGGAAGCGCAGCAGAAGATCCCCACCTTCACGGCAGCCGACCACAACACGGCCCCCTACCTCCACGCCATCATCGAATCCCTGCGCATAGCCTTCGCCGACGCAAACTGGTTCGTGACGGACCCGTCCACGACCAGCGTCCCCACGGCAGGCCTCACATCCCAGCCCTACCTCGCCTCGCGCGCCGCGCTCTTCGACCCGGCCCGCGCCAGCGACATCCTCCTCGAGCACGGCGACCCCTCCCCATTTCCCTCGCCGGCGCTGCGGTCCAGCGACACGGTCTACTTTGCCGTGTCCGACGGCCGGGGCAACGCCGTCTCCTTCATCAACTCCAACTACGGCGGCTTCGGCACGGCGGCGGTGCCGCGCGGGTGCGGCTTCACGCTCCAGAACCGCGGCGCCAACTTCAGCCTCGACGCCCGCCACCCCAACGCCCTCGCCCCGCGCAAGCGGCCCTACCACACCATCATCCCGGGCCTCGTCACCAACCTCGCCGACGGCTCGCTGCACAGCGTGTTTGGCGTCATGGGGGGGTTCATGCAGCCGCAGGGCCACGTGCAGGTGCTGCTGGGCCAGCTGGTCGGCGGGCTCAGCCCGCAGCAGGCGCTCGACGCCCCGCGGGTGTGCATCGGCGCCGGGATGGCCGACGTCGGGGACGTGTTTGACCGGACGGTCTATGTGGAGGACGGGATGCCGGAGGAGACGGTCAGGGGGTTGAGGGAGCTGGGTCACAGGGTGGAGGTGCTGGGCGGGTGGGGTGGCAGGGGGAGGCAGAAGTTTGGGAGAGGGCAGATTATACGGTGGACGGTGGACGAGGTGGATGGGACGGGGCTGTGGTCGGCAGGGAGTGATATGCGCGGGGACGGGGCGGCGTATCCAGCGTGATCTGGGTTTGTCTTCAAGATGTGTTAGCGTTGCCGGGGGGGGTTGGAGAGGAAGAAGAATCGGATATGTTTACGGTTCTAACATGTCGTGGTATCGTCGTCGTAGTAGTATACAGCTGCGCAGCAGTCGTGTCCCTTTATTCCCTCTTCTCGCCCTCGGCCTGCTCCCCTTCTCTCACCACCACACCCTTATCCTCCAACAGCTTCGCCAGCTCTCCATTTTGGTGCATCGAGATGACGATGTCGCAGCCGCCGACGAATTCCTTGTCGACGTACAGCTGTGGGATGGTCGGCCAGTCCGAGTACTCCTTGATTCCTGCACGCAGTCCGCTCTGTTAGCCAGCCCATACCGACCCGAAACCAAACGAACATGGGTGACGTACCCTGCCTCAAGTCTTGGTCCTCCAGCACATTGTACGCCGCGAACTTGTCCGGGTTCACGCCCTGCAAGCCCAGCACCTGGATGCTGGCGCGAGAGAAGCCGCACTGGGGCGTCTCAGGCGTGCCCTTCATGAAGAGGACGACTGGCGCTGAGGCGACGGCCTTGTCGATGGCCTGGCGGACGGCATCGGAGAGGAGGCGGCGTTGGACTGCGAGCGAGAGCGAGAAGGGCGAGGGGCCAACTGGAGTGGCGGCAGGGCGGATCGCAGAAAAGGCCGTTTGCCGGACTGTCTGGAGGGATCAAGTTAGGATGTATGGAATTAACCGAAACACGCATGAGCCCACCTACCCTTGAGAAAACGGTTCGTGAAAACATGTTGGAGGCAGTTGGGGTTCAAGAGGGATAGAGATGGTTTGGGAGACCAAGATGTTGCCGATGGATGGTTATCGTGACTTTTCAGGGCGATTACCAATGATGTAACTGGCAGCTGGGTGAAGGGTTAGGGTTAAGCACTGCTCCTCATGCAATTCCCGATTTCCCGTCAGCAACTTCCCGGCGCTTATGAGTCGTATTCTGAACGGCTCTTTCCCGCTGAATCAATTTCGTAGTCTCTTCCAGACTCTGAGCTTGGTCAAGAGACTCTAGACTCCCGCAACATCAACACAATGCTGTTTCTTTCTCCGCGGCGGACTGGATGGCAGGGGTGGCGATTACTAAGTACACCAACCTTTTCGAGGCGATATCTGCGATCACCCTCACTCCTCACACCCGCCATTAATCAAGTCGAGCATTCTCTCTTCTAACCTCGGCTTCGGCATTGATTCATCAAAATGTTCAAACTGTAAGCTATATCATCCGCCCCGGGCACCGCTGCACACCCGCTTATCCTTCCAGATTCGCCGTTGCCGTGCACTTCTTCCAGCGCCAACTGCGCTCCATCCCCGTGCCCACAACCTCGTATGCTGGGCGCACAGTTATCGTGACGGGCGCCAACGGAGGCCTGGGTCTCGAATCGGCGCGTCACTTTGCCCGCCTGGGCGCCGCTCGCGTGATCCTCGCCTGCCGAAGCACGGAGCGCGGCGAGGCCGCCAAGGCCGATATCGAGCGAACTCTCACCACGTCCTCTACTACGGTGCTCGAGGTATGGCCGCTTGACCTCTGCGACTACGCCAGCGTGCGTGAATTTTGCCGGCGTGCGGACAGGGAGCTTGACCGGCTGGACGTTCTGCTGGCGAACGCCGCCATGCTCACCATGGGATCGCCCCAGATGGTCGATGGGTGGGAGATGCAGGTGTTTGTAAATGTCCTCGCAAACTTTCTGATGGTGTTCCTGTTGCTGCCGTTGATGAGGAGGACGGCGGCGAAGTGGAACGTGGAACCCGTGGTCACGGTTGTGTCGAGTGAGGCACACATCCTTGTGAGTAGACTATCCGCCTCACTCCGGCTCACCACTGACGTCAACGCTGGCAGACCAAGTTTGTTGAACAGGACGAGCCGAGGATTCTTGAGAGTTTCCGCCCTGGCCGCGCCATGCACGACCGCTACGGAACCACCAAGCTGCTCGACGTCCTGCTGGTGCAGGAGCTGGCCGAGCGTCTCGATGCCGCCAACGCTGGCGTCAGCTCCATTGTCGTCAATACAGCAAACCCCGGGTTGTGCGAATCCAGGCTGTTCAGGGACATTCATACCGTCGCCCAGGCCTTGTTGTCCGTTGCCAAATTTTTCTTCGGCCGCACGAGCGAGGAGGGTTCAAGAGCGCTGATGGCTGCGGTCGCCGCGGGACGGGCGAGCCACGGAAAGTACGTTGACAGCGGCAAAGTGGACGACCAAAGCCCTTTCGCGCGCTCTGAGAAGGGCAAGGAAGTGCAGAAGAAGGTGTGGGACGAGCTGGTGACGACGTTATGTTGGCAGGCAGACGTTGAGCCATGCATCGATCCCAATGTCACTCGGATCGCCGGATGACAGGAGAACACTCTCGCTGCACCCAAACATTCCGACACCTGATAGTTCTTATAAAACCGACCTCCGTGTCCCGAATACATACGCTGGAGTCATGGACTGAGTCTCACCCCACATATTCGAATCCTTCACAGTTCACACCAGCTGAGCTGGTCCAGCTGGGGGCGGGGAACCTCGGCTCAAAACGGACTTGCGGAGCATGCTCTCCGGCAGGCATCGCTACGCCAGCCTTGGAGTACTACATCAAGGAGATAACGTCAGTGCAAGTTGACATAAGAGCTGCTGATTGTTTTTTACGTTGCATGAAATACTTCTAGAGATCTTCTAGAATCATTCCAGACTCGCAAGCCTCCCCCGGCACGATGACCGGCCAACCGCCCCTGACCGGCATCAAGGTCCTGGAATTCGCCGGCCTTGCTCCAGGTGAACACCCCCCACCCCCTCACACGTCGACGTGAAGCTGATCATGACCCAGGCCCATTCGCCGGCCTCCTCCTCGCCGACGCAGGCGCCACAGTCGTCCGGATCGACCGCCCCGCATCCCAATCGGACGCCGCGTCTCCCGCCGTGGACCTCCTCACCCGCCGCAAGCGGTCCATCGCCGTCAACCTCAAAGACCCGGCCGGCGTCGCCCTCATCCGCGCCCTTGCAGCCCAGGCCGACGTGCTCATCGACCCCTACCGGCCGGGCGTGCTCGAGAAGCTGCGCCTCGGCCCGGCCGACCTGTGCCCGCTCAGCGGCGGCCGCCTCGTGTACGCCCGCCTGACGGGCTTCCGCCGCGACGGCCGCTTCGCGGCCATGGCGGGCCACGACATCAACTACCTGGCCGTGTCGGGCGTCCTCGCCCTGCTGGGCCGCCGGGGCCAGCCGCCCACCCCGCCTGCCAACCTGCTGGGCGACTTTGCCGGCGGCGGCGCCGTGCTCGTCCAGGGCATCCTGATGGCGCTGCTCGCGCGGGAGAGGACGGGGCGGGGCCAGGTGGTGGAGGCGAATATGGTCGATGGCGTGTCGTATCTCGCTAGCTTTGCGCGGTTTGCGCGCGGGATGCCCATCTGGGACCGGGGAAGGGGCGAGAACTTGGTGGATTCGGGGTGTCCTTGGTATGATGCTTATGAGACCAAGGACGGGAGGTGGATGGCGGTCGGGGCGCTCGAGCCGCATTTCTTTGCTGAGCTGGTTAAGGGGCTGGGGCTGGAGGGGCAAGGGTGGGAGGGGCAAGGGTGGGAGGGTGCGCGGCGGTATGATAGACGCCAGTGGCCTGAGTTGCGGAGGGTTCTGGAGGGGGTGTTCAAGACCAAGACGAGAGGGGAGTGGGAGCGGGTTTTTGAGGGGACCGACGCGTGCTGCTCGCCGATTTATGAGTATACCGAGATGGAAAGGGACGCGAGGATGGAGGGCGACCAGAGGCCGGTGGTTACCTTGAGGGAGACGCCTTGTTTAGCAGTGCGGGAGAATGCTGCGGACGCGAGTCACGGCCAGGGGAAGGGGGTGGAAGGGGGAGGCTATGTCGGATATGTTCTTGAGCCGGGGCACGGAGGGGAAGAAATGCTGAAAGAGTGGTTGGGGTGGTCGAAAGGCGACCAGTTTGACGTCAGGAACGGCGGTTTTGTGTTGAAGGACAAGGCCAAGTTGTGATGACCGGCAGCTGGGCAGCAGCCAGCGTAGTCTCGGTCGACAACTCTGAGCCTCCCCAAGAAATGGTTCCAAGCTTTCCTCCGGAACAGAAGAGCCATGTTTGATGCCCTCTATCATACATACTCGTTCGCCCCGCAACGATTTGCCGCTCTCGACGCGCGGCTCCGGTCCAAAAAATGCACTCCCGACTCGGTGTTCCAAGAATTGCGAGTCTGCGAGCCCCCGACAGATCAGCTCAACACCCACATGAGGTACTTAGTCTGAGAATTTACCATATACCCGCTCTACATAGCCGTGACAGGGAACCATGTTCTCAGGCTGGACTTGGAGGTGGGTTGGGTGGAGGATCCGGTGAATCGTCCCGTGAGTTTAGAGCCATGTTGCTGTATCCGGACTCGGTGCCTTGTGTGGTGTGATGCTAAGACCTAAGACTTTGGCGTCGTCGGGGCTGCAGGAGAGCAGCAGAGATTGCGGGGAAGACGGCGATACTCCCGGATGTTCAACAACAGCCTAGCATTCAAGACTTGGAGGATGTCCAGTTGTAAGTTTCTGTTGTCGTCTGGAGCGATGAGAACCAAGCCCTCGCCTTGTTTTCACTCCCAGAGCTACATATGCCATCCGTATTAATAATAAATCCTCCCTTCCCGTCGGCTTGCACACACACCGGGATCCCAGATCGGATTTCCCCGCCGTTCCACAGAGGGCTTTGCACAACCAGGTTTTGATTGCTTCTTTTCTCATCACGGATTGTGCTGCCGGCAGCAGCAGCACCCTGGTGGAGGGCCCGACGCCATGGCAGAGTTCAGCATGCTTGCACCCGCAGATGCCATGCATACGAAGTGCCCATACCCAATCACGCCCTTGCTGCATGGAAACCTTCTCTCTCCAGCTCAGTCCGGGGGGAGGGGCAGCCCACAGGCTCTGGAGACGGGCTGAACATTCACTGCAGTTTCAAGGTCTGGACGCAGGCGGGGTGGATGGATGGTGCGTGGGGGAATAATGAAAAAGCAAAAAGACAACAAGCAGACTGATGTGAACATTGTGATCTGTGTGTAGAGAGAGAGAGAGAGACGCATAGCGTTCTTATTCTCTCACCGCCAATCTGATCCGTGGCTGACGGTGCTCACCGAAAGTCTGCACGACATCCAATGTTCTGAACGGAGGTTTGCTTCCTGGGGGGCGAGACCAAGCTGAAGTGAAGAGACGGCCTTTTGGGGTCTAGCAAGGCTGCTGCCCCTGAGCTGAATCATCGGGAACGATGACCGACAGCCCATGACCGTGGACAAACGTTGAACGCAGATGGTGTTGCTGGCCATGGAATCGCGAATGTACAACAATTCATTCTCCCACCCAGGCACCCTTCACTGCCTCTCACCATGGTTATCCAGTCTGTTGAAGCCTCAGTCAGAGTCCATGCAGCAAGTAGTACATCCCCTCCAGCACCCGTCCTTCAACCACGGACAAAGCCCAACCGAGGAAAACAAGAAGACAACAGCATCATCTCCATAATCTACCATGGTATCGAAAAGGGAACAAGGAGCAAGATACGAGTGCGAGGACCCCTCTACAACAAAAAGCCCCCCTGCCTCCCTTCCAATCCGACCCATCATCATCAGCATCATCATTACAGCTCACAGCACTGAACGCTCCTCCTCGCCACAACATCTAGCACTCATGTCAACCCCCGTCCCATTCATGAATACTTGTCAGACCAGGCCACAACGACGCTTAATCCACCACCACCACTACCACCAGCACCCCCACCTTGCCGAACAATTCTGCGCTAAGCGGGAGATAAACAGAGAGAGAGAGAGAGAGAGAAAACGCCCAGCGGCTTACTGCACCTGGCTAACAATCTCGCTCGCCCTGCCCAACGAGTCCACCATTTGCTGGCACTCCTTTCTGCGGCGAATGGTATAATCGCTCTCCTTGAGGAGGTCGTCGAGCTCGCTCTGGCGGTACATATTCTCGAGCAGTTCCTTTTGCATGTCGTCCTTTGTGAAACTACGCACAGCAAATATACCATGATTAGCAATTTAGCCGAGTATATGGAATTACCTACAATGATAACAAGGGGAACGTTTGGAAATGGGGAGGTAGGGGATATAGTTACGCACCTGACCAGGTTCAGCATGATGGCCTTGGGAACCATGTCAATCATGGTGCGCTTGACAATGTTGTAGTAGGATGAGATGAGCAGTTCTGTGAGACCACGGTGTCAACTAAATCCGGTACCCCAGACTTCAGGTCAAAGGGTGCGTTAGTAACAGGGGACGCGTACTGATAACCTCGACTTCGATGCCCTCTCTCTCCGACAGCGTCCCGGACGCCTTGAGCGTCGGCGGGGGCGGCTCCATGGCCGCAGCCTTCTTCTTATTCTTGGCCGCGAAGAAGCTGCCAAAGAAGCCCGTGTTGGACGTCTCGGCGTCGCCCGCCACGAGTGTGGGGCTGGCGGCTCTCGCGGGCGTCCCGGCCAGCGGCTTGCCCGTCTTGGGGTCGACCTGCACAGGCCGCGACGGGTTGTGCTTCTCGTTGACCATGGCCATGGCGCGGTGGCCGTTGAGGAAGTCGGGATGCGCCGTGTTGATGTAGCACGCCTCCATCGACACCAGGTCGCGCACCAGCTTGTTGGTTGGCTCCATGGCCTTCTTGAAAAAGGTGATGACAACGGCGTGGATCTTCTCCTTGAGCTGCGGATACCGCCGGTACAACTGCTTGCCAAGGAGCTGCGTCAGAATCCGCACCAGCTCGTCGTACACGAGCGACGCGCACTTCAGGCTGGGCTCCTCGAGCCGCTTGATCTGCTGCTTGACAATCACCTCGAAGGCCGTGGTGCCGACGAACAGCGCGGGCGAGGAACCGGACGAATTGTACAGAATGGTGCGGATGTCGACGTCCTTGACCTGGTCAAAGGGGTCCAAGGCCTTGACGCCGTTCGAGTACAGCTCATGAAAGACGAAGCTGATCCTCGCTCCGCCCGACAGCTCGATGCTCGACAGCTCCGTGTTATTACCCTCCAGCACGGAACGCCATTCGTTGGTAAACTCGGTGATGATGTTGAGGACAATGTTGGCGCTGTTGCCGAGCATGGATGGCCCTAGTGATTCGAGTTCCTGCGTATACTTTTGCAGCGAGCTGGAGATGCGAGCTTTGATGTCTGGCAAGGTCTGCTTGATGTGCATCATGAGAATGAGGTTGAGCTTGCGGGCGAGGTAGGGCGTGCCGCAGTACGAGCTCTTGTTCCGGTATGCCTTGTGGTTTTCGAAAAAGTTCTTCTCGGCCTCGAGCGCCGCATTGATGGGCTTCTTGTTGTCGATGTCCCGTTGCCCGCGGTTCACGACCGGAACGTAGCCCAGCCGCAAGGGAATGATGCGCCCGGCCAGAATATCAACCACGTCGGTGCCCTCGTCCATCAGATCGACCTTTGTGAGCACGCCGATGGTCCGCTGGCCCTCGGGGTCCACCTCCCGGGCCAGCTTGAGGCCGTCCGAGTTCGCCAGATCGATGTTGGCGGCCGTCACGGCAAGGATGATAGCGTTGGACTTTTGGATATACTTGAGAATCATGTCGCGAATCTGCCTCTCGATATCGCGCGGCTGGTCGCCCACGGGAACTCGTGTCAGACCGGGGAGATCGACCAGGGTGAGGTTGAGGACGTTGGGCGAGATGATGCGCAGGTTGATCGGGGCGGGCGAGATGCCGGCGTTCCGGCCGACCTTGGCCTCTGTCTCCCTGCTGATCTCATCGCGGATCTTGTTGAAGTCGTAGAACTTCTGGCCGGGAATGTGCAGGAACTCGCCCCACTCCTCGGTGTTGGCCGCCTTGTCGGTGCTGTCGGCGATCTCCTTCTCGAGCCCGTTGGTCTGCGGCTGGCCTGGCCGGTTGATAAGCTGGAGGACAAGGGGCCGGCGAGTGACGATGCCGGAGCCACGGGGGAGGCTGTGGTCGAGTGGGCAGGTTAGGCGGTGACCTGTGGGTCCTGGGCGGCAGGGAGAGAGGGACTCACAAGTCGCGGCCGACAATGTTTTCTAATACTGAGCTCTTTCCGCTGGACTGGCTACCGACGACTACTATTTGGGGCAGATCGATGGGGTTGTTGACGCCGACGGTGGTGAAGACGTCTTGAAGTTTGTTGACGAGCCTGTGCGGGGCACATGCATGTTAGTGCCTGACGCCGAACCCCTAGAACTGGAACCGAGGAAAGTGTGCATACTTGATGAGCCCCGGGTCGGAGATGCCGCCGGGTTGTGCGAGCGATGCTGAAGCAGTGTCGGCCGTCATATTTGCAGTATGTGTGGGGGTATGTGTGGTTGTCGGTTGTTGTTGTTTGGGTACAGGAGCCCTTGATTGGGAGGCAACTCGAAGACTTCAGGTGGAGTGACGATGGTCGACGATGCGTGGGAATTGCAGCGGGTGCAAGCGTCCGCGGTGGTTATCGTGAGAAGGCCGTCAGATCTTTGGTAGAGCGAGGAAACAAGCAGCGCCGCGTTGTGTATCTTTACGACAGTTGTGGCGGCGGGAATCTTGACGGTTTGATAGTCGCAAGAGTGCAGCCGATTCCAGTCTTCCAGATCGACTTACGTGGGGACCCACTCGAGTCGCAGTTCCGTCCGTGCGCACTGCGCAGTGTAACCCCAACCCAAGGGTGCCTGCACGTGATATCCATCAAGGCAACCACCTCACTCACCGCCCAACCTTCATGTCCTAACCTCTTGCCAGGCCACGCCCGACAGTCGTCAGCTGGTAGTTAAAAGTGACGCGGCGCCTGTGGCTCAATTCCACACCTACCCGCATAAAACATAAATACTACATGTACATTTGCATTTGCGCCTGATACTCACAAGCTCGATGGAGTCATGTGGATGTTTTATGATCATTACTTCTGTTTCAAATATTCGGTAATTTGACATCCCCTCTCAACGTCTTGGGCTCTGATTACTACCACTGCGCGGAAATTAGAAGCAGGCTAGGGTCCAAGTCAGTACGCCAACGCCTTCCACCAACTCGGAACCACTTTACTCTCCCTGAGAGCCGGCACTTGCGTCAGGTCCTTACTCCGGTCATGTCCCAGCCGCACCACCTGTCCATGGCCCCAGCATCTAATGAGGTGTTGAATCCAATGCCTGCATAAAGTTAGGAGCAAGATCCTACATTCAGCCCCCATAACATGCCCCGTGTTCCCGCTTCCTCCCGTCCCGGATGGCCAACCCTCTGGTGATCCGTCCCCACCCCCAACCCTCTTCCGTTCCCCCCCGCTTCGCCTGCCTTCAAGCCGGCCGGATGAGAATGAGAATCAAGTAGCGAAACGAGCGGTTGCCTCTGCGCTCGATAACGAAAAAACAATGCATCAACCGGCCGCCCGAATCTCCAAGTTCGCCGCCCCATGCGATGATCGATGTCCTGTATTCCAATCAATGCCCTGGACATAGTGTAATGAAAGACGCCCATAATGTGAAGCCCCCGTCTCCATCACCGCCTCCTCTTACGCCCCCCGGTATCCACGTCAAGCCCTCATCGGATCCGAACGCAAGCTGCCATTACTAGACGCACGCGACGTGCCGTTAGGGTGCCGCCCCGTCATCGGTACAGCCTGAGCTCGCTCTCTGTCTGACCAGCTAGAGAGGCATGAAGCGTTAGCAACACCGGCCTGTTTTGTCCGCCACAGCTAGGAAGCACTTACATTCTGACCCTCCCGTCGTCGCCAGCCGTGGCAAACATGCACGGGTCTGTTGGGTTCCAGGCGACTGCGTTGCAGCTCGCATGGTGGGCCTCAAGCCTCTGAACGAGTAGTCCCGTCACTTTGTGCCAGATGTAGACGTGGCCATCTGGTTACAGCGTGTTAGCATCGGCAATCGTCATCCCCGATGGAACCTGTACTTGCCTTCGCTGCCACAAATGACAAAGTTTTCATTTGCACCGCCAAAATCGCTCCTGATGGTGTAGTTGCCGCCCGTCTGCCCCGTGTACTTTTGCACCGTCTCGTGCGTCTCGATGTCCAGCAGGACGGCCTCATTGTCTGCCCTATTGATGAGGAGATATCTCGAGTCGCGGCTGATGCTGAGCGACGTAGGTCGGGCACTGAGCGCCCAGTCGTAGACGTGCTTCCTGGCTCCGAAGTCGTAGACGTGCAAGTTGCATTGCTCGTCCATGGCTACCAGCCAGCGCTGGTCGGCCGAGAGCACAATATCCTCCGTCCTGTGCGCTCTGGTCCACGAATGGACGCACTCCCCATGCATGTTCCACTGACAGATGGACTTTTTCTTGTCGAAAGACCCCGTGATGAATGTTTGACCGTCAGCTGCCCATACGCAGCTGCTCACGGGCTCCTCAAAGCCACCGATGGTCTTCAAGCACTCTCCAGTCTGCCGCCCGGCGCTTGATTAGCATCACCCAAGGTTGCTGAGCCACTTAAGCCAAAAAAAATGCATGCCACTCACCTCGGCGTTCCATAGCCTTGCGGTGCGGTCGAAACCACAAGTAACCAGTAACCTACTGTCCGGGCCCCACGCGAGATTTCCAATCTCGCCCTTGAGATGACCTTGTAACCGATGCATCAGGGCCATGTGCTCAATGTCCCAGACTGTGACCGTCTCATCCGTCCCGCAAGTCGCCAAGCGCCTGCCATCTGGCGAGAAGCGAACCTGCCAGACCTCGTCGGGTTTCTTAGACGACTCCAGCCCCGGGTTGGATAGCTCGGCCAGCACTTCGGAGGGGAACCGGCGTCTGTCGCAAATATGGTCCACGCAGAGCGAAGGCGAATCGGTGGATGTGTGGTAAAGGCACCGGTCCACCTGACTGCGTTTCAAGTCCTCCAGAAGAACAACCAAGCGCCGTTCTGGGAGCATGACTGAGGGGGAAATCGACCCTGGCGACGAACTGTCAGCGACGGAAGTGACAACAAACACGTAGATATCGGGAGTCAGCACGAACCTGAAAGCTGCGCCAGCAAGTGATGCCTGGACCGGCCACTCGCACCATCCCAGCTAGCCTTACTCCTGAGATCCTCAACGTCTTGGCACATAAGCAATCTCGAAAGGAAATGGAGCGTCTGGTGCTGGTCCTGGCACAAGGGCGTGAGCTCGTTCCGCAGGACAGCCAACGCCCGGCCCGGCTCCCGCTGCTCCAGGAGCTCGAGGAACTTCTGCTGCCTAAGCCGAAACCTCATGATGTTGCGATCCGCCCCCGGAGCAAGCACGAGCCCGCCGGTGTCGGAGCCCTGGCCCGAGGCCCTAGCACCCTTGCCGCAGAGCAACTCCTCCGCCCGGCTCCAGGCGCCGCTCAGCACGGCCTGCCGAAAGGCCAGCACGTCTGGGCTCTCGACCTGGGAGCCGCTCTCCTCGGCGACGTTGTCCGCCGCGGCATGGTAGCCCAAGTCGTCCAACGCCTGTATCAGGATGCGTGTGATCTCCTCCCGGTCATGCCCAAAGTACGTCTCTTGCTGCGCACGCGCCGATCCCCCGTTAAGCCGAGCGCTGTGCATGCTGTCCGACGGCGTCCTCTGTGTCTTGCTCGAGCCCGCCAGCGGGTGCTCCCCGCCAGAGCGGGATCCGTTGAGCACCGCTCGCGAATCTCGGCTGGATGACTCGCCCTTATCAATCTCCATCAGCATGGTTCCGCGACGGGCTCGCTTATGAGTCGGGGCGGAGCCTGCGATGCCTGCTGCGTGGTCTTGTGCTGCTCTCTCCTCGCCTTCCTCAAATTCGTCCCTCTGCCTTCGACCGAGTGTTCGTGAGCCGGGTAGGGAAGAGGCCGGCACGGTTGCGTCTCGGGAGCCCGACCAGGTGATCGAGGGGTGGCTGGACACGGGGGACGTCGGGTCCTGGGCTCGCAGCGGAGGGAGTTGCGGCGAGATGCGGGTGTGGGATGTCGGGGTGGCGTTTGTGGATGTTGACGTCGGTTGGGTAGGCGGGGAGATGGAAACGGCCGGGTTATAGCTGGCAGCTTGCCTGGGGTTTTGGTCTGCCACGGTGATCAGATTCGGTTCTGCGGGAGCGTTGTCCGTTCCCGCAGAAGACTAGGAGGCAAGGGCGAGGTCGTGTTCTGGCGGCAATATGACGATGGCTCGGACGGCAAGGATATGGGAAGCGAGCAGCGAAGTCGATTTCTGAGAACCGGTGCCGGATGCAAGCTCCGGCTGGTCGTCGGCAGATCAAGCAGGGGCAGGGAGAGCTTTCAGGCCGGTCATAATAACGGTGCCGTCACCAAGGCGTTGGCCTGATCGGCGGGAAGCGTTGAGCTCGTGGTGAGCCGTGCACGTTATTTGAAGCAGGGTCTCGCATGCCACCACTGCCACGGAATGAGGTTCGGTGTCTTTATGGCAGACGCTTTGGTAAAGACGGAGACAGAAACAAAAGACCGAGTGCCGCTGCAACGGGTTCTTCAGAGCGCATGCCAGATTCCTATACCATCAACGGAAGTTGGTGCATTATACCAGTGTAAAAGCAGAGGGGTGTAATGATGGTTGAGACGAGAGATAGGTAACGAACGTGTAGATTGGAGAAGAGCTCCCCGTGGACGTCTGCCAAGAAGGAAACCCACTAACCGGTGGCACCGCGCTCCCGTGACACCTCCTCCACCTCAGGCGGGCACGCCCTGCAACAGCTCACCATGGAAGCCAAGTCCGCCATCCTTCGCAGTGCAATTTACGCCGAACTTGTCTGGCTCGTCTGGGTATACCTACTTGAAGATCCCGTTTGTCAACATCCAACCTCATAACTACCTACATGAGTCCACGGCATCCATGGATAAGCTGTTTTCCCTGTCTGTTTCTGAGTTGCAATGATCCGCCTACCGCAAGGTACTGAGTACGCATACACACTCAGTTCCACGGCAGTGACACTCATCATTTGATCTTGCGTTGCTGCTGTGGTAGCCAGGTTAAACACCCACCATCCTCCTCAGCCTTCGGCGTTCAATCGTCGCTCAGTGACTCACCTGCGCACCGGATTCTCTATTGAAAGTACGAAGTACTGTTAGAGAAGCGAAGAGCCTCCCTCAGGGCTGGTAGCAGAAATTGCGGTTATGCTCGGATGGGATGTCGAGCTTCGGTGCTTGCATCTTTGGATCCAACAGATCCCGGCGAGCCTGGTTCATCAAAGTCAGGTCCTACATGTAGGTCCCGAGAGAGACCGAGACACTCAGACACTCGACACCTGTGGCCATGATTTGACCCAACAAACTTCCCCGTGCTGTGTTGGCCGTTCATATAGGCCGATCAATGTTTATCTACTTACCTCAACGGTGACATGTTATCTACTGTCAACCCTGCCACCGCACTTCAATTTTCGCGAGCTTGTGGATATCTTCGTCTCGAGATGCCCCGTCCCGCTGCCTTGACTGCATTCATTGGATCCGAACGGCCCCCTTCCAGCGGACCACAATCCTCGTTTGTAAACACCACCCTGTCGTCGTGGTGTCGGTCATCTAAACCCTAAGCAGATCAAGGGTTGTTTTGTGATGAGGACAAATCTGGCTGTATACAGATTACATGCGACTGCATGCGATATTCACATCTTATGTATGATTCTGCGTCTGTATCTATGTCTGTATGGTATATCGCATGCCTAACGTGTATGGGTGCGTAGATATATACATGCAGAGAGAGAGCTCCTCGCATCCCGCCATGATGAGGGATTCCCGCCGCAGCTTACTATGCCAAACAACCAAGGATGCTTAATAACCACCAAAAAGGGTATGTATGCTATGTGTGAAAAACGACATGATAATTATTGCAGCGAAATAGAATGATAAAAAAAAGCTGTAGAAAATGTTCTGCGGATACAGACTTCATTCGACCAGTTGGTATGCTTCAAACCCACCAAGTGGTGAATTATGTAATAGCGCCAGATGCTCCTTTGCATGTAGATAAAACGTCTCGATCATGAGCCAGTCGTCACAGGAATGAGTCCGTCGGGACCATGGAGGGAGAGAGAATGTTCATCAAAACGGGTTGGTGTTGGCGGCAATGCCAGGCGAGTGAGCTCGTTAGAGACGCTGGGAAACGGTCGAGATACCGAGTCTGAGACTGTGCAGGGCCGAATCCTGTCAGGTTCTCGTGAACGGCTAGCGCTGGGGCAGGTGAATTAAACAGATGCGGAATGGTGTCGAACTCCGGAAATGCTCCCCAAAAGAAAGATCGTCAAGCGACGCAACTGAGGGAGCCGTCAACCGCGCCCGTGCCGGAAGCAGGTGCCGCAATCCATTCTTGTCCAGGCCGCGATCACATGAAGCCACCGTCGGCGGGGCCAAACACACAGCTGCTCCGCCAGGCACACCGTTCCCGATCGCCCCCCGGGGGCGGAGACTGTGGCGGCTGCTGATGCTGAAGCGACGCCGGCGGGCCCGCCCTGGGATGCAGGTGGTGCAGATGTTGGGGCGACTGTGGCGACGGCAGCTGCTGCTGCAGGTCCATATCGCTGTTACTCGCCCGACTGCTGGCAGGGCCGCTGGCATTCGTTTGCATGAGAAGCAGACTGCTTGTGCTGCTTAGCCGTCTCGTGAACTCGGTGAAGCTGAGGCGCTTGGCGCTCGATGTCGAGGCTCGCTTCTCGGTCGAGCTGCGGTGCAGGGCTGATGGTGACCCTGGCGTGAAACTGAACCCGTTGACTTCCTCGGCGTCCCTTGCCACGTCGAGGGGTGTCGATGAAGCCAGTATTGTGGCCAGGTGTGGCTGGCTGTGGGTTCTCTGGGCCATCCCCGGTCGATTCCGGTGCTTGGAATAGCCCGTCTGGGGCCGCGATTGAGAGGACCCACTGCTCGACAACGCCATGAACGCGTCGTGGTTGTAGGTGGGCACCGATCGAAAGCCCTGTGCTCGTGATGATGAAGGTTGGTGGCGCTGGTTCGCTTCGTATCTGCCGGCGATATAATCCAGAGCCCGCTGGGCTGGTGTTGATGATGGAAACTGGTCCCCGGCGTCTTCTTCCGCTACAATCTCGTCGTTGGCATCATCTCCCCTCTCTGAATCGGAATCGAAATCGTCGTCATCAAAAGCGCTTCTTGGCTCGGACAATTCCGCCTTCGCCGAAGTCGTTACCGCAGCCTGCGGTCTTGCCCCGACCTCGGCGGCTTCCCGTTGTCTCCTCTTCTCGTCCATTTCCCTCATCAAGGCATCAAACCGCGCCAAAGAACTCAGCTTCTCCTCCCCGGGAACCTCGCGTTCGGACCCTGGTATGCAACGCATTTGAAACGCCCTGTCGAGAATCGTTTCCCGCGGACCTGGGGGTGTGTTGGAATCCGGTATTGGCGGCAGCGAAGTCGGCACCTGGGAACTGACGCTGTCGCGGCCCCGCATGGGCGAGTTGAGCGCCGAGGACCGACCCTGCGCCGAAGTCCAACCCTCGATGAACTCCCCTTGGTACTCCCCAATCGTAGTGGCCGGGGACGGGAGGTCGGCGGGCATCATGGTGGTGTAATTTGGGTAGCCCATTTGAAGCTGCGTCATTGAGCTGGTTTGGGACGAGAGGTCGCTCCGTTTTGAACGCAGACTCGGCGAATCCGAGAAGGTCACGGGCCGGTCGCGGACCGAGTGTGTCTGGCTGGGGTTCTTGAAGATGGCCGGCCGCGAGGCATTCCCACTACCCGGCCTCTGCGTATCGGCAGCGTCCCTTGGCCGAGGAGCGAAGGGATTGATAAAGGTCGGGGATGCTGGCGTCAGCGGACTCAGAGGCGTTCGGTCCGGAATCTGGGGTTGGATGTGGTGCTGGATGCAGCGAGCCCAGTCCTCAAGGCTCGGATGCTCTTCTCCGGGTCGGAATAGGAGCGAGATCGGGCCTGTGTCCCTCGGAGCACTAAACCCGGCCGTTCTACTCGAGCGCCGCTTCCGGGCCTTGTCCACAGAGGGATCCGGCAAGACATTGACAACCAAGGTTCGGAGAACCGGGCCTTGCTTTCGGTGCGCCAGCATCTGGACCTGACAGTCGGCGATAGAATTGATTGAGTACTGTTGTATCGGTTCTGTGTCGTCCTGTTTTGGACTCCCGTGTTAGGATTTCTCCCCATGGCGGGCGCGAGAGAGTGGCCACCTACCTTGCACTTGTAGATGGAGAGCAAGACGCCTTCAGGAGGTACCCTCGGCGTCGAAATGCGGTTGGGCTGGGTGCTGCGGTTGGCTGGGGCGGGCTGCATCTGCTCGCGGCTGGCGTCGCCTACAACGACATAGCGTATCTGCTAACGGGTCAATGTCTGCTCGAGGGACGAGATCATGGTCGTGGGCTAGGCACCTTCCATACGGCTCTGCCGATAATGGTGCCTCGATCCGGGGGCACACTGAGAAACCCCTCCATGGTTGTTGCTATGCCGTCTCGTCGACCGAAGGACAAAGGGGATCGGAGGGAGAGCCCTGTTAGGGGTGAGGGTTTCGGGCGTGAATTGAATGTATTAGCCATTAAGTAGGGTGCATGATGAAAGGACGATTCGGGCGGCGGAACAAAATGAAGAGTCGTTTTCCTTTGTCAAGAGTCGTCGCTGCTGCAACTTGTAAAAATGGAGTGAGGTCCTCTCAAGAGAAAACCGCAAGCCGATCCCTTCAAGTCTCATCAGTCGCAGGCCACATCGGCTCCGTCTCTACGGATAGCAGCCCGACGAGAAGACGAAAGAGGGTTATGAAAACGGGAGGCGATCGACAAAAGAAGCCAGGTTCGGGCCTCCAACTTTGAAGTGACAGAAGACGGGCGCGGCGCCCGGGAAAGGCGTGGAGCGAGATTAATGAAGAGGCCCCTGAGATGCCAGGCATGTGGCATGTGGATTGGGGGACTGGGGTTGCACTCGCGCTAAGTCGAGCCAAGAACTTCTTTTCCAGAAAGACATGCACTAGAGCTTCTGAAATGGGGAACTTGACCAGGGGCAGCAAACGAAAGTTGGAAAGGCGGCAATCTTCGGGCGGGGCTTCACATCGTCATCTCAGGGACACTGGCTCACGTGTCTTTTCCATTCTGCAGTTTCTACTCCATTTTGTGCAGAGCTTCACAGTAATAAGGTCCAAGTTATGGTCAGCTTTCGCTTTGACCGCAAGGACATCCTTTCCTTGAATCGGCATGCTCTTTGCCCCGGAAGAATGCCGACCCCCACCGGCTATGTACAATACAACGTACAATACCTCAAACCTCCCACTCTTGCCTTGGGCTGTTTCAGGTCATACTGCACAGCTGAGATTGTATGCTGGAACTATACGAATAGAGGCCTCGTTGCAAGCTGTGTCGAGCTTTGGCTTTCTCATTACACCTCCAGGCTATCCGTCGTTTGTAGACGTACTGTGTCTTCCTCCAAATCCTGAGTGGTGAACCAGAAGAGGAAGTCAAATCCACACCGACCCCTGCTAGACCGCTAATCGAACATGTGGGTCGAGTTGGGGAATGCATCCGAGGGTCGCTATCCGGACCGAACGGACTCAACGAGGTACGAAATGAAAAGACTGTATCTCTAATAATAGATTCTAGGTTTTCATACGGGCTTCATCATTCTCATGCAATCGACTGTTCTACCTGGTGGGCTTTCCAGTCAGGTAGAGGTGCAGCCAAAGAGGACAGGGGGACAAGACTATCGAGAATTTGAAGGGTCTTGTCAGGTGTCCAATGTTACTCTGCGTCGTAACCTGGAATAACTGCCGTTCTTGCGCCCCTCGAGTCTCCTGGTTTCGGAGCATGTCGGTCCAGGGCGAGGATGGATAATCGAGGCGAGGCGAGCCCCCACGCAGCACCAGAGCGTTGCATTCTTCCAAGGGGTCTGGTCGGGTGTGTTGTCGTGTCGTCCGCGGGAAACGATGCTGTATCATTTGCGTGTTGTCTTTATGAACGAAAGACTTGGAGATCTTGTCTGCTGCCAGCATTCTGTTTATGAATCATCCTCTCCTAGTACCTAAGGAAACTACCTAGGGATGGAGCTAAGCTCGGTGTGCTGCAGCACTGTGTGCAAAGCTGATAAATGGTTTCTCGCGTCAACGCACTGCAGTGCAGCAGAGAGCCTTCAACCCCTGGTCCAAAACCATGTGGCCGACACCCCTGGGCTCCATCCGGCCGTGGAATGCAAGCCGCGGCTCTTGATCCCGTGGAGCACCAGCCCACCTGTTGATTGGTGCGTGCCCCATTCTGAAATGTGAAAGCCAAGGCCAGACTTGGAAAAGTCACAACCCGGCTTTTTGTGCTGGCCCGACCGCCAGAGGGGCAAAGACCAAAAATGTAACCCTGCTTTTGAATTCCCCGGTCTGATGGCCCCGTTCCCGCACGGGAAGCACGGCAGCAGGATCGGAATACGGCCCACCTTCCACCTGGTGAGCAAGGGCCGCAGCGGGTCATCAGGGATGGGCGTTTGTCACCGCAACTTAGGTCTCATTCAGGTACCCGACGGCGCTTGCTACCTACTGCGTACATAGGTCATCTCCATCGAGCTCCATCGGCCGGCGTCGAGTGACACGAAAAGACGACAAGACACACGACCAACCTCCGACGCCGGATCTACAGTTCTTTCAAGGGGCTTCGAGGCCGTTTTACCTGGAGGGACGTCATAGATAAGGCGTTGTTCTGGTCGTTTGTCACTACGAAGTAGACCCGCTTCTATCGATTTCGCAATGCGTGTTTACAGCACCCATCGACCGAAGCTTTGCAGATGGCGTGAGCAAAACCAGCTTTTTGGACGTCTCCGGCTCGGTAAGATCTGCTCAGTCCCTGCCTCTCAACTGGAAAGTGGCTTGCATTCCGTGTGGATCTGTTCAACTGTTGAGCATGATGCTGGCCTGTATCCGTACGGATACGGATAGTTACAGGGAGTGATCGGCCCGCCAAAATTCGAGCTTTTTTCTGTCTCCTTTTTTTCAGTTTACTGCTCGTGCAGTTCAGTCTCAGCGTCTTGTCGGGCGCTTGCTTCCGCCGTCGCTTTCTAACCGTGCCGTGCTGCGTTTAATCTGGGCCGGAGCCTCCATACATCTTCCCTAGGTATGGCCGACTGCTGCAGGTGATCTGCCCAAATGGGGACCGCCATAACCTTCCTCTTTCAGTAAACTGTGCAGCTAACTAGCACACCGAGACAGTTGACGGTGGACGCCACCGGCCAAGATGGCGTGTGCGCTCGGCCCATTTGGGACAATGGCGATGCTGTACTAGGAGTTCTAAGGCCAAGGTTGATATCTCTCGGTGACTACACTCCTATTTGGGCCTCAGATAAAAACCGGAGACAGTAATGGGACGCTTCGTTCCTGTGAACAACACAGGACGGCGTGTCCTGTGCCTGTGAGCTAGCGGCGGCAAAAGCTCTTGAGGGTCACGGTGTCATTGACGGCCACACCGATGATGATCCACCCTCGGCAATAACTACCGCAGCTGATCCAGACGCTCAGCAGACACGGGAACTCGCTGCATAACCCACGGCATATTTGAACTGCCCGGAGGAATAGCGTATCTGGCAGGCACACATCTTGGTTGCTCCCCTGCAGTGGCACGGTTTCTCTTTCTTTTCTGATGCTTTGCGTCTGAGACATGCCTCCATGCAAGCAGAGGCTCGGCGGGGCATGCAAGGCACACCGCAGCGTACACAGTCCCGTCGTCAGATACAGGTTGGTAGTGTTGTCGAGCTTGTGAAACTCTACGGGGATGCTGCGCCCCGTCAACCTGCGGTATAGTTACCTTACTGTGGTGGGATGGGTAAGTATCGGGCCCTGTGCGGGTACCGATAAGGGTTTTGATTGGAGCGCAGCTCTCGCGAACGGGTCTGGCAGCAGCTGGCAGAGATTTTGGCGCGCCCCACCGGTACCCGGGCAGGGGTCGAAACCTTAGCACCATACCATAGTACATTCTACTTGGCAGACAACATGCCCGTCCGTGATTGCCGGATGAATGCGTCAGGCTCAGAGGCCCATACCATGCACACCTGACTCTTGCATTGTTAGCCTCCTGTCATTCGCGCTAACCAGCTCGTCCGTGGATCTGGAGGTGGTGGGAACCGTGGGATCAGATGAACCAGGCCGACTTGGCGCTGCAGCTTCGAGCATGCTCCATGCAGCACCGCTTTCCGACTTCAGCACCCGCACATCAACAAGCTTCCATGAGATGCTCCCATCATTCTCATCACTCGGCTGCGCACTTTCTATGCAACAATTTATAGGATGGAAAGGGGACGGATATCCATCCCGCCTCTCCGTACCCCAGGAGACAAGGATAAAGACTGTGGTCTTAGAAGAGGATTGATAGGGTCCGAGCTCAAGTATAATGGGTTAGTCAGGTGCGGAGGTATCCGTACCTTAGGTGGCAATGTCGGTCCCGCTCGATCGGCAACAGCAGTGTGGATGAATGACCTTGGATCTGCGCTCTTGGCTTCTGAGTCGGAAGGTAACCAACGTTAGTGTGCGGCAGCTTCCGCTCGAGGCCAACAACACAGATAAGAGAACTGAGAGAAGAAGATTGTCCCTGAATATGGGCTGCACCGGGGCCCCAAGCGAACCGCTGGACGAGTTGGAAGCTCCGAATTGGAAGCTCCGAATTGGAGTGCGGCAGTGCGGATATACTTCTACCACTATGTGCCTGCGCGCACTGACCCTAGAGATACCAAGGAACCAACGAGAACCAGGCGTCGTCCAATGTGAAGGAACATCTGGAAAACCTGGGCGAATGGAGCCGCAAGCTGATAGTTGAGAGACATCTGTGGAGCAGGCGGAGCAATCCATCTCCCTGGGATCAGACCTCTTGTTGACGAAGAAGGGCCGGGCTGGCACACCATTCGCGATAGTTCGGCGACTTAGTGCATCTGGGCGGTTTCAGGAGGCGTTAGTATAGCATCCAGCATCCAGTATCCAGCATCCAGTATCCAGCATCCAGTATCCAGCATCCATATTCGGGCGAGGTCTATCTCCATTTTAGGGCGAAACCACCAACAGCACAGCGTAAAACAAAGATCAGTTTACTACAACGGTGTTGTGTCTTGCTGTGCAGTGCCACATACCTTACGGTAGGTAGTTCAGTTCAGTGGTAGAATTCCGATTGTCCGACATCATCTAAAGCAGTCAAGATCCATCTCATAGCAATCGTCCCATGTCTCCCAAACGCCACGGGCTGTAATCCACCAAGATCATGTTGAGGGCTGAAACCCAGAGCACTCATCAACACACCATCAGCGCAAGCTCTCTCTTCCTCTCGCGGCAACCCACGTCATGTCCCACCCGGCTGACGAATACTGTGGATGCTCAGAGCACCGCTCATGATCCGCCCGCCGACGACCCCTGCCCTCTCAAGCAAGGTACGGCGCCAAAGCGGCCTTGGCCTCGGGGGATAGCCGCTGTTCCACAAAGCTGGCAACTGCCCCGCCATGCCGCTGGTTCGCCTCCTTCAGGTACTGGCCCACCCACTTGTCCACCGCGACGATCTCCGGGAAGTCGTCGCGCGCCCCGCGCTTGCACGTGTTCAGGGGCGTAAACCCCACGCCAAAGCCAATGTCGTCGACGTCCGCCTCGTTGACAATCTCGTCACCAACCCCGGCAGCCACACGCGGCGGGTTCTTCAGCAGGTCCAACAGGCTGTTGCACGTGAAGCCCCAGCCCTTCTGATAGCGCTCGGCAAACTGTTTGGACTCGCACAGCGTCTTGGTGTATGAGATGACACCAAGCTTGCGGTCGACAGGGCGGGCGAACTGGCCCGTCGTCGGAAGAATGACGGTGAGGTAGAAGGGGGTGAAGACATTCTGCTGGATGGCCTCGGCGTGTGTGATGAAGTAGTCGGCGCCCATCTTCGCTTCGCCCGCTCGGGCCGAGACGAAATGGTACAGGCGGGCCACGCGGCTTTTGTATGAATCGGTTGGGCTTGTCTGCAGCTTGGTGAATATGAGCGTGAGGATGGTCCCAAAATACGGGTCCAAGACATCCCTGGCAGTTGTTAGATGCGGCTCGCAATGTAAATCCGCATGACCGTGTTACGTACCCAGGGAAAGCGCCAATAATCGCTTCGAGGATATCAAAAGCATTTTGGTCCGTCTTCTTGCCGGCCAACAGGCGCTGGAAGATGGCGAGGAAGGGCTCCAGCTTCTTCTCAGCCTTGATTTCTTCCGCCGCCTTGGGAATGATAGCCGCGATGAACCTGGACAAGGGCGGTACATTGCCTCTTGTCTCCCACGGACCCGGGGCCAGAACAACCTCGATAAGCATCTTGAAATCACCAGGCACCTGACTCGAGGAATTGAGCTCAAGGAGCAAGGAGAAGATCTGGAAGACGAAGGGGATGAACTCTACACATAATGTCAGAAACACTATGGCGGATGGACGGCCGTACACACTTACCAGAGACATCCTCGGAAAGGATGGCGGCAAACGGCACCCAAAGCCGGGGAAGCATGTCCAGCTTGGGCGAGCTGCTGCAAAACCTGTTTGGTAATTAGACACCAAGCCTCGCATTTCCGGAGAGATGGGGATATCGTACCTTACGAGGGCTCCGATTGCCTCGAAGTGGTAGTAGTAGAAGCGCGGGTTGCTGGGGTTCTCCTTGATCACATTCGTGATGTTGATCAGGTGATTGAGGACGCCTTCTGCACCACACTCGAGGACGCCTTCCTTCATGACGATCAACACCCTCATGATGCACCTCATCAGGAACTCATTCTCCTGGAGCTTGGCCGCAGATGTGTCCTTCTCGACTAGTGCAAACAGATGCTCCAACAAATCTTTGGCATACGGCTGAATGTCGCTCCTCGGGTACAAGTTCTGCCCCTGCTCGTCGGTCAAGAAGAGGACTCTCTCGACGGCAATCGCGGCGTAGGTGTAGACGACGTAGTTGGACGAGGCCAGGTTCTGAATCAGGGGCTGGATGGCGCTCGCCCACTGAGCCTTGTTGAGCTGGCTGCGGAATGTGTACAGGTACTTGATAGCATCGACCTTCGCAATGGGCTCCGTGTTTTCCGAGAGGAGATCCGCAGCAATGTTCTGCTCAAAGAAGTCGACGACATTGACGTAGCTATTGACCGTCTTGACTCCGTGGGCAGCGGTCACGGCGCCCTTGGCGGCAACGGCGAGAAAGAGGTAGACGGCCGTATCCTTGGCCTTCCAATCCGTCTTGCCAGCCGCGAGGTAGTGATTGATGTAGCCGAAGACTACCTGTGTGACAAGCACCTCGAAGTTCTCGAGCAGCTTTCGCAAAAAGTCGGTGGCCGCTCGCCTGCGCGAGTCGGTGTCGGAGCCCTCGAGATCGCGCCGGATGAACTCGATAGGCTCATCCTCAAACATCTCGATGTCTGACTCCCTCAGCGCCACATTGGGAAGAATGACCTTCTCCACAATGGTGCCCAGGATTTGTTCCTTGTTGAAGATCTCGGCATGGCGGCGGACCGAGGCGACGGCCGTCAGAAACTGCAGCGCCTTGCACGTGAGGATGTCGTACCTCTTCTCAGGTCCGACACTCGACAGCACATTCCAGACGTTGTTTGTGAATTCTTGAACATACTGGCCGAAATCGTCGTCATACTTGTTGGTGAATAGCTGAAGGGCATCGCAGATATCGGACTTGAGGGTCTCGAGCGGCGTGGCCTCGTCCTCCTCGCCGTCAAAGATGGGGTTCGTGTAGCTCATGTACTTGTGGAGCAGCACCGTGATGGGTTGCAGATGGGTCTCGATGACGGGCGGGATATCTTGACATGAGAGGTCGTACAGGATCCTTGCCAGCAGACTCATGGTGTCAAGCCAGCCCTTGAGTGCGTCGGCATTGTCCTTGTTTGCCTCAATTTGCTGATCCGCGATCTACACCACTTCCCGTCAGTGTTTTGGATTGAGGCGGGGAGCAGGGGGTGCTCCTTACGCTCAGCATCTGGATGAAGGGCTCGCCGAATGTCCCCACGACATGCAGAACTTCTCGGTTGAGCTCGTTGGACTGAAATAGGGGCCGCCACCGCACGAAGATGGAATGTGCAACCTCCAGCACGCCGTTTGTGACTTTGTAATCGGTATTGGAGAGACGGTCGACCAGGTCCTAGGCATATAGATCAGTCATGGCTGAGCATTACGAAGAAGTATGCCTGGTAGCCTCGAAGCATACCTTGGTCAGTGTGTCCCAACGCTCCCAAAAATCGGAATCGGCAATGATGCTGATGGCCTCGCCGAGCTGGGTCTGTATGGTGGGTGGTGAAGAGATCATGAGGCCGACGAGTTCCTTCTTGATTGTCTGCACCTCCTCGAGGGGAAGCTTGTAGTTGCCCTCTTCATCCTAGGAAAGATGTCAGAGCTCCGGCCTCCTCCAGCGTCTGCACCTTTCTCGTACGCACCACATAGTTAAGGCGGATGAAGTTCTTGAAGGCGAGGGCGGCGGCGAGGCGGGTTTTGAGGGGCTGGGCGGCAGTGCTCACGATGGTCAAGAGCGACAGCGAGTAGTTGGGCTTCTTCGATTCTTCTTTGAGGGCATTCTCGGCTGCAGCAACACTCTCGTCAGTCCTGGGCTCCAAATATGCAGATGCCATGCCGAGTCCAAGACATTCAAGCCATGGCGGGGTTGTTTTGCATGGGCTGCAGACGATCCAAGCTTGCCTTTACGGTGCTGTTGCGCATCCAGGGTGTCGTTGAGCAGCTTCGCTAAATGCTCCAAGGCGGAAGCCATGATGGGCAGGTCTTCCTCGAACGTTGAATGGTGATGGCAAGCTTGATGATTAGGCGCTGGCTGACGGGAGCAAAACATACACTGGAAAATGATTCCAGGTTGCTGGAGCTATTGGTGGATTCGGTCCCTTCTAGAAGCAAAACAGGCAAACAGAGGGGTCGGTGGGGCCCAGCTGCGGCACCTGCCGTCACTGAAACGACGTCAACGGAGCTTTGACAACCTGAAAACCTGGGCACGTATGGTACGGAGTGCCAGTACGCAGTCTTACCACATACAGTCTGTTCCATCTTCTCCCCTAACCCTAGAGTATCAATACAAATGCCCCTTGTTTGTATTCACGAACTCCCAAATGCATTCAAAAGGACAGAAGAATCGATACCAATTCCCAATCACATTAATCACACTAAATACCTCGTACTCAGTTTGGTTTGAACGGGGGGTTATCCTCTCGAAACTCCCTGCTATTAAGAACTTGGTTGCACTTCACACCCTTCTCTCCC